>ML801538.1:156382-194062 GCA_009831015.1 Picea engelmannii | reverse complement strand
ATTAGTTAGACATGTGGAGTTAGTCAAGTGTGAAATTTCAAGGAGATTTTGCATGGTCCGAAACCCTAACACTAATTGGGAGTTGAGGCATGCAAAAAACTTAACCCTAACCCTAGACAACTATTAAACCATGTTAAACACTAGGCTCCTAGGAAAGGAAGGGGTTCCAATCTCATTGTATTGTTATTGTTCCATTGTTGAGCAAAACACATGGGAATGGTATATTGAAGTACAACATAGAATGTAGAAGATATTAGAATCCATTCAAGCCACAATTTCCATGGAAACTTCATAGAGAGTGCACTTTATTTGTACTTTTCATAACTAAGAAGAAAAGAGCAAGACAACAAGCCTCACCTTGTCACTAGGTCTCTCCCATATTCGGTTTTCTCTGGGTACATCTTGCATTCAATGTGTGGATGGTGTGTTATTTGCTTAGTTTATTTCATTATTTTATGCATTGAGCTAAAAATATTAAAAGCGCAATCTAAATAAAAAAACTATATAATGAAGTGTTACAAAATATTGTAAAATATGTTGTAATGAACTATTCTAATTGAATATCGATGATGGTTTGTAAATCATCAACATAGGTATACCTTCCTTTTCTCTTTTACCTATCAACCTGGCATTGGTTTTCTCCAATATATCTTTGGGAATGTGGGCTAAAGGAAACTAGTAAATAGTTTTTCTTTTTATAACATGTTTTACTAATGTCAACCTAACTCACATGGATAACCATATGTAGCACCACTTGGTTACCATCCCTTCAATTTTATCATAAATCTAGTACCAATCTCTAACTCTATAATCATTGAAATTCAGATAAAGCCAAGGTATTATATCCCTAGACCAAACAAAACAATATTGTCAACAAATAATAAATGAGTTAAAGATATTAAGTTCCCCATATCACTACCATTTTCTTTGATGGGTTGTTGTCGTCCTTATTATCCCTTCAAGGACTATTAGAAATGGAAAGGGGGACATTAGGAACCCCTAAGATCCCTTGTAGCATAGAAGAAATTAGAGAGTGGGTCGTTTATTAAAACTATAAATGATGTTAAATGAATGCACCCCTTTATTCAATTTACCACTTAATGAATTATCGTTATTTGAATCAAAATTAATCTCAAATAGATCCAGCTGCCCTTATCATATGCCAGCTTCCCTTGTCATATGCCTTAACCAAATCTAGTGATCACCATAGAAGGGATTTCCTAGTGATGATTGTATGTAATCCTTCTCGTGCTTCTTGGATTTGTCTATTTTGTAGAAATCCAAACCGTGCTTCTAATATGAATTCAAATAAGATTCATTTAAGTTTATCATATTGGATATTAATTATGATCTTATAGAATTAATTGCATAATGATATAGGCCGATTCCAAGTCATTTTTTTTCAAGAGATTCATCAATAACTCTAGGCCATTCTTCTTCCAATAAATGATACAATCCCAAATAAAGTTTATCTACCCACCCATTCTATCATGGACTCTTTCCTTTCTTAAATTATCACAAAACCACTTTGAGCTCTTTTGGAGTAACTTCTACATCTAGATCCTCATTATGTTAATCATCACTTAGTCTTGGAAAAAAGGTGGCCACTTTTAGGATCTTTGGAATATTAGATCAGGGAGGTTATTGGAATAGACCTCTAAATTGACTTACTTCTTCATCCACCATCTCTCGAAAGTTTATAACTATGATTCACTAATTCTTCTAATCTCCTATATATTATTGATAGTTTTCCTATGCTTTGTACATTTTTGGAATAATTTCATATTTTCATGCCTCTCTTCCAACCAAATGGCTTTGCTCTTCAATCTCCACTCCACCTCTTCTCTCTCCAACAATTTCCTTTTAACTCCCTCTAGCATCTTTAGTTTTTATTTTATTCTTCTAAGAATGATCCCTCTTTGTTTCTCTCAAACACGATCCCTTTTTTTCATCTCCTTTTTTTCCTCCTTTATCATTTTTAATTTTTCTCTTCTCCCATTCTACCACTATTTTTTAATATAATTTTAAGATTTTAGCAAATTGAAGCATAGTTGAATCACATATATTTGTCTCATATTTCCTCTATTTCTAGATTGCCCTTTCTTGGAAATCTTATTCTTATATCCAAGTGCGATTGAATTTGAAGAATGTTAGTGGATTGGGATCATCCTTCTCCATTTTTGAGCAAAATGGGTAGTTGATCTAACCCTCCTCTTGTTCCTACACATGAATTCATTTTTTTCACTTCCTCCATTATTTCTTCTACTAGTGTATAAATTTATCCAATCATTTGAGATGTCCTCTTTGCCACTTCTATATTTAATCTAAGTTGGGAACAGTTCTATAGGTTCCACATAAAAAAATTATAAGGTCTTCAAACACTTAGTAAACGTAGTTAGTCGATGGATCTAGTCACCTCACCTTCACTATAAGATTCAAGCCACCATTAATTTTGTCAAGACTCTTAATATTTTCTAGAATAAATTCCAATCCCATAAGAACCATATATGTTGATAATTAGGAACAACTTTTTCATTTCTTTTGGACATTAGGTGTATTTGGAAGCCTGCATTTAAGAATGATGAGTTGATAAGTTCCATTTTCTTTCTCCATCTAGTTACTAAGCCTCATGTTCGTCCCTCATAATCTAAATAATAAAAGAAACACCTTTTTAAGCATGAAAATAGAATGGCTACATCTTTTAACCCTTTACACATTGTCTCTTGAATAATTATGCAATCATCATTGTAATTAGAAAAGAGTCTTTCGAGAACTAACCTCTTATGGGAAACCCCTACCAATATCACATTAAGGAAAGTATTTTCATTGGTTAACATTATTAATGAACCCCCTTATCCAAGGCCCTCCTTAATTACTCCTTTTTTTCCTTACTTGACTTCCTTATTATCCTCTATCTCTGTTGGACATGTAAATTATTTTCTACCTACTATAGAAGTTTGGTTTTATTCCAAGGCCAAACCCCCCTCTATTCTTTTAGATTTCCTATAAGCAACATCATTCCTAGTCCTTAAATGATACATAGGTTGATTCTTCCATTCAAATCTAAGATTTTCCACTTCAGATATATATTATTATGGTTTCTTGTGGGTAAACCCCCAGTTCTCAAAAACCCCTTCTTGTTTATTTATCCTCATCAAGGTTTTTTCCTTCATCTTCTAGAAATCTACGATTTTCCTTCTACTCACTACCATCCAAACTTCTATCCATAAAAATACTCAAACATAAGGTAGTTATTGTTCTATTTTCTATGGAAGGATATATATTCAAATTGATCAATGAACCAATGTAGAGAGAATTGATATCCTTACCTATTTTTGGTACTTTCCTTGATGCTTTGGAAATTGATTCTACTACCTATAAGTCCAATTTCTAGTCTTCCATTATGACATTTGATGATTCTTCTATGCCTTCCAAAACCTTTCAATATCTTGAACCTTCAAATTTTATTTCCTTTAATACCTCATAAATGACCCTTCTTTATGTAATTCTTTCTACAACCACCTCAACAATTGAATACCCCTTTGAATTCCTAACTTTTTCATTCCATACCATTTTTTAAAACTATGATTAGACAATATTTCCACACATACCTTGTTAAATAGAACTTTCATAATCTAAATGGAACCTTCCAATAATCTAGTTTCTAGGTCAATTTCTACTTACACCTTATTATATCAATTTCTCCAACAATCCTTCCATTAAATCTAGTTCCACCAAGATTTGCATTGCCTTCCTAGCTAACTTTGAATAAATTGTACTTCAATATCTATGAACTTATCAATCCTATTTCCTAAATCCTTTAGTGCTTCCATTTTCCTCAAAACATTAATAATTTAGGAAATTTTACCTACACTAGTTGGATATACAACATTTCCTTGGATTGAATCATGGGATACATATCCTCAGGTATAGTATCAAGGGGGGTCTGATAAAATCTTGAGGGTGGAATTTTGTTTGCATTTTCTTACACCTAGAACTCAAATGAATCCCATCAAAAAATAAACTTATGAAATGTTAGTGTGTACCCTAGCTTCCCGAGCAATTCCTTTTCCATTCATAGCCTCATAGTGTATTCTACAATTGTCAAATATTCAAATTAGCATTTTCTCCACATGATCTACTATCTCCTACATTCCAACTTCTTCGACTAAAAAAAAAAATATTTTTATTTGTGCACTATGAATCAATTTCTTTTCCTTTTTGGTCCTCGCTAGGTTGGTTTCCCAATTGTTTTAATCCTCAATGGAGTTTCCCCACCTACACATGTCATATTGATCAGGGACAAATATTAAAATCTTTATTATATATGTAACCCTTACTCAACAAGAAAACCTCTTCTAATGGCATGATCTTTCCATTCGTTGACATTTTTGAAATATACCCCCTCCTCCATTTGCGATAGTAACTAATACTCCATCTTGATCCATTCAACACTTGTCCTCTATAATTTTGTCTTATGTGGTTTGGAAAGGATGCAAGGTGGATTCTTCTGATAACATTTGAAGTCATATGAAATTGCATGATTTTAAGGTTTTTTACTATGTAGTCCAATATAATATTATCCTCTATTATTATGTTGTGATCACCCAAGTTCTCCTCCTAACCCTTGGACATTACCTGACCATAGTCCCTAGATACCTTCCACATCTTGATTAGTTCTTCCCTACTAATAAATATATAGTTCAATATTTCCTCATCTTCATCTCCCATAAATTCAATGTGTTCCTCCTCCATACCTGAATCCTCACCTCCATGCACTCTAATGTATTTATGTGAATTACACACACACACACACATATTCTTAGATTGTGTGTAAATATTTTCTGAAGTTTAGTTTAATATAGTGAAGAACATGAATAGAGAAAGAAATAATCCAAGTATGTCAATAAATATGTGATTGTGATAAATGTTTTTTTTGGTTTTTAGTTTGTGTGGGAGATGGTAATCAATTAACTGTGTAAGGAATGCATTTCATAGGTATTAGTATTCATTTTTGCACAAATTTATGGTGGAACAAGCCACATTACCACTCTTTCCATGCTAGAAATTATCTACAATCCTTAATTATAGGAACATGCAAGTCACATTATTGTTTATGCTAGTGGTAGCATCGAACATGTATTTCCACATAGGTCTAAGTGTCTAGACGTGTGGAAATAATCCAAATCCTTTTACCTTGGTTTCTTTACTTTAATTAAAGGAATTATTAAAGTAAAGTGTTTTTATTATTTAATTATGTAATTAGTTAATTGAGTTATTTAAGGAAATTGCTAAAAGTAATTAGCATGTTTCTAAATCTGAAGTGGTTGTGAGAAGTAATCTCAATCATCAATCACTTTGGATATTAGAAATAGATTATAACTCATGATTATAAAAGAAAGGCTAGGGTGAAGGGATAAGACACTTAATACTTCTTTGTTAGGTTGATTGAGAGAGATAGACAAAAGATAGAGAGGGTTGGATCATGAAGGATTGTGATTCAAGGAGATGTTAGATAGGTGGAGAAGGAATTCCATCTAGAGATCAAGTCAAAGAGAAGAGAGAACATAGGTAGCATAGGTGGGTTTCAGTTAGAGGAATCCACATGAAAGTTTCATTCCCTACAATTTTTTTTGTATAATCTTTCCATACATGTACAAGGGTATTAGTGGAGACAATCATGTACATACATTGGTTTGATGAAGGAAAGGTGCATATGCCTTGAAAAGCATGCAGTCCTGGGCTGTACAACATATCATACTTTGTCAGGTTTGTCTGCAGTCGTAATTCTCTTAGTGGGACATTATCCCTATTATGGGAGCCATGATTTTTAGCATAATAAAGTCATTCTCAACTCTGTTTTTCCCTCTGGGGTTTTTCCAAGGGTATCTACCCAAAATATTGGTGTTTATGTGTGCATGATTTGGTTTCCATTTTTTCTTCCACTAGATTTATTACGTTGAATATTTCAGTAGTGTATTTTTTTTTTGTAAGATGCTAACCTAATTGCAGTAAGGAAATCACTATATAACAAAGTACCTTGATGTTGAATTAAGAGAAATTTCAATATGGTATCAAATCAAGTGCTCTAAGGGGAATCTATATATCATATCCATAGTAGATCCATAACCCGCAAGGGGGAATCAAAGGACAAATTTCATGGAAATAGTCGTACTAAGGTAGAAATAAGTTTTTGTAGGTTTACTGAGGTGTATGTGGGCCACATAATGCACCATCATGTACATATGCAGGTTGTAGTGGTGTCATTCGTGTTCATAGGCGAGTTGCAGAGGTGACAGGTGCATACATATGAAGGATCTAGTGATCACAGTCATGTACAAGTCCGTATAGGTCAATACAAGGGAAGTTTTTTAGCAGTAGATTATTTCTAGGGAAGGTTACCAGGTCTTAGGAATGGAAACAACATTGTTGAGAGTTGAAGATAGATTGGATGGAGAATCCAACTTCCTATCTTGGAAATCAAGATTAATTTTGGCGTTGAAAGAGTCTGACCTTTGGGAATTAGTGGAGTAACAAATTTTTCCACTAACTCCCAAAGGTCATAGTCTTTCAACGCCAAAATTTGGATGACCGTTGGGAGTTAGTAACAAATTTGATTCAATGAAGGATCGCTTAATCCCTCACTTATCTGAGAAGAAGATGACCAAAGCTACGTTTGATGTCTTTGTAGTTTTATTCAAGAGAAAGAACATGAATAGGAAGATGGTATGAAGAAATAAACTCATATCAGTGCAGATGTCTAGATCTGATAATGTTACCATATATCTCATGAGGATCACATAGGTGTGTGATCATATTGTAGAGATCGAGGAGAAAATAGAGGATGCAGAGCTCATGAATATGGCATTCAATGGCCTTCCTAAGTCTTGGGAAACATTTGTTAAGGGATTTTTTCTCGAGATAATCCCCCAGATTGGTAGAGACTTTGGGATGATTACATCCAGAAACAAACTCAGGAGGATTCAAAGAGAAGCAAGCAAAGTGGTAGTAAGGAGAACTTAGCTATTTTCAGTAAGACAAAGAAGGGAAAAGGAAAAAATTCTAACAAGAAGGGTAACAGTGACGGAGGATCATAATATCCAGGGAAGAAGAAGGACTTGAGTAAAATCAAGTGCTTCTCATGTCATAAGAATGGACATTATGAATCTCATTGTACAGAGAAGAAGAAGGATAAAGGAAAGACACGAAAAACAAAATTAGTAGAGATGCAACTTGATGAGTTTGCAACAAAGTTTGAGAAGGATTGCTTACTGATTTCTTTCCTTTCCACCAACACAACTACAAGGAGTACATGGTTCTTAGACAATGGTGCATCTGATTATATGATGGAGGAACGAGAGCTATTTAGTAGTCTGATGGAGAGGGACTCAAATCTTCATTTGAAACTTGGTGATGATGTTAAGTATGCGGTGAGGGTAGAGGGAACAACCTCATTCCAACTTAAGTTAGGAGGTTTGTTATATTCCCAAGGTGTGCTTTACATACTACGTTTGAAAAGGAATTTTATTTTAGTATCATATTTGTAGGACATGGATTTTTCCATCACTTTTTAGAGAGTGTAGGTACTCATGTGTTTAGAGAAAGCTATCCCGAACAATGCAGTGGTCATTGGGGTTAGAGAGGGAACTTTATAAAGGTTGCAGGGCAAGCATGTTCAGGATTTGGTACACAAAAATGAAAACCTATGTGAGTTATGGAACATGAGGTTGGGACACCTACACTACAAGGAATTGTCGATTCTGAGGGGGATTGTTATAGGTCTTCCATAGTTCAATATTTAGATGCATAGAGTGTGTAGACAGTGTGCACTTGGAAAGAATTCCAATTATGTTTTTCCAAGCAATGAGAGTAGGTCCAAGGGGATCTTGGATATTATCCATTCATATGTGAGTAGGTTGATGTTAGTAGAATCATTACAAAGATCATCATACTATGTGACATTTATTGATTATTTTTCCAAGAAAACTAGATCTTGTTTATGAATACCAAGGATGAGATATTTAGTCAGTTTCAGGAGTTTAAATCTTAGGTGGAGAACCAGACAGGTAAGAAGATCAAGGTCTTGAGGTCAGATAATGGGGGAGAGTACACCTCTAATTACTTCAAGGACTTCTGCAAGGAGGTAGGAATTAACAGGGAGCTGACAATCCCATACAACCCTCAATAGAATGGGGATGCAAAGAGAAATAATCAGTCATCCATGATCATTTTTTCCATAGCTATGTACATGAACAAGAGTTTCCTATGTTTATGTGGGAATAGGCATGTGACACAATAGTGTATGTGCAGAACATTATTCCTCATAGGAAATTGGGGGAAAAGTCTCCAAAGGAGGCATTCTCAGGATTGAAGCTAAAGATAGGAAATTTGAGGATCTTTGGTTGTCTAGTATACATCCATGTGCATGTGGAGAAGAGGACGAAGATGGAACCTTCAGGACATAAGGTTATATTTGTGGGTTATAATGAGACCTCAAAGGCTTACATGATATTCATTCTAGCACAAAAAAAGATAGTTGTGAGTAGATATTTTTAGTTTGAGGAGAACTTGGCATCTAGAAGATCCCAAGAGTCATCAACAGTGACAAAGGATGAGGTGAAGTAGTCTCCAAAGGATGAGAAACAATGAGCATTTCAAACTTCAGCTGGGGAGGAGGATTTATCCTCTTCCATTCCTATCAAGATACCCATGTGGATATTATATACATTGAGGGATTTAGTGAGGATCCTAGGAGTGCGGTCAGAGAGCGTAGGCTTCCAAAGAAATTTTAGAACTATATGGCGCTTATGAGTAGCATCATTGATACCAATACTTCCAGTTTTGAGGAAGCAATAAATCAGAAGGTATGGAGGGATGCCATGGTATAGGAGTACACCTCGAAGTCAGTTGTGAGTTCTAGGTGGCTCTACAAGATCAACCATGTTGCAGATGGTAGCATCGATAATTTCAAGATGAAGTTTGTGGCAAGAGGGTTCTCCCAAAAACATGGAGTGGACTACAAGGAAACGTTTTCTACAGTATCTAAGTATTCTTTTATTCAAGATGTTATTTATATTGCTTCAGTTATGAGGTGGAGGATACATCAGATGGATGTGAAAATGGGTTTCCTCAATGGGATCATTGAGGAGGAATTATACATAGATAAACCTCATGGATTTGAGGTACATGGGAGGTATTATCATGTGCATAGGCTTAAGAAATCCTTTTACAGACTCAAATAGGCACCTAGGGCGTGGTATTCTAGGATCGACAAATACTTGTAGAGTATGGGATTTACCAAGAGTGAGGTAGATTCTAATTTGTACTTAATACTTGTTGGAGAGGATCCTCTCATCTTGGTTATATATGTTCATGATTTATTTCTCATAGGTGTAGAGGAGATTATTGCAAGGTGTAAAGTGGATTTAGCTAGTGAGTTCAAGATGAAGGACATTGGATTGATACATTATTTCTTGGGGTTAGAGGTATGGTAGGTATCAAGAGAGATATTCCTTCGACAAGGGAAGTATGCAGTAGATATATTGAGGAGATTCAAAATGGAGGAATGTAAACTGATGGCTACACCTATGATTACCAATATGAATAAGGTGATCACCTCAAATTCAAAGTTGGTGGATCCCAGGATATACAGGAAGCTAATAAGGTCCTTGATGTATTTGTTCAACACCAGGTTAGATATTTATTTTTATGTGAATGCCTTGAGTCAGTTCATGGTGGAGCTGAGGTAGGTGTAGTGGATCTCCACAAAACATGTGCTCTTGGAGGATATGGAGTGGAGTTGTAGTGTTACTCAGACTCAGATTGTTTAGGGAATGTAGTAGATAGAAAGACAACCTCAGGGTGTTACTTCAGCTTGGGATCAACAATGATTACTTGGTTTAGTGTAAATGATAATTTTGTATCACTAAGTTCGGTAGAGGAAGAGTATATGTCAATGTGTATGTATAGTTGTGAAGTTATTTGGATTCACAAATTCCATATGGGTTTATCTGATTATGAGTTGGAGACTAAGATGATAGACCGCGATAATCAGAGTTGTATCAAACTCTCGAAGAATCCAATATTCCATGATAGGCCCAATAATATAGATATCATATACCACTTCATTCAAGATAGGATCCAGAAGGGAGAAGTGAATCTTCAGTATATGTCCACAGATGAGCAGGTTGTAGATATTTTGGCCAAGCCCTTGGAGAAAGGGAAGTTTGTGTTCTTCAGAGAAAGACTTGGAGTGGTGCAAAAAACCTTCCTCACTAAGAGGGAGTGTTGATGCTAGTGGTAGCATCAGATAAGTGTTTCCACACATGTGGAAATCGTCCAAATCCTTTTACCTTGGTAGCTTTACTTTAATTAAAGGAATTATTAAAGTAAATTGATTTTATTAATTAATTGTGTAATTAGTTAATTAAGTTATTTAAGTAAAGTGCTAAAATCAATTAGCATGTTTCTAAATATCAAGTGGGTGTGAGAAGTAATCTCGATCATCAATCACTTCGGAGATTAGAAATAGATTATAACCCATGATTATAAAATCAAGGATAGGGTGAACGAGGAAGACACTTCAGACTTATTTTTCAGGTTGATTGAGAGATATTGATAAAATATTGTGATTCAAGGAGATCTTAGATCCATTCAAGGAGAAGAGAGAACATATGCAACTCAGGTGGGTTTCAATCAGAGGAAGCCACAAGAAAGTGTTGTTCCATAAGAATCTTGTCGTATAGTATTTATATACATGTACATGGGTTTTAGTGGAGATGGTCATGTATATACGCGGTTTTGTTGAAGGAACGATGTGTACACCTTGAAAATCATGCAGTTCTTGGTCGTACAATAGATCAGACTTTGTCGGGTTTGTTTGCAGTTGTAATTCTCTTAGTGGGCCATTATCCTTGTTACGAGAGCCCTTATTTTTAACATAATAAAATAATTCTTAGCACATTTTTTCCCTCCATGGTTTTTCCAAAGGTATCTACCCAAAAATATTGGTGTTTATGTGTGCATAATTTGGTTTCCAATTTTTCTTCTACTAGATTTATTGAGTTGAATATTTCAATAGTGTATTTTTGTTTTGTGAGTTTCTAACGTGATTGCAATAAGGAAATAACTAGATAACAAAGTACATAGGTGTTGGATTAAGAGACATTTCAACAATTATCATATCCAATAGTATAGTTTGATTGCATTTCCACTGTAAGATATGCATGAAATCTAAACGATGGCTCTAAATTTGTTTATTCAAAATGTATAGAATTGTATATCAACAAATTACATTTTATAATTTTTATGTGGTGTTCCTGATTAGAATAATAGAATATTAAATGACAAATTATAGGTAATAGGAAATTTTAGGAAAACCAAAATACTGCAATTGGCAATTCCTTTAATGATGAAAGAAATGTTCACTTGTCTCTTCAAGGGGAAAAAATCTAGTTGAGTAGGGATAACATTATAATATGCTTCACAAGACATTTCATAAAATTCATTCTATTTCTTTATATAGTTTCTAGATAGCCTCCTATGAACTCTCTAGTGAAGGAAATTTTTAGTAGGAAAAACTTTTGATTATGCCTTCTTACTATTACTTCTTTCACACTATATCTAATATATGGGACTTATTTAATAGAGATGGAATCAATGCATAAAAACATGTCTATATACTTAATGGGATTAGAGTAGGATTCTATCATACCACCCCCCACCCTCCCCCCCACCCCCCCATAAAGAAACATTGTCCTCTAGGCTAGAGATTAGGAAATTTTTGAAGTATTTGTGTTGATTCCAATGTGGCATCCTTGGGTTGTGTATCCTTCCCTGTATGAGGACCTCTTGTATAATGCACTAGAAAATATACTTCTCTCTTTTATTGGGGATGGCCTTGGGATACAACCAAATGGTACCTTATTCGTCTAATTCTAGAAAAAGAGCTTCAATATGGAAATTAGATCCAACCACATTCTTTAAGCCACTAGACTAATAAATTAGAGAACCTTATAGGGGCCATAAAAATTGGGAGTAAGATTTTATTGGTGGTTCTTTTTTAGTAAGGATTGATTATAAGGCTATAGATGGAGGAACACCTTATCCCATTTGTGAAAACGTTGTGTGGAATAATGTTGATCATCTTGTTGCTTCATATATTTTTGAGCCATGGCTAGATTATCCTTAAGAGTGTGAAGAATTTCATCTTGAGCTATGAGGGTTTTTCCTACCTCTTTCACAATAGATATTCCTAGTAAGAAGGATAATACTGATGGGGGTTTATGTCCATAAACAACATCGAAGGGATTCATTCTAGTGGCACCGTGATAATTTTTATTATACCACCATTTAGCTAGAGGTAACCACTAGACACATTGGGATTGTCTCTCTAAAGTAAAGCACCACAAATATTATTCCAATAACTTGTTGATAGATTCATGTTGACCATCATTTTGGGGGTGATATGTGGTGCTAAGATTTAATTGAGTGCCTTGGAGGCAAAGAAAATCTATGTAGAAATTTCTAGTGAAGGTGGGGTATTGGTCCATCAAAATCAAATGTGACATACTATGGATTTAAATATATTATCCTTGAATACTTCTGCTATTATAAAGGCCTTGAAGGGGTTTTGTAAAGAAAAAAAATGAGAATTTTTGGAAAGGCGATTACTCATAACCATGATTACGATTTTATTTCTAGAATTTGGTAACCCCACAATGAATTCCATACAAATTTCAGTCCACATAGCTGGTGGAATTGGTAAAGGTTGTATTCCACTAGAAGGTTTTACTATATATCCCTTGTGTCATTAGAAAATGTCACACTCTACCACAAAGGTGCATATTTCCTTCTTCATTCCTTCCTAGAAAATTGAACATTTTCTCTCTCATATCTTTATGAAACCCTAAATGACTTGTTGTAGGAGATGAATGTAGTTTAGATAACACTCATGACTTAATTGTTTACTACTTTTTCAAATAAAGATGCCCTTTATAAATAATATCTTTATTTTTCTAAGTGTATCTTTAATATGCATGAGGTTCCACTTGAAGTTGTTGGATCAGGGTAGTGATCTTGGGATCTGTTAACTATTCTTTATGAATGTCATCTAACCAATAAACTAATATGAAGGAGAGTGAAAAGGGGGACCTTTACTTTCCCATTGAAATGGAGTATCTACAACCACATTTTCATTTGTCTTCATATAAATTATCTCATACTCGTATCCCAACATTTTGGTGACCCATTTTTATTGCTCAAGGAAATAAATCCTTTTCTCCATGAAGTATTTCAGGTTGAAATGATCAATTTTAATTTGTGAAAATTTCCTAAGTTGGAATGGACACTGAATATCCACAACATGTAATATAGGAAATATCTATTTTTTATAATTTTATTTTTCTGAGTGCTTCTCACGTAGTTGTTTGTTGGAGAAATCCAGTGGTCATCCCTTTTATATTAGTACAACCTGAGTGGGCCTAATGGTTAAGAACATGTGTTTCCTCCTAATAGGTTACAAGTTCAAATCCAGAGGGGGGTAAGGTATGTATAACTATGTAGACTATACCAGTCAAATATCTGGGTGGAGGGGGGTTCTCTTGTCCCACAAACAAGGGGGTATCATACACCAATTTGGTGTCTGGCTTGGTCATGACCTTAAAAATAGATTATTATTATTATTACTACTACTACTACTACTACTACTACTACTCCAATGCCTCTATTTGAGGCATCAAATCCAAGACAAAGGTCTTAGTGAAAGTACTGGGATTGTACACATATAAGTCGTCAAGTCCTAGATAGATCGTTCTATAGTCTCATTTCAACTAAATTTAGCATTTGTTTAGAAAGGTTGTGATGGGATATGAGATATTACCATGGTTCTTTAGGAACTTTTTGTAATAAATAGTGAGACCAAGAAAACCTCCTATACTTTTAAGAGTTTTGGGGAAGGTCAATTCTTCATCGCTTCAATTTTATTTCGATCTGCATGCACACCATTATGACTAATAATATGGCCAAAGTATTCCACTTCAAAGAAACCAAAGTAAAATATGGACTACTTAAGAAAGATGTAATAACCAACAAGTAGTGGTAATACTTGATCCACATGGATGACATGGGCTTGCCAAGTATTATTGTAGATCAATATGTCATCAAACAAGACGAGGAAAAAACTATGCAAAAAGGGCTTAATTTTTTTTTCATGAGAGTCTTGAAGGTGGGAGGTTCATTACAAGGGCCAAAGAGCATCACCGAAAATTCATAATGGCCTTCATGAGTGTGAAAATAAATTTTAAGAATACTTACCTTCTTCATGCAAAGTTGGTGATAATTCAAGCGGAGATTGAGTTTGGTCAAGAATTGAGCATCCTAATGCTGATACAAAAACTAATCAATGACTAGAATGGGGAAATTATCCTTGAAAATTAGTTTGTTCATATCTTGGAAATTAGGACACATGTGCCAAGTCCCTTCTTTCTTGAGAATCATGTCAATTGGTGAAGAATAAGGGTTGGTACTGGGGTGGATGACACCAAAGGATAACAAATTTTGAAATATATTTTATGTTTTAGTTTTTTGGAAAATAGATATGGATACAAGAATACATGAGGTTGGAAGCTACTTGGTATGAGTGGATTGGGATGATCATGCTAACCTTGGGTGGGTGGTATTCCTTGGGGTAGTTATTATAGCAAGATTTACCTCACCCTATGCAATCTTGCACATAGGGAAATTTTCCATTTCCCTATGCAAACTTGAAGTCCCTTTTTCGCAAATCCCATATCTAAAAACATGATTTTCCACATATGCGTGCCCTGCCTATATTACACCATGCGTATACGCAGGTTTCACCACTACAACCTGCGTACATTGGGAAATGTTCCCAAAATTCAAAAATGGTGTCGGGTTTCCATGTCACGTCATGAGATCAATGATCCTTGGCCTTCCATATACTAGAAATGTTCCGACCTGACCCTTCAGTTCCACTTGAAGGCTATAAATGGGCCAAATCCAAGCTATGGAAAAGGAGAGAAAGAATTCAACTTTGAGATAAAATTTATTTTGGAGAAATTATTCACTTCGCATTGAGTGTGCATCCCTTTGTCCTTTAAGTTTGAACACATTGTTCAGCCCCCAAGCTCTTCCCTTGAGAACTTCATTGTCTCTCTTATATGAGTTTGCCTTGGTGGAGGATTGAAGTGGTGGAGGTGCAACTGGAAGGAACTTAGTTTCTCGACTTTGAACCGTGTCGAAATGGAAGTTTGTAACTGATTCACTTCTACTGATTATATCTTAATAGAAATACTCTTTTCTCGTCCAATTAATATCTCGCAAATATTTGAATTATTATTCAATGTGCGTATTTGTTATTAATGTTAATGGATTATGCTATTGAATGTGCTAACAATATATATTATCACCATATGCTTGCATTGCTTGGTTGTTGGGGACTAGCTGCAGGTATATTTCTTTGGGTTAAGTGCTCAACAATGGACTTCATCGAATGTCTGGATGAGGTAGACCTTTTATCTTTCTTTGTTAGAATATTTGTTTATATAGAATACTTGAGATTAGAGTTGATTTCTGCAGTCATTTATGTCTGTTGTGGTTTACCCCTAGCCATAGAGAGATTTTCCTCGTAACAAAATTGGCGACCATACTGGGGATACAATCTTCTTTTTTGGGGTTTGGAGTGTTTTTCTCCTTAGATTTCTCTCGTTCATATTGAGTTTCTTGTATAATTTCTTGAAAGCCTTTGTTCACTCTGAGTCTGAGTTTCTTAGCCTAGCTATGTTTTGACACATATACATGGGTTGTTTCTTGACAGTCATGTACATACACATGTTGTACTTATACAAGCTATGTGCATATGCACTTTTCCCTTGAACAATCACGTAGATCAACCTTTGTTGCTTTATTTTTGGGTTTGGTGGTTGTTGGGTAGGTTTTGATGATTGCTGAGTATTCTTGGGTCTCTGTGATAGCTGTTAAGTTCTTGTGGAATGACAAGAAACCTATCTTTGGTTGAATTTTTGGGTGGTGCCTTTCTCATCATATTTTCATTTTGATTATCCTTGCACCTTGGGCTGGGTGTTTTTCTCCTTGATATCCTACTTGGGTTGTCTTTGTCTATACACAGTAGAGTCTTTATATCAAGCTATTGTTCAATCCTTGCATTTTCATTCTCTTATATTGAAAACACAAAAATATTAGGCATTTCACATTGATTGGCATTTTGATCTCTTGAGTCTTTGTCATTTATCTTAGTGCATGTAAAGAAAGATTGCATTTTATTTAGAATTGCAGAATTGAATTGAAAATTTCATTTTTGAAAAGCATATCATTTATTGGAAATTGAAGTTAGGACTTTGCATTGTATTCATATTCATTTATTTTACTTGTTGAGTCATAACATCACTAGTTTCATGACCACACTTTTTGAGTAAGAAAGGACATTGAAATTAATGTTATAATTTAAAATTGATTAGTAACGATTTTATTTTCTAGGGTGCACAAACTAGATTAGGATTTAGAGCCTTGGAATAGGATTTTGCAAGTAAACTTCTCCAAGGCTATTAAATCAACATATGTTTCTGACTAAGGGAGTGGAGTAATCCATTGTATAATCGGTAATATCAGGAGGCTTCGCTTACACTAGAGTTAAGCACGAGGTCGCGTGAGGTTGGTTGAAGAGATATCCCCCCGATATCTTCTTAGCATCAAATATATTTCTGGGGATCTATTCATATATGGGGATCTTGCTAGTTCCCTTACCTTCATGAGAGGCAATGCTTTCAAGGTTTTGGGATTTGCTACCCTACCCATACGGTGGACCCAAATTACAAATGTTCACATGTGAATTGTTTATGCCGTGTTTTCTTAGTTTCTTGACTTAGGTACCACATATGTTACCTGTAGGGGTTATTCCGTAGGTAGCCTGGGTTAGATAATGGTTGGAAAACAAACAACCTTTATGGAGGATTACCTCTCTGGGGGGATCTGACCGACTGGTTGTTAATCCCATGAGGGCCCTTATAACTGATTATGTTTCCTCCAATCTTTAACAACGAGGTCTTAGGCCCCTCTTCGGTGAGGCATACCTACTTTAGAGAGGGAGGTCCCTTTCAACCACTTTATCTTGTTTGTGTGCATATTGGCCATTTGATTATTTTTTGGTGTGCTCTTTGATTATTAGTAGACCTTTCAGATTTTATACCATGCTTTGAGTTGTCATTATCATGGATTGTGGATTTCTTGTGACTCCCTCCTTTACCGCTACCCCCCCATGATGTTCACTCATTTCATGGGGACGAATTTGTTCGCTTTTCATAATGGTATGTAGAATTATGACACTCAGTCCATGCCTTGGATCTATAATCATTTTTATATTGATGTGCCAAACATGCCTTCACCCTTTCCATCCTCTCCACGACCCACTTATGTGAATCCTAGTTTTGGATTTGGGGGCACCATGGCCCTGCCATCTACGTATTCATTTGATAGGAGTCATGTCCCTCGACCAACTCTCACTGTGGGAGGTTGGAATCTTCCTTCTTATGGATACAGTCCTAGCAATGCTTTTTCAGGAACCATTACTCAAATGGGTGGTTATTCTACTTATTGCACCCCATCTGTGTATCCTTCATTTTCCATAACAGTTCCTATGAACACTTTCTCCATGGAAGGTCCACATATATCCTCGGGTCTTTCATACGGGGGGAATCATTTTTATGGTTTGAGCTACCCTCTTTACAAAACCCCTTCACATGGGGGAAACATATATCCCCACTTGAATAATCCTTATCATACTTTTATCTCTTCGCAGACATCTTATTCAATGATGATGCCTGTACAAACCCCTATATTGGATCAATTAGGTAGAGGATACTACCTTTTCGAACAAAGACAGGGTGTAAACCAAGGCCCTTCCTAGCCTGCAATGTATCAAAACCAATCTTTCTCGGGACCTTGGTCTCAAATGCCACAACTCACCACCATCGCTAGTCCAGTCATTGTCAGTCATACTAGAGCTCCATCACCAACCACTGCTAGTCATGTTGGAGATTGGTCGACAACCTCTGCAAGTCACATTGAAGACTTGCAACCAACCACTGCTAGTCATGCTAGGGGAATCACTCTAGTCGCCATGAGTCATATCGATATCACATCTCCAACCTATGTACATAATTTGGTATATGAACCTCCAACCTCTTCTAGTCACGCTAAGAGCATGTCACCAGCCATTGTAAATGAAGTTAGGGTAATTTATATGATCGAGAAGCCTAGACATGTTAGACGTAATCCTATATTCCTTTGTAGGACTTGTGAAGGATATCATCTTACTCGTTTGTGTCCTTCTACTTCTAGGATAATGGAAGCGTGGTTCTCACCTGGGGGCCCTTCGTGTTTTGAGGCGTTTGTGGTTTCCCCACACTTTGTTTCTCCTTTTATTGGCACAAAAATCATTCTGATGCAATCCTCGCCTGAACACACCCCCATTTTTTAGGGTGATGTGTCTCCTGGACTTGTTGTCACGCATCCTATTCAACCAATGGTTGAAGAAGTGGTCATACCGATGCAATATCTAGTCAATCTAACTCTTATTTTTTAGGGTGATGCATCTCCTGGCCTTGTTTTCATGCATCCTATTCAACCAATGGTTGAAGAAGTGGTCATACCGATGTAATTTCTGGTCAATCCAACCCTTACCTTGGAGGGTGATGCATCCTTCAACCATGTCATTAGCATTTCTGGTACTGCACCTTCTGAACAAGAGAGAAGTTTACTCTCCCTGATTACTCTCCCTTCAAGTCCTGGAGAAGTTTCCTTTGATTGAGATGGTCTTATGGGGTATCCAATTCCTCCTCCTATGTCCTTTCAAGTAAGAGACATTATCCTATATATCACGGAGAAGGTAACCTCTGCTATCACTTTATCCTCCTCGACTTGAAGAGATTTGGGTTTTCCCAAGCTTGTGTCTGCTATTCGTAAGATGCTGAACTTTCACAGAAGTCCATCACGGGAGCCTTGTCCTCCCCCATGAAATGCCACCTAGAAACCTCCCAACGAGCCTGATTTAATCTCTTTTTTGACTCATCTAAAAAGAGAAAATATTGTCGGGTGAATTTGTCCCTTTCACACTCGTTAAACTAGAATTGAAAGGTCACGTTTGATTTAATCTCTTTTTCGACTCATTTTCAAAAAGTGAAAATATTGTCGAGTGAACTTGTCTCTTTCGCACTCGTAAATTGGATTTGAAAGGACATCTATTCGGTACAAGTTTATTCCTTTTTCAAACCAAGTAGACTAAGATTATGAAAAAGGACATTTTTGGCATTAAGTTATGATTGCATCTCATGCTCTTGCTTACAGTGTTGAGCCTATTTCCGGTTCTCACTTTGCGTTATAAACCATTTGCCTCAACATTTTTTCATCCTCAACCAAGTAGAGCCTTGTTTATATCCTTTGCAACTTGACACCCTATACCCAGGAGGGAACATTCCCCCGAGTGTCCATCTCCAACATGCACTTCCTTGAATTGAGCATAGGTATGTTCCACTACTGGAACTGGTCTTGCTTACTTATGACACTCGTCCCCTCCTCTATATCATAAAATTCATTTGAATATGAAAAAAAAAAAAGACGGGTGGTAAGGGAGTAATATCCTATATTGGCAATAGTCATGTCTCCTTTGAATGGAGCACAAAATTTTTGAGTCCACTTATCATCATAATTTTGGGTTTAGCATGACCTTAGGAAGCTGATATCGTTACAGAGAGTTTACTCCCCTGATTGGTTACTCTTCCATTCCCTATTGAGAATTTGATGGATGCCTCCTGCATCTCATGGTTTCATCATTGAGTCTATGCTTCCAAAGTCTTCCATATGTCTCATGCTCTTGTTCAAAGGATGTCTATCAACCTGTGTCGGCCATTCCTCAGAACTCTTGAATTTGCATGTCAGCCATACCCTCAATTTGTCTTAGAATCACATGAATTTGTAGTCATATTGTGCACCTTGGTCCTACTTTCCTCATTGGTAGGTAACCTTGAACCCAACAATCAACATTTCATCATTGGTTGTTGGTTGGGTGGTTTCCCTTATGTTTGACGGCAAGACATATATTCACACATTAGGATTCATGTAGTGTCTTGGATACCATTAGACTTATTGGTGGTTTCCTCTCCTTTGTCAGTAGTTATACTCATTGAATTCTATTCAGAGGGTATTTTTCATGTACCGCTTACACTTGGCACATGCAAAAGACGCATAGGGTCATTGGTTCATGAACATGTTCTTCATATGATTTCATCCAAGTCATCAAGCTTCTTCTTTGTACCTCATGCTGAATGATGAGAGATGCCTTAATTCTCTCCTTTTAGTGGCTCTCCTTCCATCAACTTCAACTAATCTATTCTTGAGACAAGACCTAGAGTCCTATGATTTCCTAGAGGCTTGCAGTCATTAGTGGCAGGTTCTCTCACCATCAACAATTGGGAATACATCAATGTCTTCTGATCGATGGATTCTTCAAGTGTTCGACCTTGAATCCTTTATTCACAATTGTAAAAATGTACTTAGTTCCTTGATACCTACTTTCATCATCGATAGGTTTTCTCATGTTTGTTAATGGTATACCCCAATGATCGGTAATCAAATGAAGTCTCATTGTGTTCGACCTCAAATCCTTTATTCACATGATGTAGACTTGCACCTTTGGCAGATTGTGTATAAGACTTTAAAACATCATTTTATAGTCACAGCTTTCCTGAGTTGTTTCTACCTTTTCATTGGACCAATACTTATGTGACTTCAGTGATCATGGGAGATCAGATTGTACTCCATTGTATACAGATATATTCATATTGATTTTGAGACTACTTTTACTGGGCCTTGTTCGTGACTATGAAAACCTTTGGCATGTAACCACATTTATATCTGCCTATTCAGGGCCATGGACAGTTATTTGGTATATTTTCAAATGGATCTATAGTGTAATTCAAATTGGCAGCCATGTAGGCAAAGTCGGTACAGATTGTAATGAGAAACTAGTTCTTCCAGTTGGGTCCCCATTACTCCACTTCTGGGTCTTATAATGTATTTAGGGCATCAAATATACTCTTCTGACCTCACACATTAGGGGGCATCTGTTATAGCAATATTTTCCTCACCCCATGAAATCTTCCACAGAGGACCTTTTTCCATTTCCCTATGCAGACTTGAATTCCTTTTTTTTCAAATCCCAGAGCTAAAAACATGATTTTTCCACATATATGTGCCATGCCTATATTACAACATGCATATATGTAGGTTGCACCACTACAACCCACGTACATTGGGAAATGTGCCCAAAATTAAAAAATGTTGTCGGGTTTCCATGTCACGTCACGAGATCAATGATCCTTGGCCTTCCATATACTGGAAATGTTTTGACTTGGCTCTTCAATTCCACTTGAAGGCTATAAATGGGCCAAATCCGATCTATGGAAAAGGAGAGAAAGAATTCAACTTTGAGAGCAAAGTTATTATGGAGAAATTATTCACTTCACATTGAGTCTGCATTCCTTTGTCCTTTAAGTCTGAATACATTGTTCATCCCCAAGGATCTTCCCTTATTGATTGATAACTTCATTGTCTCTCTTATATGAGCTTTCCTTTGGTGAGGATTGAAGTGGTGGAGGCCCAACTAGAAGGAACTTAGTTTCTCAGTTTCGATATGTGAAGACATAGAAGTTTGTAACTCATTCACTTCTGCTGATTAGATCTTAATACAAATACTCTTTTCTTGTCCAATTAATATCTCACAAATATTTGAATTATTATTCCATGGGCGTATTTTTTATGAATGTTGATGGATTATGTTATTGAATGTGCTAACAATATATATTATCACCATATGCTTACATTGTTTGGTTGTTGAGGACTAGTTGCAGATATATTGCTTTGGGTCAAGTGCTCAATGATGGACTTCATCGAACATCTGGACGAGGTAGGCCTTTTATCTTTTCTTTGTTAGCATATTTGTTTATATATCATACTTGAGATTAGAGTTGATTTCTGCAGTCATTTTCATTTGTTGTGGTTTACCCAGAGCCATAGAGAGATTTTCCTTGTAACAATAGTTCAAAGATAAATTGGTGTTTGACCAAGACTAATTACATGTCAGATTGAATGGGTTGATAAGGTGTCTCCAAGGATTGAATGGCATGGAATTAAGCCACAATACTTGAATTCCCATTTTTAAGAATATTTCCCATATGGTAGGAGCTAATGATGTCTGGAAATATAGATGTAATTCCTTTGAAAGTGTATCTATTCCCCTCCTGTTAGAAAATCATTCAAATCAATGATGATGGAACCTAATTTTTGTAACCATTCTTCACCCAAGACAACGTCAAAATAGTTGATTTGAATAACAATCATGTGGGGTTTCCAAGGAATAATGACCCATTTGAAGACTCAAAATTTCACAATCACCATATTTCATAGAACCTCCATTAGAAATCATGATTTGGAAGTTTTTCACAACATGGATGTAGTAGTGGGTTTCTTTGGCTACACATTGATGAATGAAGTTATGGGTGCTATTTCTATAAATGAAGACAATAACTTTGTGATGTTTGAAGTATATAATCAATTTCAATGTTTGGGGAGAAGAGATAACAATCAAGGCATGCATGGATATCTATGATTCAACATCTTGCAATTCAGGTACGGGAATGTCTTCAACGAATGGAGGAAATAACTTAGGGGGTAGAACTCCAACTCCATCATAAAAAATTTCCTTTGAAATGGCCATAAAGTTTTTTTCTCCTTACATTTATGCCTAGGGGAATATTTGTCATCTCAATTGTAATAAAGACATTTAAGTTCGCATTCTGCAAGTTCAACTCAGGTTAAGTTATGGATGTTAAGAGGTGGATAGGGATTAGTGTGAGCAAGGAATAATGATATGGGGATTAAGCGGGGTATTTTTAATTTGAGAATTCACCACCTTTTTGGATTCTTAGTCTTTTTCAGAGGCTTCCAACCAAATATTAGGATGACCTATTAATACTTGTGTGTGTATGTCTTCTTTCAAACCAATAATAAATAAATACTTGAAATATATATCAGATAGGCCTTTGATGTGAATTGCCAACTAATTAAAAGTGGATATGAAATATTTGAATGTGCTAGATTGTTTAAGCTTGGTAAATCATCCCAAATAATGAGTGTCTATTTCAAAACATGCATAGAAATCTGAGCCAAATTGTGTCCAACCAATATAACCTCCATGGAAATTATTATTCCATTGCCACTATTTCCAATATTTGTGTTGGCACACTTACTTATACTGAGGGGAGGGGGGGGGTGTAAATCAATATAGAACTACTTTTAATTTTCTTACAATATTTATCAATTTATTACTTCAATATCCATAAGAAGTTAATGATAAATGTACATACAAACATACAATCCATAATACACAAATATTTAACATGGAAACCCAAATGGGAGAAAACCGCAAAACTTTTATTTTTAAAACATGTAGGCACCAACCTACAACTGCAATATTTGCAGACATCAACCTACAAGAGACACCAATCTCCTCAGTTGAGCACCAAATCAATAATATGTAAGCACCAACTTACTAGAGGCACTAATATCCTCTTCCTGTCTATTTGGATCAAATTCTTCTTAATTTGTCATAAGTAAAAAATAATCACTTCATTTCAATCTTATTGCATAAAAAATACTCTGTCATTTATCCACCTGTTTACAATTAGTTAGACATAATAAATTCCTTTTTTTGACCTTGCACCTCCCTACCACCCTAAGACCATTACATTTCACTCTCTTTCCTTTTCTGGCATCCTTGAACATCAAAACCTCGAATTCACATGTCCAAAACTCATATAGCATACACTATCTCCATTTACAAAATGGTTTATGGAAACATTATTTATAGATCCCATACACCCAATGATTTTTCCATATACAAATAGTCATATTCATTGAGTCAGTTGTAGATCTGTTGACTCTTCCTTAAAATTGAGCTGTAAAATTTCTTTGAAACTGGTCTCAATTTCTCCCTATCTCATGCATGATCTGTTCATAGACCACACAACACAACCTCAATGCTCAACAACCGTCGGATAAGGTCCTTGATCAAACCTAAACCATTAATATGGTAGCTTGATTAGTTCACTACATATCATGACCACCACAATATCGAATATCGATCCTTTGAAACACAATAGAGCTTCAAAACAATTTGTCAAGGTCATGATATGGAACCTTGCATGTGGAAATATATTAGGGGCTTGGACCTAATCAGGTTACACCATGTGTACAACTCATCACCAAGACCATCGGGTCACCACGCTCTTGAATTACGCACCCAACACCTTTTATCCTCAATGTTCAACAACCATAAGATCAGGTCTTTGATTAAACATCGACCGTTGATCCTTTCACACATATCACAAAACTTCATCCCACAGCAACCATCCAATAAAATATCTAATTTAATTATGATAATTGATTGATATAGTCCCCCAGATATCAGTACCATCGAGCTCATAGGACTCATTGGCCTACCGAGTCACCTGGGTATTGACCCACTGACCCTGAGACTTTAACTATACAATGTTTGTCCAATATTATGGTATTTTATCTACTAGTATGATGATGTGGAAGATGAGGTTTCATTTACATGGTCCATTGTACTAACTTGCTATAGTTATGGTGTTGGTATGGAAGATGATGTGGCCTCCATGTGGTTCTAATGTGGCTACTGATGTGGCCTCCATGTGGTTCCAATGTGGCTACTGATGTGGCATCAAAACTGCCCCTGGGGAAATTAACACTATGCTTACACTCCAATATTTTGATCTCTCGATATATGATATGTTACACCGGGTCACTGAGCTACTGAGTTCACTAGGGCACTGGGATATCGGGCCCCCAAAATATTTAACACTACACTCTCAATATTTTACTCTGATCGAGTGTCCAATATCTAATATCTGATATGTCAAGGTCTCAATCCTTTGATCTTAGTCATTGATGTCCGATGATCAATGGTTAGGATTTAAATGATTCCTAGTCCATAGTTCTTCATGACCAAAATTTAACACATTGCATAGATTCCCATAACACACCCATTATTATAATGCCTTTACTTTATAATCCCATTTAACAATATTTTCCCAATGAATGTGGGATAAATCAATTTTGTTACAATTTACCTTGGTTTGGTGAACCAAGACATCCCTTTCCAACATCATTGCCTACACTTCCTTTATTCCCTCAGAATCCATCTTCCATTCTTCAATGGGTTCATCTCATATAGCTTCTAGTGACACAACTCCTCCTCATACTTTTCGCATGTAAAACATAGAATGGGGATAATCATTTCCACGAACCACAAGAAGGAAAAAATTGCTTGCTTCTTATCCTCTCTTTCTAGTTCGATTTATAATATGGATGTTTCCTCTAATTATTTGTTCTGATTCTCTTTGGTCTTGGTAATATCCCCCTATATTTTGACATCAATGAATTTTTTTTTTCAACAGACTCCTCCTTTGTCATTGATGGCCACCTCATTCAATTATGATACTCCCCCAGTCTGTTCCAACCAAAAATCTCATGATTTTTCTCTCATCTAGGTTGACTTCTTCCACATCTATAAGTCTCCCCATTTGACATCAATATAAAATGGATTTACTCCTCCTTACACTTTACTCTCTTTTTTTATTCTTTGCAACCAACAAATTTCCCTCTTTCTGCATCTCCCCTTGAGCTTGTGCTTTGCTTGAAGTGCTTTAGTGATTGGTTGGCATGGGTACCACATGTTGGATTACTGAGAGGGGGGGTGAATCAGTAATAGAGAAATATAAACCTTTTTAACCATATAATGCAAGTGTTATATCAATGTAGCATTATCATCCAATAATTGCAAAGTAAATAAACAATGAACAAATGAGCGATCATACACATACACAATACACTAGTGTTTTTACATGGAAACCCAAAGTAGGAGAAAACCAAAGAATGATTGTTCTTATATTTCTTTAAGTATTAAATTCATTGGAAGCACCAACTTCCTTTGTTTTCCAGCTGCAGCTGGAAGGAGGTTCCAACCCCCTAGTTTCTCAGGCTACAATCTGAAGGAAGCTCCAACTCCCCAATTCGCTGGCTACAACTAGAAGGAGGCTACAACCCCCTAGTTTCTTAGGCTACAACGTGAAGGAAGCTACAAATCCCCAATTCTCTAGCTACAACCAGAACGAGGATACAACCCCCTATGTTTTCCGGCTACAACTGGAAGGTGGCTACAACCACTTGTCCTTGCCCCATCCAACTTCCCTAACATAGAAGTAGAATGATGGAACTTGTAATATCCCTCGGCCGAACCCAATTGTAAATGTAATGTAAGTGTACTTAAGTTGGTGAGCTATTTTGACATCATTTTGTAATGCACCTTTCATGGCATAGTGCATGCATGTACTGCACATTAAAACGATGTAGTGTGCACATTCTTGGATACCGCACACAGTAACTAAAGTGCACGCAGTATGGAGGTCAATGAGCCTTGTGTATAAGATATGTGTTATAGGATGGTGAGCCAGTTATTATAAGTTGGGATGCTTATGTTTTGGAATTAGGCCAGAGCGCCTAGATGTTAAAGGCCAGTGTGCCTATTTTGTATATGTCTCATGATTAATATAAAATGCATTGTTGCACGCAGAATGACCATGATAAAACAGATGTGGGACTGAACTCCACCAGTTAGGGAAAGGGAGGGCCAAAAGTTAATGGAAAGGGATAAGCTAGATAGATTAAGCCAAAAAGGAATATTATATTAATATTTATTAAAACATAAAGTATGGATAATTATTTTATCCTAAGTTCTAAAGTTGGGGACAAGTGGACCAAAGTAACTTCCCACATGACAAGTGTCAAGTTGGGGAAATGCAGACATATCATGGGGACTTAGCTCATTTTTACATCCTCACCATCATCCTTACGATTAGATTCATGATCATTTCTTATGATCATATCTCCCATGGTTCCTTCCATCATTCATTCATCCAGTCAATGATTCCATGACCATTTCACTCACGCAGTCAGTTATCCTTCAGACATTCATTTCATTGTATCTGAGCTTGTTTCCATAACCATTTCTGGTTGGTGTACCTAGTTAGTTTGGGAGTGGGATTGAAGAAGCGGGTTGTCAGGCCCATGGGAAATTGAAGAGGCGGGTTGTGAGGCCCGTGAGAAATTCTCTGAGTGAGAGAATTGATGGGAATTGATTTCCTAAAGGTGATAAACTGCAGCTACAGTTATATGAGACTTCTTGTCCAGCCTGTTGTTGAAGCCCTAGAAGGGAAGTGGGGCAGCCAAGGGACTGTTGAGTAGAGAAGGGGCACACTTCCTTGGTTGGGACATGCATGTGGGGAATGAGAGCCTGTAGGATGTTAGTTGAGTGAGCACCTGAGATGGAGTCTTTCCTGTTGTCTATAAGCCTTTAGCCTAGATAAGAATCCCTTTACCCAGATGGAGTTTAGTCCCAGCTCACTATTGAGAGTGATGAATAGTGTAGTCTAAGGTTGGGAGGTTCGTGGATGGTCTACACGCAGTTGGTGACAATATTTCCAAGATAAGTGCCAATCATGTGATAAATTTACATGATGCATTGTTATTTACGTACTTATGTTACAGTTTATCATATGCATGATTATAATTGTCTGTATGTTTATGGGTATTTCCCTATATATGCTACATGTCTTTGTTTACTGTTATTTCAATATGAAATCGTATATTTATAGAATGTAATTGTTTGTTTACATTTATATGTAAAGCTTCTGCAAGAAGTGTTGTATGTATATGTTATAATTGCATGCAGTTTGAAGATAAAATTTATGTGGCATAGCTCAGTTGAATACTGGGTATGTTACAGTATGTTCCGCAGTGAGAGAACAAAAGTGTTCCCTCATGTAGCATGGCCCTTTGAAGGCTGGGAATGTTACAAAGACATTTTCAGAGCTAAGTAAAGCATCTGAGGAGTGGCATGGCCCAATCATGTGAGGCCGGGGATGTTACAGTATGGTATCAGAGCTTCAGTTCCAACAATGAGCCTAGATGGGCCAGAGAGGTTCAGTTGAAGCGAATATTCACAGAATATTAATTTCGAGGTGACCAAATTTCAAGTCACAGAGCGTCCATGGAAAATTTTTGGCACTGCACAGAAAATGTTGGCGTGTAGGTGTGCGTGGTAAATTATGGCACCGCGTGGAATAATATTGTATGCGGATGCACACGTTGAATTTAGCATTGCGTGGTGAGCACACACATAGTAATGTGCATGTGGGGTGCGCAAGTATTGCAAAACATATAGGAGTTTGGTTGGTGTGCGCATAGTATGAGTATAAGTTGTCTTGTGACAGTGTATTCAATGGTGCGTGTAGATTATTGTGCGTAGTGGGGCATATTGAACTTTGGCATGGTGCAATGTATAGGGCTAAATGCATGTGGAATATCAGTGCCCGATACCAAAACTGTGTGCAGTGGATATTAGCGCACAACGCAAAAGTACTGCATGCAATTTATTGGTGCGACAAAGAAGAAATGCGTAGTGTATATAGGTGTGTGGAAGCATGATTTACCTTGTGATGTTTCTATGCATGATAAATATGGGTGTACAGGTTGAATTTTTGTGTGCGCGAAGTCATTTGGAAGGCGATGAGTCTGAGTTTAATAGAAAATTTGTATGGTATTAGAGGAAAAAGAAATACACAACTACATCAGAGCATTATTTAAAATGAATTCAGAGATGGTTTGAGAAGAAATAAATATAGTCTAAATTGCTAAGACGAGAGCTTCTCAGAAAGGAATTCTGAGTTTTATATTCCTTCGATTCAGATAGATGGAAGTGAAATATAAGATTACAAGAAAAGCATACTATGAAAGAAAGAAAGACTCATAACACCACCAATTAGAATCTTGTAATAAACAGTTCAAAATCCACTTTTGCATTTATATAATCATATTAATCCTAAAATTACAAAAAGGGAATGATAACAATTATCCTATTGTAAAGGGACCGTTCAAGAATAGGCATATCATCTCTGGGCCCCTTACCTCTGCTACCATCCGACCAAAAATTGTTGAAATGTACTTTTATTCGAGGACTCATTTCAGCTTAGCGATTTCCTCCTTTAAAGAATCTAACCATAGCAGTTGATTTTCTCCAACAATCTCGGTTGTTTCATATGTGGTTTCCTTCTTCTGTCACTTGCTCCTTTTCCTCTTAGTAGCTGGCATGTTGATGACCAAATCCTTCATAATGGGATTCAACCTGACTTCCAACTACAAGTCTATAGCCGGATCCGTGTGGAATTTAGTCACTAGAATGTGAGCAAGTACCCTTTCCTCTTTATTCATAGGAAAGTCTAGCATGTTGCCTGAATAACCAGTCTCAGTGGATTTATCCTTGTCCATGTACCTCAGTTTGTGGATACTGAAATGATTTTACAAAGAGAAGAAAGTCGAGCAATTTGGAGACTACTACGTTTATGGATAAGTTGATTCCTCCATACTTGAGGATTGGTAGTTATAGAATCCCAATTATGAATCAAAGATAGACTACGTATAAGTGCGTTGGGTTTCCATGCTCGGCTAATCCATTTCAAATGATTAGCTTTTGAGTTTGTTATATGGCGACGTTCAGATGACGTCATACAGCTGTGAAGTATTGAACAAATGAAATAGGGTGATTTGACTAGCCATCGCCCGTTCCACGAGTGGTGGTTTTGACATATTGAAACACGTGATACCACGTCTTGGCGAAAGTGGTTTCGACAAACCACATTTTTCCCAGATGTATCTCTGAAGGTGTCGCACATCTATTTTCTCAAGACTTGGGTCTTATCTAGATTTTTCATGGTGATAACACTAGGAAACTAGAAGAGATAATTCTGATTTATATATGGAACCAAGATAGTTCATATTTTTTATGAATTGTTGAATTGTTAGCCTGATAAGTTTTGATGGCTATATGTTTTACAGAATTAACAACAACTAGATTAGATCAGATTAGTACAGAGTCTATAGGAATGGAAGAGGCACAAGGGAATTACAATCAGGAAGATGAGAGCAAAGGGATGGATGTCCATTTGGGCATTGAAGGAACAAAATCTAATGGACATGGAGAAGAAAGGAATGAAAACATGAATTTAGCAGAGACCATTAAAAATTTGCAGAAGGATGTCCAAATCCATAAAGCTGATAATGAAATCCTTATGAGAACCAAGGAGCAGCAGGATGACTTCAACATGAAGTTATTGGAGGCCTTGAACATAATAGAAAAGAAAATGGACAAGGAGAGTGACTTTAGAAAATCTGGAAGTCACAAGCCTTCAGATGTGAAAATAAAAGCAAGAAGTGTTAACAAACACCACCATCACTCCCCAAGGCATTCCAATAAGAGAGCAATCGGTAGCGCAAGTCCATCCCCTGTCAGAAGGCATAAGAGGTTTGGAGTGGATGAGCTACGAGGAGAAATGAACAAAATCAAACCTCCTACATTTGATGGTGAGCACAAGAAGGATGAAGATGCAGAAACATGGTTGTTGGGCATGAGAAAGTATTTTCAATTGCATAATGATTCTTCTCATGCAGAAGGTAGAATTGTTATCTATCAACTCAAGGGAAAGGCCTCCATGTGGTGGGATCATATTTTATAGGTGCAACACATTAAAGAGAAAAGTGTTACTTGGAGGGTATTCAAGAAGTATTTTGAGAAGAAATACTTGACTAAGAGATACTATGACAAGAAAATGAAAGAGTTCTTTGAACTCAAGCTTGGAAGTATGACCATGGATGAATATGAGAGAAGGTTTCTAGCAATGTTGAAGTATGTCTCTTTCATCAAGGAAAAAATACAATATGATGATCCCAAGACATTGGAAGAGACCATAAGGTGAGCTAAATGCCTATATGATCAGCAGAAAGCAAGGCCGACTTTCCAAAAGGCCTGGGATGATAAAAAGAAATTCAATATGGATTAGAGGAAGAAGGGAGCTAAGCCACCATTCTTTAGAAATAATTCACAGGGACAACAAATTCCTAAAGAACACAGAACAATTGACACAGGGAGTCAAAGGCCAAGGCAGCCACCTATGCAATGTTGGGGTTGTAAAGGAGATCATAGGTTCAAAGATTGTCCTCACTGAGGTGAAAAAGGTATGGTTGTTCACAATGTACAACAAGCTGAAACAGTGGAGGACATGGGCAGATATGTGCAAAGGATCTATGCAGACCTGGACAATAAGCAAGAAGAGTATCAGTCCCACATGATTGAAGTGGAAGGTATGATCAACAACCAAACCATTGCTATTTTAATTGATTCAGGAGATATTCATAGTTATATAGACCCTAATATGGTGGAAAGTTTGCAATTTCCAAGAAGAAAGCATGGAAAATCCTATTTGGTGCAGCTGGCTACAGGAGCCAGAAGAAAAGTTAATGAGATGGTTAATTCATGCCTCATGGACATGAATGGACTGAACACCAAGGAAGACTTGAACATCTTGCCTTTAGGTTCCTATGACTGTCTAATTGGGATGGATTGGTTGGACCAACATCATACTCTCCTAGACTGTCATAACAAAGCATTTACTTGCTTGGATGAAGAAGGGAAACTAAGGAAAGTGTAGGGAATTCCAAGGGCAGTAACCATCAGAGAAATTTCAGCATTGCAGTTGAAGAAATGTTACAGAAAAGGGTGTCAAATATTTGCAGCTCATATAGAAGAGACACCTAAAGATAAGGTGACAAATTTGGAAGATTATGCAGTCCTAGAAGAATTTGAAGATGTGTTCAAAGAAGTAATAGGACTACCCCCAAAAAGAGACATTGATTTCTCCATAAATCTAATGCCTGGAGCAGCTCCAGTGTCAAAGACTCCTTACAGAATGAGTACACCATAATTGAAGGAGTTGCAAATGCAGCGTGAAGAAATTCTGAAGAAGGGGTATATATGCCCAAGTGTGTCACCTTGAGGTGCCCCAGTCTTGTTTGTGAAAAATAAATATGGAACACTAATATTGTGCATTGACTTCAGGCAGTTGAATAAAGTGACTGTTAAGAACAAGTATCCTCTGCCAAGGATTGATGATCTCTTTGATCAATTGAAGGATGCAAAGATATTTTCAAATATAGATCTCAGATCAAGATACCATCAGGTAAGGATTAAAGAAGAGGATATCAGCAAGACCACCTTTAGGACAAGGTATGATCATTATGAGTTCACAGTGGTGCCATTTGGGTTGTCAAATGCACCAGCTGTTTTCATGTGCTTAATGAATGGTGTTTCCGAGAATATCTGGACAAGTTTGTCATTGTATTTTTGGATGTCATTCTTATATATTCTAAGTCAGAGGAAGAGCATGCACATCATTTTTGGGTGGTGTTGCAAGTATTAAGGGAGCATCAGTTGTATGCCAAATTGAGCAAGTGCTCATTTTATCAAAAACAAATTCATTATTTGGGGCATATCATTTCAAAGGATGGGATAGTAGTGGATCCTGAGAAGATAGAAGCCATTAGAGAATGGTTAGCACTGAAGAATGTGATAGAGGTGAGATCATTCATGGGTCTTGCAGGCTACTACAAAAGATTTATTGAAGGATTCTCAAACATTGCACACCCAATCACTTCCTTGCAAATAAAGGGGGTGAAGTTTCAGTGGACACTGGATTGCAAAAAGAGTTTCCAACACTTGAAACAATTATTGACAAGTGCTCCAATATTAAGGATCACAGACCCAAATGAAGACTTCATTGTATGCACATATGGATGTAATGAAGGACTTGGTGGAGTCCTCAGTCAAAATGGGTTTGTTATATGTTATGAATCAAGGAAGTTGAGGGAGCATGAAAGAAACTATGCCACTCATGATTTGGAGTTGGCAGCCATAGTGAATGCCTTGAGGAAATGGAGACACAACCTCATGGGGAAGAGGTTTGAGCTAAGAACCAACCACAATGTTCTGAAATATTTATTTGATCAGCCAAATCTAAATGCTAGGCAAAGCAGATGGTTAGAATTTCTAAGCGAATATGACTTTGATATAAATCATATCAAGGGAAAAGAGAATAAATTGGTTGATGCACTCAGCGGGAGGGTGCATGAACTACATGCTAAAACCATTAGCATGTATCAAAATGATATTAAAATAAAAAATTTGGAGGCTACAAATGCAGATCTACAATACAGAGAATTGGTAGCAAAGCTACAGCAGGGCAAGATACCACAAAAGGTGGATAATTATAATTTGGGAATAGATGGAATACTACTGCACAAGAACAAAATTTTTGTTCCAAATGTCCAGGACTTGAAACATATGATTTTGCATGAAATGTATAATGTCCCTTATGCGGGGCACCCTGGATATCAGAAAACCATGACAGTTATCAAGAGACATTACTTTTGGCTAGGTATGAAGAGAGAGATCGTTGAATACATCGTTAGATGTATGGAATGCTAGAAAATTAAAATTGAGCATAGGCACCCAACAGGGTTGTTGCAACCTTTGCCCATTCTTGAGTGGAAGTGGGAAGTGGTGACAATGGATTTTAATACGGGATTGCCCAGAACAGACAAGCTGCATGATTTGATCATGGTGGTGGTGGACAAGATTAAAAAAGATACCCATTTTATTCCACTGAAAACTACTCATAAGGTAGCAGATGTTGCTGATATTTTCATGAAGGAAGTGGCATGAATGCACGTAATTCCTAAAACAATTGTGTCCGACAGAGACCCGAAATTCACCTCAAATTTATGGAAAGGATTGTTCAAAGGATTTGGAACGAATCTGAACTTTAGTATAGCTTATCATCCTGAGTCTGATGGACAGACAAAGAGGGTGAACAGAGTGATAGAAGACATACTGAGGATGTATGTGATGGACAAACAATTGAAATGGGAAGACTACCTGCACTTGGTAGAATTCGCTTACAACAATGGGCATTAGGCATCGTTGAAGATGAGCCCCTTTGAAGCACTTTATGGTAGAAAGTGCAATACTCCAATGAGCTGAGATAATCCAGCTGATAGGATAGTAGTTGGGCCAAAGTTGTTCAAGGAGATGGAGGACCAAATGATAAAAATTAAGCAGAATTTAAAAGTGTCCCAAGACAGGCATAAAAGTTATGCCGATAAGAATAGAACCCATAGAGAGTTCAAAGTGGGTGATCATGTTTTCCTGAAGGTGAAAGCTAACAGGAGTTCCCTGAAGCTAGGAAGCTACGCCAATTTGGCAGCCAGATTTTGCGGGCCATTTGAAATCCTAGAGAGGATTGGTCCAGTTTCTTATATGATTGCATTGCCTGCATCTATGTCTGTTCATAATGTATTCCATGTATCATTTCTAAAGAAATATATACCTGATGCTAATCATGTTATTGATTGGAATGTGATTCAGGTGGAGAAAGAAGGCGTTTTTCAAGTGCATCCGGTGCACATTTTGGACTGGAAAATCAAGTAGCTCTAGAATCATGCCATAGGGCTTGTAAAGGTCCAATGGACCTAGTACAGTCCTGAGGACGCTACTTGGGAGCATGAGGATGCAATGCAGACAAAATACCCGCATCTTTTTGAGGATTTTTGAAATTTTTGTTGTATATGGGTATATGATGCACTGGGGACAGTGTATAAATAAGGGGAGGGGATTGTAATATCCCTCGGCTGAACCCAATTGTAAATGTAATGTAAGTGTACTTATGCTGGTGAGTTGTTTTGACATCATTTTGTAATGCACCTTTCATGGCATAGTGTGCGCACGTACTGCGCAGTAAAATGATGTCATGTGCACATTCCCGGATACAGCGCGCAGTAACTAAAGTGCACACAGTATGGAGGTCAGCGAGACTTGTGTATAAGATATGTATTATAGGTTGGTGAGCCAGTTATTATAAGTTGGGATGCTTATGTTTTGGAATTAGGCCAAAGCACCTAGATGTTAAAGGCCAGTGCGCCTATTTTGTATATGTCTCATGATTAATATAAAATACATCATTGCACGAAGACCAACCATGATGAAAAAGATGGGGGACTGAACTCCACCAGTTAGGGAAAGGGAGGGCCAAAAGTTAATGGAAAGGGCTAAGCTAGAGAGCTTAAGCCAAAAAGGAATATTATATTAATATTTCTTAAAACATAAAGTATGGATAATTATTTTATCCCAAGTTCTAAAGTTGGAGACAAGTGGACCAAAGTAACTTCTCACATGAAAAGTGTCAAGTTGGGGACATGCAGACATATCGTGGGGACTTATCTCATTTTGACATCCTCACCATCATCCTTACGATCAACTTCACAATCATTTATTACGATCATCTCTCCCATGGTTCCTTCCATCATTCAGTCATCTAGTCAATGATTCCATGACCATTTCACTCATGCAGATAGTTATCCTTCAAACATTCATTTCACTATATATGAGCCTATTTCCATAAACATTTCTGGTTGGTGTACTTAGTTATCTTGGGAGCGAGATTGAAGAAGTGGGCTGTCAGGCCCATGGGAAATTGAAGAGGCAGGTTGTCAAGATCGTGAGCAATTCTCTGAGCAAGAGAATTGTTGAGAATTGATTTCCTGAAGGTGCTAAACTGCAGCTATAATGCTCTGAGACTTCCTGTTCGGCCTGTTGTTGAAGCCCTGGAAGGGAAGTGGGGCAACCGAGGGACTGTTGAGCAGAGAAGGGGCACACTTCCTTGGGTGGGATAGGAATGTGGGGAATGAGAGGTTGTAGGATGTTAGTTGAGTGAGCACCTGAGACATAGTCTTTCCTATTGTCTATGAGCCTTTATCATGGATAGGAATCCATTTACCTGGGTGGAGTTTAGTCCCAGCTCGGTGGTGTATCACTATTGAGAGTGATGAACAATGTAGTCTAAGGCTGGGAGGTTCGTGGAAGGTATGCACGCAATTGGTGACAATCTTTCCAAGATAAGTGCCAATTGTGTGATAAATTTACATGATGCATTGTTATTTACGTACTTATCTTACAGTTTATCATATGCGTGATTATAGCTGTTTGTATGTTTATGGGTATTTCCCTGTATATGTTGCATGTCTGTGTTTACCGTTATTTTAGTATGAAATCATATATTTACAGAATGTAATTGTTTGTTTACGTTTATATGTAAAGCATTCGCAATAAGTGTTGTATGTATATGTTATAATTACATGTAGTTTGAAGAGAAAATTTATGTGGCATAGCTCAGATGAATACTGGGTATGTTATAGTATGTTCCGCAGTGAGAGAACAAAAGTGTTCCCTCATGTAGCCTGGCCCTTTGAAGGTTGGGAATGTTACAAAAATGTTTTCAGAGCTAAGTAAAGCATCTGAGGAGTGGCATGGCCTGGTCATGTGAGGTCGGGGACATTACAGAACCACTGTCACGCTATCACTGTGCGATATACCACTGTAACAACTTGTAACACTGACCTGCAACCAACCAACCTGTACCAAACAACCTATACCATAAACAAGTGCATCAACCATGCACCAACCTATACCTCAACCTCTACCATCAATGAGTGCATCAACCATTAACCAAATATGTACCAATAATGCATCAAATACACATAAACTATGATTCATCAATATGTACCAACATCATCAACTATACACTTAATGTATCTACCAACTCATCAACTACTTGTCTCAACCATCTACCCAACATATACCTCAACCAAAATCCCTCATCAATTGCATCATCCAAATTTAATTTGTAACTCTGTAATAGACCTAGTGTATATGATCACATACCTACAAACCTTCCTTAACTTTAACAACAAGAGACTATCATTTTCATCAAACTTTACTTTAGTCTCACATGACTAATTTTGGATTAGTCAACATCCCTAACGTGCAATAATCATAACTATGTACCTATAATTAATAAAGATATTAAAATAATACACAATGTTATTCAATGTATTTTATGGAATTCCTCTAGGTTTCACTACTTGGATCCTCTTAGAAAAGGAGTTATAGAAAAAATGGCATACCTTATTGAATTTTGGCTTATTCTAGAGAATGAACTTGTAGAGTGTGCCCCACACATAATATTTGTTGTATGGATATGAAAATTGTACAAAGAATACAACAAACCGTTCTCTAACCAATACATTTAGTCTTACAGAATTTGGATATGTTATGAATAATTTATGACATTTTTACCCGAAACACCTGTTTTAGACTAATTTCAGGACTAGCCACAAACCCTATTTTCCACGGAGTGTAACTCCAAAAATACAACGACCCACAGGATGAAATTTGTATCAAAACTACTTGGATATGTTTCCTCAATGACCTCTGAATTTCACAGTCTGCATATTTCTAGAAAAAAAGTTATTGCAAAAATGGTGAGATGACCTGTAAATAACTTACCTTAGAAAGCATCATAAAAAAATTTTATCCTCCCTTGAACTTCAGCCTTATTTACTTCACCTTCCCTCTGAAATTTAGCTTAGATATCCTTTGGTTACCTCATTCACTTGTATATATTCAATATGCTCAAGTGTGATTAAAAATGAGAGACCCTTGCCTCTTATTTATACTTTCATGTAGCTTCCTCAAGGGGTTACCTTCTAACCATCTTAACCCACTTT
>ML801538.1:105572-148568 GCA_009831015.1 Picea engelmannii | reverse complement strand
TTTCGGAAAACCCTGTTAGCTGCGGGAAGTGAACACTTTCCACAGCTCGGCATTTGATAGGAAAACATACTTTAGCTGCTGAAAGCAAAACCACGTGCCCCATCATTTAAAAACATTTCTTAGCGCGAAAGCGAATATTCTCCATATCGTGCCACGTGCGAATTGTCTGTCGGGCTTTTCGCGCATCGTTACTTTCCACAGCACTTGAACTGATGAAACAACGTAGTTAGCTGTTGAAAGCTAGCGCTTTCCACAGCACACAATAAGTTTTAAAACGTGATGTTAGCTGTTGAAAGCAAACAGTCGTATTTTGAAATGGAAGACTTCATTTTCGATTATTTCCTAAGACACACTAAAAAAAGCCAAAATTTTTCTGAACCGAAAAACTCAAAAATGACTTGAAGTTACTACTGAAAGCTATGATATCCACCCAAAACTCGGCCGAAAGGACGGTTTCATTTTGGGAGTTAACAGATGGCACTGGTGTTATCACAGTGAAGTGGAATGGGATCAGTGTAATTTACCTTCAAATATGCAAGAGTTTGTATCATCCATAAAATTTGTGTGCATCAAGTAGCAACAACAATGTATTATGCCTCTGTAGTTGATAATGAAATGGATCCTTGTTTTTTACTAAGCCATGCTACTAATGAGTCACCTAGGAAGAATGCTCCTCCACTGGTGCTTTTTCTCTCATCAAAACAATTTGCCCAATCAACATCTGAATAAGCAGTTAACTGAAAGTTCTGATTTCTGGGATACCATAGACCGTAATTCATTGTGCACTTCAAGTACTTTAATATCCTTGTTACCACTACTAGATGACTTTGTTTAGGAGAAGATTGATAGCGACCTACCATTCCAACAACTTGCATTACACCAGGACGGGAAGATGTGATGTACAAAAGACTATCTATCATTGATTGGTATGTCCTTTGATCAACATTGGGTGAAATATCATCTTTACTGAGCTTGAAACCAACCACCATAGGTGTACTAATAGGAGAATAATCTTCCATCTGAAATTTCTTCAACATCTCTTTCAAATATTTTTCTTGTGAGATAAATATTCTTGCATTACTTTGTTTAACTTGTAAGCCAAAAAATTATGATAGTTCTCCTATCATGGACATATCAAACTCTGTTTGCATAGATTTAGCAAACCATTAGACAGAGGATTCATTAGTACATCCAAAAATAATATCATCTACATAAACCAAAACAACTAGTAAATTATCACCTTCAGACTTAATGTAGAGATTTCTATCGACAATACTTTTCTTGAATCCTTTGTCTTGTAAGAATTTGTCCAGTCTATAATACCAAGCTCATGGTGCTTGTTTCAGTCCATATAGAGCCTTCTTCGGCTTGTAGACATAGTTAGGATTGTCTGTCAATGAGAATCCTTTAGGTTGCTCCATATATACTTCTTCCTCTAGATTTCCATTAAGAAATGCTGACTTAACATCCATCTAATACACTTTAAAGTTCTTATGACATGAATATGCAAGAAACATTATGATGGCTTCCAATCTTGCCACTAATGCAAAAGTTTCATCAAAATCCTGACCTTCAACTTGTGCATACCCTTTACAGACCAATTTGGCTTTATTTCTAACAACATGTCCTTTTTCATTCATTTTATTTTTGAACACCCATTTGGAACCTATTACATTCTTGTCTTCAGGTCTAGGAACAAGCTCCCAAGTATTGTTCGTCTCAATCTGATCAAGCTCTTCATTCATAGCTCTAATCCAATCATCATGCTGGTTGTCTTCATCAAAATTTTTAGGTTCAGTCATAGATAAAAAGGCAACCTGTTATTGTTCTGAGTCTTTAATCAATTTCCTTCTTGTCTGAACTCCTTTATTTATATCTCCAATTATCTGATTTTCAAGATGATTCTTTCTAACAATTTTGAGAGGTGATTTTGCTTCTTTCTACTGATTTGTGTCAGACGGAGTATTATTTTCTTCATCTGATTCAGATTCTTCTCTTTTTTATCCTTGGACCTGTTCATCTTCGTTTTCAATTATATCTTTTGTGCTTGGTTCAACACTGCTTACATTTCATACCGGGATTTCTTCATCAACTTTTATGTCAATACAATCAACCAACTTATGTAGCCTCTTATTGTAGCATCTGTAACCTTTATTGTTTGTAGCATAACCTAGGAATATACCTTCATCAACCCTGTCATCATATTTGCCAATATTTTCATCATTATTCTTGATATAACATTTACTCCCAAATACTTTAAAATGCTTGATTGAAGCAGGTCTTCCAAACCATAGTTCATAAGGAGTCTTGTCACTGTGTGGCCTGAGATGAGATTTGTTAAGAATGTGAACAACTCTATGGATTGCTTCCACTCAATATGTATGAGATATATTCCTTTCATTCATCATTGATCTTGCCATTTGCTGTACTGATCTATTCTGCCTCTCAACAACTCCATTTTGCTGTGGAGTCCTTGGGATTGTGTACTTTCTTTTGATCCCATGTTTATCACAAAACTCTTTGAAGTTCTATGAGTTAAATTCTCCTCCTCTATCAGACCTTACTGCCTTCAATTTTTTTCTTGTTTGATTCTTAGTCAAAGTCTTAAACACTTTGAATTTTTCAAATTCTTCAGATTTTTCTTTCAAAAAGGCAACCGATGTTAGTCTAGAATAATCATCAATAATCAACATGAAATAGTTTTCTTTTCCTATACCTTATTTTCTTGATGGTCCACATAAATCCATATGTACTAACCGGAGAGGTTTTTCTATTGAAGGAAATTTTTTAGATTTGAACAGTGTCCGAGTAAGCTTTCCTATCTGGCATGGTTTACAAATAGAATCATATGGCTTTGATATCTTTGGAAGATCCTTTACTGCCCCACTATTTTTGAGCTTGATTATATGATCAAAATTTATGTGTCCAAGTCTCCTATGCCATATCCAACTTTCATCATACTTGCTTAAGTGGCATTCTTCTTTTTCTTCTTTTAACACATAGAAATTGTTTTTTGTTCTTATCCCTTTTGCAACTAGTTGTCCTGAATTCATAGATTTTATTCTACTATCTTTAGAAATAAAAACAACTTCACATCCTCGGTCACAGACTTGACTAACACTAAGCAGATTATGTTTCATACCTTCTACAAACAACACATCTTAAGCTTTCCCTTTGCCATTACTCAAACTTACCGTTTCTTTACCTTTTATTTTTCCTGGTGCATCATTTCCAAAAGTTACATTCCCTGATTTGCTTTCACTTAGAGTTAGAAACTTACTTTGGCCTCCAGTGATATGTTTGGAACATCCACTATCAATATACCAGGGATTCTTTTGTCTTTGGGATGATAACACAAGTCTACACTTGTCATCTTCTTTCTTCTTCCAAATCTTGAAATTTTCAGTAGTGGGATTCAAGTCTGGCTTAAAATTCCTTAAGTGAGAATCTGCAACTTTACTTCCATAGTTATGATAGATGTAACATTCCGGTTCACTGAATAACAGATCATAATGATTGTTATGCTCATAACTATTTTTATGTTTCACCTGCGTCCTTCCCCCATCCATCACATGATTTATAGTCTGTGTTCGCTTGTTTCTTGGTTGTCTCAATCTTTGTTGTGGAAGATAATTATTCCTTGAGTATCTTAATTTCACATATCTAGATCTTAAAGAACAATTTACAACTTTGTGACCAAAGTTAGAACAAAAAAAATAATAACCATAGAAAAAAAATTTGTACCTGAAAAAAGGCTATAGTCGATTTCTTCCATGCTGATGATTTCTTTGATTAGAAGATGTGTTTTTGTTATTTCTTTGATCTACAGATTCAATTTTGGTACTTTTTCTTTCATTCCTTCTTGGTGGTTGATTTTTTTTCTTTATTTTTGCAGAGTGGTTGTTGTCAATGATTGTGGATTTGACAAACTTGATGGGTTCTGTATTACTTGGATGATCATTACTTGATCCTTCTTCATAGCCCAAGCCAAATTTCAACTTTGGATTCCTTTGTTGATTTAGAATGGAAGTTAATTCTTATGAGGCTATAATACTTGACAGATTTTGGTGATACAATGCCTTAAACTTCTCCATTTCTTTTTTGGTTTTTACTATCTCTTCTTCTAAGGCTTCACACCTCGCTTTCTTCTCTGACAACTGTTGTTTCAGTATGTCTTCTATTTTATTTACCTCTTCTAACTCCACTTTTAGTAGAGAAAAGTTTTCATCAGGTTTTTCACCATTCATTTTAAACTGCATCAACAATTGTTTTTGTTTTCTCTTTTTACATATGAGTCTGTCAATTTCTTCCAAAGCACTGATTAATTCACCCTCCATATCCACCACAGCTTCTTCATCATCCATTTCACCTCTTGTGTGTTCATCATCAATATATCCCATAGCCATAAGCATAAAATCATTCATTTTGTCTTCACATGATGAATCGCTATGTATGTCTTATGAGGAATTGTCATTGTTTGCACACAAACTTTTCTTTTTACTATATTTCTTGAATTTGTACTTCTTTTCATCATCAGAGTTCTGGTTCTTTTTCTGGTGGGGACACTTAGATGCAAAATGACCTATCTTACCACAGTTAAAACATTTGAAGGGAATCTTGCCTTGATATTTTCCTGGTCCTTTCTTTAACCTTCTCACAAATTTTGCCTCAATATCATCTAAATCTGAATTAGTATTCTTGTCTTCTTTAAAAGATGCTTCTCTAATAATGGATTTATCTTTGTTGATTATCATTTCATATGAAGTTAGAGTTCCTAGGAGTTGATCAATGGACAAAGTTTTAAGATTGTTTAGTTCTTCTATTGCAGAGACTTTTGGATTAAATTTATCAAGCAGAGATCTTAAAATATTTTGAACTAAAAATGATTCTTCAATCTTCTCACCAAGACCCTTCATGGCATTCACAAGTTCTTCAACTCTTAAAAAATACTTGCTAATTGTTTCATCTTCATTCATATTTAGTTGTTCAAACTTCAACCTACATGTTTGAAGTTTGACATCTTTTACTTTCTCATTTCCTTCATAATTGTTATAAGTTTATTCCACATAGCTTTAGCAGTTTCAATATGCATCACCTTTACAAAATCAGCTTCAACAAGTCCATTCAAGATAGCATTAATTCCATTAGAATTAAAGATAAACTCTAACTTATCATCCTTGGAAGCCAACACAACAGACTTTGTATATCTAGTCTCTACTACATCCCAAACATCAGCACCTAAGGCCATTAAATATGTTCTCATTCTAACCTTCCAGAAGGAAATATTTTTTCCATCAAACAGAGGAGTCTTAGTAGCTGAAGTCCCTTCATGAATTGTCATGTTTAATCTTACAGATCTACCTTTGAATAAAAGGAACCCGCTCTGATACCAATTTTTGAAATTACTAAGACAACTGAGAGGGGCGGGGTGAATTAGTTGTCACTTTGCTTAAACAATTTTAAGTCTATTAAACCATTTTTAATATTTCACCAAGTGACCATTAATATTATACATCATATGGACAACATAAATAATGAGCATCAATCACACATAAGATATACACAGAGATATCTTTTCATGAGGAAACCCATAAAGGGAGAACACCTCTTCTTCTTCGAAATGACAAGCAGTCTTTTAAGTTTTGTACGTCATCTATGTTTGAGCACTAACTCAAAGTGAGGCTACTACCTTCATTCTACAAGCTCCAACTTGTTGAGAGCACCAAATCTATTGTTTCTCTAGCACCTACTAGAAGGAAGCACCAACTCCCTAAATATTCTAGCACCAACTAGATTTATACAAGAACCAACTTGTATACATAAAACTCTGTGTTTTCCCGAGCACCACCCTGCCACCCTATTTTTCTAGACACAACTAGATGGAAGATACAACTTACAATATTCAAGAACCAACTTGAATATCAAAGGACCAAAGTCCTCCCTAGCACCACCCTTCCTCCCTGATTATGAATAAATGATTGACAAACAAACAATACAGGTATCTTAATTCTTACCCCTTCTTCATTGTTCTGCAGTTCTTCTCTAGTTCAAAAATTGTTCTGCAATTCTTCTCTGCTTCATGTTATTTTTCTTTTCTGCTCTTTCTTTTGTCTATTCAACAACTGTTACTCATCTCTGAGTTTTATCTCATGCTCTGCATACTGTAATTTTACCCTTCTTACAGTTCATCTCATTTTTCTAGTTAGAACAACCAACGACACCCAATCACTTCATGTCTATTTTATACACGCAAAACCTCTATAGTTACAACTCAAATCCACCCTAGCAAAAATGCCTCAACAACTGAATCACCAATCATTCAAGAATCATGATTCAGTTCAACTAACTGAATCGTAACTGATCAATTAACTTTTGAAGAAAAAAAATAACTCTTCGATCATATTCCTTATTAACCTGCACCGTTGAATTACAAGTGCTAGGTCTCACACTTATTTCATATGCTCACTGGCTATGACCACAGGCCTAATCAAAATGCATTTCATATTTTTCATTTCGGCAATCTTGTGTCGAAGGGTATCGACACTCCAAGTTCTGATCCCTGAAACTCTGAAAAAGGATCTTAGTTGGACTAGCTCCTTCCCTTCTCGTGACCATGTAACCACATGTTGTGACCACTCATTAACCAAACGAGCACTTCATGATTCGCGACTTCGATAATCCTGTGGTGAAGAGTCTCGACTCTTCATGTTGCAATCGCCAAAAAGGAGCTTAGCTCCACTAGCTCTTTCCCCTCACGTGACCACCGACGCTGACCATAGGTTGTGCCAAAAGGTGCTTCGCGATTTCGCATTTCGACATTCTTGCTATGAGTGTCTTTGAATCCTCCAAATCCTGGTATCCAAAACTCTGAAATGGAGCCAGATCAATGATCCACCATCCACGGTGATCAGACGACTCTCCTCCACCCCGGTACTTGAGCCTTTGGGACTTTGGGGAAGTGTTGAAGCTGAAACTCTCGAAACAAGAACTCACAAAGTGACTCCATTCTTGCATCACTCAATGACGTGTTAAGAGCCGAGTGGTTGCCACGTGTCACTTAGAATTATGATTTCCAGTGGCCTGGAAAGATGAATCAATTTGACACTTGTCCTTATATGCTCATGCCACGTGTCCTTGCTGACATAAGTTTCCACCTGTCCTCACTGACGTGGTCTGTCATGATATACCTCCTATATCTGACGACCTAGATTTGTCTTCGATCCAACAGCTGAGATTATATCGCGAGTTCGAGAGGTTAGGAGCCTCCTTCCTTTGACCTTTCAGTCAACGAAAAAATAATCGCTCGCCATGTGTTCTTTATATCCAACGTTCCACACCATACCTCGATCCAAAGGTTCATATCAATCCTCGATCCGATGGCCTGGATCATTTCGGGATATCGTATATCACGAGTTCAAGAGGTTAGAGAACCTCCTTCCTTTGGATTTCCCGATTTGTGAAAATCCAAAATGGAGTCTTTGACATGATCTGAACTTTTTCCACGCGTCCTCTTTGATAATGGATGGTCCCCCTACTTTCGAGATTTTATAGGCCTGCTTCATCTTGCACGTAAAGATCGTGCTCCTTCTTATTGATCCAACATCGGTCAGTCTTCGGGCCCTGATCAAACGCCTGAGATCCGTTCTCTTCTACTGTGCACTACTCCTATCTGAATTCGGATCTGACAGTCATAGGGGATTTTGAATGAGATCCAACAATCACTGTTGCTCTTCTCAGTTGATCTTGCCATTGCCATGGCATCATCGCTTTATTGATTGTGTTGATATTTTCCATCAATGACAAAAATGCATACTCTTCCTCTGTCCAAAAACATGCCAACACAATCATACACATACACAGTACCCCAATGTTTTTACACGTAAACCCAAAGTGGGAGAAAACCACAGAATAATTTTTCTTATATGTATTTAAGAATTATATTCATTGGAAGCACCAAATTCCTTTGTTTTCTAGTTGCAACTGGAAGGACGTTCCATCCCCCTAGTTTCTTAGGCTACAACCTGAAGGAAGCTTCAACTCCCCAATTCTCTGGCTACAACCAAAAGGAGGCTATAACCCCCTATGTTCTCCAGCTATAACTAGAAGGTGGCTACAACCACTTGTCCTTGCCCCGTCCAACCGCTCTGACCTAGAAGTAGAATGATGGAACCACTATCACACTATCACTATGAGATATACCACTGTAACAACCTGTACCACTGACCTGCAACCAAACAACATGTAACAACCTGTACCAAACAACCTGTAATCAACATGTACCATAAACAAGTGCATCAACCATGCACCAACCTGTACCTCAACCTGTACCATCAAGGACAGCATCAACCATGCACAAAATATGTACCAATCATGCATCAAATACACATAAACTATGATTCATCAAGATGTACCAACATCATCAACTATACACCTCATGTATGTGTCAACTCATCAACTACTTGTCTCAACCATGTACCCAAGATGTACCTCAACCAAAATCCCTCATCAATTTCATCATCCAAATTCAATTTGTAACTCTGTAGTAGACCTGGTGTATATGATCACATACCTGCAAACCTTCCTTAACTTTAACAACAAGAGACTAGCATTTTCATCAAACTTTACTTTAGTCTCACATGACTAATTTTGGATTAGTCAACAACCCAAAATCGCAATGATCATAACTATGTATCTGTAATGAATAAATATCTAAAAATAGTACACAATGTTATTCAGTGTCTTTTATGCAATTCTTCCAGGTTTCACTACTTGGATCCTCTCATAAAAGGAGTTATAGCGAAAATGACATACCTTATTGAATTTTGGCTTATTTTAGAGAGAGAACTTGTAGAGTGTGCCCCGCACTGAATTTTTTTTGTATGGATCTAAAAAATTGTACAAAGAATACAATAGACTATACTATAACCAATACATTTGGTCTTACTGAAATTGGATCTGTTATGAATAAGTTATGACATTTTTACCCGAAACACTTGTTTTATACTAGTTTCAGGACTAACCATAAACCCTATTTTCCATAGAGTGTAACTCCAAAAATAAAATGACCCACAAGAAGAAATTTGTATCACAGATACTTGGATATGTTTCCTCAACGACCTCCCAATTTCACGGTCTGAATCATTCTATAAAACAATTATTGCAAAAATGGTGAGATGACGTGTAAATAACATACCTTAGAAAGGATCATCAAAATAATTTATCCTCCCTTGAATTTCGACCTTATTTACTTCACCTTCCATCTGAAATTTGGCTTAGATATCCTTTGGTTACCTCAGTCACTTGTAGATATTAAATATGATCAAGTGTGATTAAAAATGAGAGACCCTTACCTCTTATTTATACTTTCATGTAGCTTCCTCAAGGGGTTGCCTTCTAACCATCTTAACCCACTTTCCTTATTTTAGGGCTAACCCACTTCTAACCGCTTGTCCACTTAGTAATTTCTCCATTAACTTTATTATTTAAATAATTTATTTTGTATCCACTTTGACTTATAGTACATTCATTACTTCACTTTATTACTTAAATTACCTTCTAACCATCTTAACCCACTTTCCTTATTTTAGGGCTAATCCACTTCTGACCACTTGTCCACTTAGTAATTTCTCCATTAACTTTATTGTTTAAATAATTTTTTTTGTATCCACTTTGAATTATAATACACTCATCACTTCACTTTATTATTTAAATAATTTCTTCTTGGCAACCACTTTGACTACTTTGAACTTTTGGGGCTTCTAGATGACTCATGAGGGTTCTCCAACTTCACATGGCCATAAATATCTAATCATGAGGATTTATATGATGCTCCACATACCACCGAAAATGGCATGACATGTAATATCCATATAAAATAGTATTACCTACAAATATATCAAAAAACATACCATTATCCATCAAACAAACTTGGGTCCATTACCCAAACCATTGTGCTACCATAATTCGCTACCAGACTTTCTTCAAGGGTTGAAATCAATGAAAACCAACCCAATTAATCAACATCACACCCATTTTCTATCTAATATACTCAAATATTTCTCTAGGATAAGGTTTTGTAAAGATATCAACAACTTCTTCTTTTGTACCAATATATTCCATCTTGGCATTTTGTTATGTGAATTGTTGTCTTTAAAATGGTATTTGATTCGAATTTTCTTTGTCTTCGAATGCATAACCAGATTCTTCGTAATGTTTATTACACTAGTATTGTCACACAATATTTATATCGATTGATTCTACTCTAACTAAATGTCCTTCAATGCTTTTTTAATCCAGAGGACTTGTGTACAACATGTTGTTGCTGCAATGTATTACGCTTCTGCTATGGATAGAGAAATTGATGATTTCTTCTTGTTGAACCAAGACACTAGGTTGTTGCCTAGAAATAATGCTCCACCATTGGTGCTATTTCTATCATCCACACTACCTGCCCAATCTACATCTGCATAATCTATCAGAGTAAATTATTAACATGTGGGATACCATAAACCAAAATCCAAAGTTCCTTTTAGATATCCAAAGATCCTTTTTATTGTTTTCACAATGTCTAGCCTTCCAGCTAATCCTACTGCTTGCATAATTTATGGCCTTGAAGATGTCACATATAGTAGGATTCTTATCATAGATATGTACAAAGTTTGATTTGCTTCCTTTTATTCATCTTCTTTGCTTAATTTGCAACCAATGACCATGGGTGTGCTCACAAGTTTACAATTTTCCATTCTGAATTTCTTCAAAATTTCCTTGATATATGTTTTTCTGAGAAAATATGCATGGTTTGAGAAATATGCAATCCTAGGAAGAAGGAAAATTATCCTATCATGGAAATCTCAATTTCTCTCTGTATCGCTTCTGCAAACCTATGGATCATTCTATTGACATTACTTCCAAAGATAATATCATCCACATAAACCGCAATAATTAACATATCGACATTGTTTATCTTTATGTAAATATTGTTATATAATATTCCTCTTTTGAAAGCGTGTTGCTACAAGTACTTGTTAAGACTTGAATACCATGCTCTAGGATCCTGCTTTAATCCATAAAGTTCATTCTTCAATATGAAAAAACAATCTTTATTTTCTAATAATAATAATCCTTCTGGACATTTAATGTACACTTCTTCCTCTAAGTCTCCATTCAGAAATGTTGACTTTGACATCCATGTGATACACTTTAAAATCCTTAAAAATAGAAAATGCCAAAAACATTATGATGGATCCTAAACTTGCAACAAGATCAAAGGTTTATTCAAATTCAATTCCTTCTATTTGTGCATACCCTTTAAAAACAAATCTTGCTTTATTTCTTACCACTTTTCCATCTTCATTTAACTTATTTATGAATACCCACTTTGTACCAATCACATTTTTTCTTTGGGTCTTGAGACAAGTTCCCATGTCTGATTTTTATCAATATGGTTTAACTCTTATTCCATAGAATTAACCCAATTTTGATCATTACTGGATTCTACAAAACATTTTGGCTTTATTTTGGATAGAAAGGAGAAATTTACATGTTCATAGGTGCTTACCATTTTTCTCCTAGTTTGTATTCCTGCATTTTTATCACCAAGAATTAAGTCTTCTAGATGATTCTTCTACAAAAACCTTGATGGGGTTTGTGTATCTTGGTGTTCTATTTCCTGTTGTCTTCAACCTTGATAGGTATTTTTATCACATCAACATAACTCAGTTGTTTTGAAGAGGTTGAGGATTCTTTATCAATTTCCTTCTTTTTACTATAACCAAGACCAGTCTTGTCAAATGGTGATCTTTTAATGTTTAGGATTTCATTTAGGGTTGTAGAGAATTTATCAAATTTCATGTTGGTATTTTTTCTTTTCAACTCCTTTCTTTTCAGATTCTAGACTATTGCATGCATATTTTTTTTCTTTTAGCTGGGTTCTTAAGACTTCTTCAATTTTCTTTGCCTCTTCTACTTGAGTTTTTAAGATGATGATGATTTTTTTTTATTTTCATTAGAACTTTATTTTATATCGAGAATTTATTTTATGTACTTCTTTAGCTTCTCCTTTTGTATCCATTTCTTGTTCCTCACTCTCTCTATTTCATTTAGAGCCACATGAGATCTCCTTCAAGATCCGCTTCTACATCAATATCAGGATTGTCTTTTTCTTTTGAATATGTGTTTCTATTCTCTAGGACATAAATATATGTTTATAGACCCATGAAGAGAATATCTTCTATTTCACTACCACTTTCATCAAACAAGCTATTGTTATCATTGGTATACATATTCTTCTTTTGTCTGAAGAAGTTTCTTCTCTTTTCAGTCTTTCCCTTCCTGTACCTTTTGAATATGGAATCTTCTTCTTTATTTATATTTCTATAAAGGAATTTAGTAGTAAAGTGTCATGATTATCCACAATTAAAAAATGTCAAGGGAATCTTACCTTTTTATTTTCTTGTTACTCTCTTGAGATTTCTGACAAATAACTTCTTCTGCATCTGATTCACTATCTGAGTTGTCAATCTTTTTGTATTCTTCTGTCTTTATCTTCTTTGATTATTTGAAGGTTGGTTCCTTGATGGATTTACTGGATTATTCTTTTTTATTCTCATCTCGTATGCAATGAGGATTCCATGCAACTCATCCATTGTTAGATTGTATATGTCTCTTATTTCTTCAATGGAATATATCTTGGGATCAATTCTTGAGGGAGGTGACCTAATAAATGTTTGCACAATTATGGTTTATTTAAACTCTTGACCCAATCCTCTGATACTGTTGACTATCTCATTCGCGTGAAGAAAATAAGTTGCAATACTCTCATATTCATTCATATTAAGGGTCTCAAATTGTCCTCTATGGGTTTTTAATTTTTCCTTATTTGGCTTGTCATCCCTTTCATATATTCTTTGTAGATTATCCCATATTTCTTTTGTTGAAACATAATGAAATATTTTGAAAAATTATGAATCAACCAGACCACCTAGAATTTCATTCATGACTTTAGCATTGTTTTCACTAAGATTATTTCGAGTTGTATTGACGGTTGGAGTTGTTGAAGTTGTGTAACCATTCTTAACTACACTCCAAATGTCAAACCCAATATTCATCAAATAAGTTCTCATTCTTATTCTCTAGAAAGAATAATTTGATCCATCAAATAATGGAACTTTTTTTGTACAAAAACCTTCTTGTATATCCATGTGTGCTGCAAAGATTCACCTTCCAATGGTTAGATTTTTCTTGAAGGAACTTGCTCTAATACCAATTGTTGTCACACTTACTTATACTAAGAGGGTGTGTGAATCAATATAGAAATGGTTTGATTTTTCTTACAATATTTATCAATTTATTACTTCACCAACCATAAGAAGTTAATGATAAATTTACATACAAACATACAATCCAAAGTACACATAGATTTAATGTGGAAACCCAAATGGGAGAAAGCCACACAATTTTTGTTTATAAAATCATGTAGGCACCAACCTACTATTACAATATTTGTAGGCACCAACCTGCAGGAGACACCAATCTCCTCAGCTAAGTACCAAATCAACAATGCCTTTAGGCACCAACCTACAATTGCAATATTTGTAGGAACCAACCTACACGAGACACCAATCTCCCCAGTCGAGCACCAACTCAAAAATATGTAAGGACCAAATTACTGGAGACACCAATATCCTCTTCCTATCTATCTGGATCAAATTATTCTTAAATTTTCATCATTCCAAAATCATCACTTCATTTCAAGCTTCCTTCATAACAGCTATTATGTCATTTCTCCACCTGTTTACAATCAACTAGACATCATAAATTTCTTGTTTTGACCTTGCACCTACCTACCACCCTAATACCATTACATTTCACTCGCTTTCCTTCTTTTTCATCTTTGAACCTCAAATCCTCAGCTTCACACCTCCACAACTCATATCACCTCCACTCTCTCCATTTACAAAATGGTTTTTGTAATTATATTCCACATGTCCAATGATTTGTCCATATACAAAGATTCATGTTTATGGAGTTGACTCTAGATCCCTTGACTCTTCCTTAAAATAGGGTTGTAAAATTTCTTCGAAAATGGTCTCAATTTATCCCTGTTTCATGCATGATCTATTCATAGACCACACAACACAACCTCAATGCTTAACAACCATTAGATCAGGTCCTTCATCAAACCTCAATCGTTGATCTAGTAGCTTAATTGGTTCACTACATATTGGAACCATTGCAGTATCATGTATCGATCTTTCGAAACACAACAAAGCTTCAAATCTATTTTTCAAGGTCCCTGTATGGAACCTTTCCTATGGAAATTTGTTAGGGGTGCATACCTAATCAAGTTATGCCACATCTAAAAATCATCACCAACACAACCGGGTCACCGTACTATTGAATCACACACCTAGAACCTTTTATCCTCAACACTCAACAAATATCGAATCAGGTCTTTGATCAAATCTCAATCGTTGATCCATTCACACATAGCACAAACATTCAACCCACAACAATTGTTCGATCATATCTTTGATTGAATTATAACCATTGATTGATCTAGTCCTCATATATCCATACCATCAGTCTCACCAAAATCACTATCCTATTGAGCCATCAGGGAATTTCCCCATGACCCCCAATACTTCAATGATGCAATTTTCCTCAAATATCCCATTATTCGATCTATCAATATGGTGATGTGGTAGATGAGGTCGCCTTCATGTGGTCCACCATACTAACTTGGATGGAGTTATGGCACAGGTGTAGCAGATGACGTGACCTCTACGTGGTTGTTGATGTGGCATCATAGATGGCCCACTAGGGAATTTCCCCCCTAGGACATTAACACTACGCTTACACTTTTCTCTTCTAATCTCTCGATATATGATATTCTACATTGGGTACCGATCCATCGAGATCACCAAGGCATTGGCCTATCAGGCCCTTAGAAACTCTAACATTGCACTTTCAAGTTTTTTCTCTAATATGATATATGATATGTTGAGATCCCAATCCTTTGGTCTTAGTCGTTTATATTTGATGATCAGCTGTCAATATTTCACCAGTTTTGGGTCCACAGTTCTTCACAACCAAAAGTTAACATGTTGCACAGAGTTCCATAACATGCTTGTTATCATTAGAACTATGTAATGACAACTTTAATTTATAATCCCTTTTAACACTATTTTCCCAATAAATGTGTGATAAATCAAATGTGTTACAATTTACTTTGGTTTGGTTAACCGAGACCTCCCTTTACAATATCATCACCTACACTTCCTCTACTCCCTTAAAATTTAGCTCATTATTCAATGGGTTCTTCTTATTTATCTTCTGCTCAAATAGCTCCTCCTCATAGTTTTTGCAAGTAAAACATCAAACGAAGATAATCATTTTTGTAGACCTCAGGAAGGAAAAAACCACTTGCTTATACTCCTCTCTATCTAGTTCAATTTATAATATGGACGCTTCCTTTGACTGTCTATTCTAATTCTATTTGGTCTTGGTAGTCTCCCCCTGTCTTTTGACATCAATGACAAAAAAAATTCAACAATTTGGGATCCAAATATAACATAACCATGCAAAGTTTAAACAAGTCATTTGTGATGCCATGTAGGGAAAAGTAATGTTCCATGTGAGTGACCCATATTGTGGGGTTGGACCCATCAATTTTTTTGTGCTTATGGTTTCATTAATTTTCATTACCCTCACTTTCTTTTTCAATAGACCAAGAGTGATCAATATTTAAATAAAATGGATACATGTATTCAAATTGTTATGGATATTTTGATGTCTTCACACCTTGTTAACATTCATATCATTACCTTACCCACCTTTCTCAAAATTTTCTTGCCACCATCCTACATATCATACATTCCTTGGTCACTTCGATTATATTTCACTTGATTTGGCCATTACTAACATCTTTTCCAATTTTTGACTTTCCATTTGTCATTTATTTTTGGTAAACCAATTGCCATTATTCCTATCAATTGAACATTGTGTGCATACTTTTTGTTACTATTTCAATACAATGTTCATTTGAAGCTACTCCAAGACAATACTTCATGTTACTTCTATCTATTTGTTGATAAATGATCCAGGATCTTTTCATCGAAGTGACTTATAAAGAATTGTATTAAATGAGCATAAATTAAAGTGCACCATAAAGAAGGAAAATCTCAATAATGAAGAGACATAATCATCAAATCTGAACACAAAAAATTGATAACGGATTTCGTCCCTGGTGCACTATTTCTTCGCATCCTGCTCTCAAATGGGTAGGCCTTTTTATTAACTCAACAAAGGAATTTGGAAAAATACATAAGTGTACCTCATTCTGGAATTAAGCTACAAAAGCTTTGATTAGATTAGAGTATAGACAACACCATTGAATTTGTGGCATCGAATTACACAAAAATGACCGTCTCTATGCCTCAATCCGATTCTAGCACTCCCATGACCTTGAAAAATCTTGTCTCAATTTTTGTGCCAGCACCCTGCAATTAATAAATTGTACTCTGTCTCAAAAATCATGCCCAAATATATTGTTGAGCCCCCTCCTTCCGTCTGTGGGTAAAATTCAACATTTAAATTAAATTCTAGGAGGATTGACCAATGAAGCCCATTGGCCTAACAACAGGTAGAGGCTATTATAAGTCATTTGGATAGGGTGAGGTCCCTGGGTTGAGCCTGTGGGCCTCCCCTTTTGGGCTTATAGTTATAACAATATATATGAGTTTGGAACCATAACCAAGTTTGGAGTTGTTATTTATATTTTTCGGATTTGTAGTTTTGACAACAAATTTGGCAGGACTCTGCCAGATTTGGAGGGCCCTTTTTTTTATTTTTGAAAATCTAGTTTTCGAGCCCTCATTGGGCATTTTCCCACTGCCACATGGCAACCCATGACTAGGCCACACCGCAACCAACCATTGACCCACACCATCCACTTGCAAAATCACCTTGCCATGTCACCTTCCATGTTATCTTACAACCTCACCTTCCATGTCCTGTATAGTCTACCACATGGTTTTATGGACTACCACGTGGCACTTCCTCATTGGTCCACATGTTGACCCAAAAATGACAAAAATGAGTGACACGTGGCAGCCTCTAGTGATGCCACATCACCATGTTAACGTCAACATGACACATTTCACCATCTGCGTGTGCCACATATACTGTACGAATGTTGACGTCATATGTACTGATGCTAACATCAGTAGTACAAATGTTGCCTCATCCCTGTTGGCTGGGCTAGGTTGACCAAAACTTTGACCGCGGATATCTTTTGATCCGTAACTCTGTTTGATGAGTCGTTTATGTCGTTGGAAATATTGTGATGCGCTCTTCCCGATGATGCTAATTTCATCGAGTTCCTAGGACTTTGAATTTGTTCCCTTTCTCTATCTGCTGAGACCCATCTAAGCTTCCTCAGTTTCTTCTGCAAATTTTGAGTTGTTGTTAGTCTCCTATGGATCCTTTTTGGATCACTCCTTCCCACTGAGATATTTTTGGACCAAAAAAATATTCCATCAATCAAAATATAAGTGAGGGAAGAGTTTCCTCACCTTGTCCTTCTCAATCCACTTTTCCTTGCTTGGATGTGTTCCCTTTAAGCCTACTCGAAGATAATCAACATCACCCCTATGTGAAGTCCTCGTCCTTCTATCCATGATGATATATTCCTTTAACTCATCCAAGTACTCAGGATAAACTCATCAACTGAAGGTATTGAAACTTCCTCACCCTGATCCATGATCATGGGAGGCTAAAAAAGTTTCAAGTTATCCACATTTACAACTGAGTAGATCTGCATATAAGGTGGAAGATCTAGAAGAAAAGCATTGGTACCACTTTTCTCCAAAATAGTGAAGGGTCCATAACGGATGGGATTGAATTTCTTTCCTTCACCCTTAAATCTTCGCTTGCTGATGTGAAGCCATACCTAAACCTGGAACTGATGATGAACCCTGTGTTTTTCATGCCGAGATTTATATTGTTCTTGACTTTTCTCCAATTGTTTCTTGATTGCTTGATGTACCTGCTAGATCCTCTGGATAAACTTGCAGGCTTTGTCTTCATTTCTTTATTCATTTGAATCGACATCTCACCCATATATCAAGTCCAAAGGAACCTTAGGTAAATACCCAAAACATGTCTCAAAAGGTGAACACTAAGTGGAGGAATGTAAGGCTCGGTTGTAAGCATGTTGTACATAGGGTATCTGTTCATCCCATAAGTTGGGATGCTTGTTGTAGTAGCCTCGAATAAAAAGTACCAATGTCCATTAACAACCTCTATTTGTTCATTGGATTATGGATGGAAAGTAGTTCTCCTCTTCAACTTGGTTTCCATCATTCTTCACAAACTTGTCCCAAAATACCCAAGGAATTGAGTATCTCGATCCAAGATAATGGATGTGGGTAACCCAAAGTGAAACCAAACATACTGAAAGAAGAGATTAGCATTCTGCTAAGCAGTGATCTGCTTTTTACATGGCATTAAGATACACATATTATTAAACTTATCCACTACAACATACAAATAGTCATGATCCCTTTTCAACATTGGTAAACCCCCTACAAAATCCATGGAGATACTTTCCAATGGATGGTTGTGTTAGGTAGCTAGAGAGGTGGTGTGGGGGGGGCAGAGGGTCCATAGTGCCAATAGTGGAGGCTATTCAATGTAAGGTGGAATAGGTCCACTATATTATTAAATAAGTCCCATGATGGTAGTTAGATATAATAAATGGGTAGTTAGATATAATAAATCTAAGAGGACTTCTTAGAAGGTTCTACTTCTAGAAGATTGCTCCTCTAGAATTTTCTTAGGTGATGGTAGCAGTATATAAAGGGGTTCAGGAAATGTAATGATAGGAAGAAATTTATTGTATTGTGAGTTTTATCTCAATAGGAGGATTCCCCCTTGAAGAGGCAGGTGAACATGAGATGATAATAGGATCCATTGTATGGTGTTGCCCTACCTCAATGGTTTTCTTATAATAAAAGTTTGGTTTCTTTTATATTGCTTTGTGGATCTATTGTTTATTCAATATTTTTGGTGATTATATTAATATATGTACTCAGATACTTAACAATTGGTATCATATCACTTTCCTTGGCCAAAAGTTTTTGCTCTTTTTGCAGAATTTTTCTAGGGAAGAAAAAGAGGGCGGAGCACTTTAGATTCAGATATGAAGATTTATGAGTTGAATTTGGAAAAACAAAATTGGGTATTTGAATTCCTCTCGGAAAAATGCCCAATTTCAAAAACAAAATCAGCTGAAACAGAGTTCGGGAAGTAAAGTTATGAGCATTTTAAATTCAGTTGTTTTTCAGGGTTTTTTCAGAAAAAACCACAATTTTTTGAAGTAATTTATTGTTTTATTTTTTGGGTTTTTTCGTAATGGAGACGAGACTGTAGAATTCATAAATTTTCATAGGGTGATCATATTTCTACTAGATTAATGCCATTGGATAAATCATTTTAAGAGTTTTGTTTTGGTATATTATATGTGGTGTTTCCAATGGATATGCACTCTCAACTCAAGGAAATTCTACACATGATTGAAGCATTCAAAGTCGATATGCATGACCACCTTCAAGGAATCAAAGAAATTTATCACAATAGTCAATGGTCATTGTCTCTCCTTCAAGAGAGATATATTATGGCAAACATCATGGATGAATATCATCAATAAGTGTATGCTTGGTATGATTTGGAGGATGATTGTAATGATTGGTATATGGATAGTTGTCATTTCTGGGATGAAAACCACTTTCATCTTTTATTTGATGACTCTACTCCACCTTCAGCATAGAACATCAATGTGACACATCATGAGCTAGTTATGATTACCAGTATCCATCCTGCATATTCTACAATGGTATTGTTTCGTCCAGATTCAACTTTGATCCTTTCCCACTATGTGGATGGATATTATTATTTGGATCCACATGATAGGTGTTAGTATGGGGAGCATCATTTTTAGTTGGTTATTTGGTGCCGATATCTTCTGCATGGAGTTCACATGAGCAATTGGACATGGGACCCTAGTTTACAATGACAATTGAACTACTTCAACATGGTGGCTTCCATTTCTCAATGGGACCCTGGTTCTCTAGTCTACTTCAACACTATGGTCCACACTTATCCATGGGACCCTAGCATATGGTTGTACATCAAGCATTGAGGACAAAAATTTCATAAGGGGGATGGAATGTTAGGTAGCTAGAGAGGTAGTGGGGGGGGGCAGAGAGCCCATAGTGATAATAGTGGAGGCCATTCAATGTAAGGTGGACTAGGTCAACTATATTATTAAATAAGGCCCACTATGGTAGTTATATATAATAAATGGGTAGTTAGATATAATAAATGTAATAGGAATTCTTAGAAGGTTCTACTTATGGAAGATTCCTCCTCTAGAATGTTCTTAGGTGATGGTATCACTATATAAAGGAGTTCAATAAATGTAATGATAGGAAGATAATTATTTTATTTTGAGTTGTATATCAATAGGAATATGCCCCCTCGAAGAGGCAAGTGAACATGAGAGGATCCCTTCCATAATAGGATCCATTGTATGGTGTTTCCCTACCTCAAGGGTTTTCTTATAATAAAAGTGTGGTTTCTTTTATATTTCTCTGTGGATATATTGTGTATTCAGTGTTTGTGGTGATTATATTTTCATATATAATCAGGTACTTAATAGGATGGAAAATACAGTGGTGAGTATAGCCCCAATTTTCTATTAGTGGGCTTACAAGTAGAACAAATCACACACCCCTTTACATATTTACTTACAATTGATTTCATCCGAGGCCAATAACAAAACCTCTACAGATGAGCCATAATTTTTCCTACCTCAAAATTCCCATACATAAGAGAAATGTGAGATTCTTATATTACATGGACTCGTTCACTTGTAGGAATACATAGCTTTCCAAGATGGTATCGTAGTTTTCCCTGTAGACAATAGTTCTCTACCTATGCACCATGGGTTAGATTCTCATATACTTCTTTAAAATCTTCATCAATGGCATATTTTTCTACATAGCTATCATGACATAAAGAAGCATTCTTCAAAATAATAGAAGCAACAATAGGAGGTCTAGAAAGCATATCAACTACCTTGTTACTCGTACCCTTTTTGTACTTGATTACCAAATGAAATTGTAGTAGGAAACCCATCCATCTATAATGTCGAGATTGTTGCAGTTTTTTATATTCTTGGAGATATTGTAAGGGTTGATGATCTGTATGTATGATTTTTTCCTTCACTAACAGGTAGTGCTTCCATTTCTTTACACTTTGAATTGATGCATACAACTCTTTATCTTGTGTAGGATAGTTAACAATAGCTTGGTTAAAAGTTTCATAGTGGTAACATATAGGCTTATGATATTGCATCAATACTTCACCCATGGCGTACCCACTGGCATCTATCTCGATCTCAAATTGATGTTGAAGATTCAACAGTGCTAATACTGGTGCGGTACCCATATTTTCCTTCAAAATGTCGAAATATTTTTGTTTCTTTCCTCCCCACTGAAAAGTGTTCTTCACACTGGTTAAGGCATGCAAATGAGATTATGTAAAAGATAAGTTTGAAATGAATCTCCTCCAATACTGAAATGCACCTAAGAAGCTATGCATTCCGGTTAAACTTTTGGACTTATGCCAATTTAAAATTACATCAATCTTGGAAGGATAAATTTTCAATTGTACTCCCCCTACAATATGACCTAATTACACAAGTGCAGTCTTACCAAATTCACATTTGGACAATTTTACATACAATGTTTCCCTTTCCAAAGTATCCAATACTTTATTTATATGCCTTACATGTTCATCCCAAGTCCCACTAAATATAAGAATGTCGTCTAAATATACAATCACAAAATCATATAGAAATGTCCTGAATACATCATTCATCACACGCATGAAAGTTTCTAGAGCATTCCAAAGCCCAAACAACATAACTAACCACTCAAACAATCCCTGTTTAGTTTTAAAGGCAATCTTCCACGAATCATGTTTATCAACCCTAATGTGATGGTATCCACTATGAAAATTCAACTTAGTGAAATAAACAACATTCTTTATGTAATCAAGTAAATCATCTATATGAGGAAGAGGGTATTGATTTTTCACCGTGATTTTATTTAAGGCCTAGTAATCGACACACATTAGCCATGTGCCATCCTTCCTTGGCACCATCACGATTGGAGAACGACAAGGACATGATCTGGGCCTGATGACCCCTTTATCAAATAAGCCTTGTACCTACTTCTTGATCTCTTTCATCTCTACAACTGACATCATGTACATGCCCACATTAGGAAGAGGAGAATCTTGCTGAAGATGTATTTCATGTTGGATTTCCCTCTTAGGAGGTAATCCATCTGGTTCTAGGAAAATATCATCATACTTAGAAACAATATCAAATAATTCTTTCTTATGAGAAGGATCATATCCTTGGAAAGTGTTGGATGTTCCGACATATTTCTCCCTTACGACCATGAGTACATATATCTTGTTAGTGTTTATGAGTCTTGTCATTTTTCCTGCACTAAAAAGTGTTGTGTTTACCCTCATGTTGTGGGCTCTAACAATATATTCCACTCCCCCCTTAGTAAGGTGATATTTGTTCTCATGATGAAAGAAGATTGATTTTCTATCATAAAGATAAGGACTCCCCAACACTATGCCACATATATCAAGTGATACAACATCCAAATCCACTTCATCAATCAACTTTGAAGAAATAGCAAATCTGAACCTACATTGCTTGGTGACATTAAGTTTTTATTTATCACATACCCAACTAAGAGAATAAGGTTTTGGATGTGGTTTAGTTTCAAGACCCATCTTTTTGACAAGTGCTTCATATATCAAGTTTACTTGGGAGCCCAGATCAAACAATGTATTTATCTTAGTGTATTTAGATACAAATCTTATATGAAATAATCCATTCCTCTTTCTTTCATCATCATGAGATTCATTATTGGAATTTGAATTAGCATGAAGGGAATCTTTACCTTGTACTTCAACCGCCATGATATTTTCTTCGTCTCCTTAATCAGAACCAAGATCTTGTTGTACTGTAGGAATGATCTTTATCTTCCCCTTTCCACCAACTTGTTTCGGTCTCTTCTCTAGATGTAGTTACCAACAATGTTCATTTTCGTGACCACTTTTATTGCAATGAGTGCAAGATGGTTTTCCTTCTTCTCTCTTTACTGTGGTGTTCTTTTTGTCCTTCCTTTTAAACTTCTTAAACTAATTTTGTGGGAGATTGGAAGCTTTCTTTGTGGGATATTCTTGAACATGCTTTCCCCTATTCTCAAGTTGATTGGCTTGTACACAAACTTCATCAAGACTGGTGGGGTTAAACAATAGCAAAGTATGACGAATATAACTGTGAAGTGCGCCAATATACTTTATTAAAGCTTCATAAGAATACAAAGGAATGATTAATGCAAGAGATTTTTCCCTAAATTCTTCTGTGAAAATTTGTACATTTTGACCATTACTTTGTCTTAAAGTTTTCCATTCCATCATTTCTTTATGTAAATGACCCAATGGACAAAATTATTTCCTTATCACTGATTTAAATTCTAACCATGAGGAATGAAGATTACCACACTTACTTATGTCCTGAATTTTTCTCTCCCACCATACGAGAGCGGTGCCTTCCAACCGAAGAGAAGCCAATTTCACTTTAAATTCCTCTTCAACAATCTGTTGAACATGACAATATACTTCAACTTTTCAGATCCAATTATCTAGGTTTTCAGGATTAACATTTCCATTAATCATAGGTAAAGAAAATTTTACATCAAGATTTAATAACGGTTTCTTAAAATAATATTTATGGATAAAATGATGAGAATGATGAGAACACTCAGAGGAAGAAGAGTTAGAACTTGATGGTGAAGATGGAGGCTCGGGAGGGTTTCCTCCAGCCCCTTGATTTACTGAAGCATTATCATCAACTTGTGCTTCATTTTTCTTCCCTTTTTTCTTCACCCTCTTCTCGTAGTCTCCATACATTCACTCAACCATTTCTGACATGCGATAAAATGCCATATGAAAGTTTTTCTTTTGTTCATCATGCTTGTCCTCTTCTGTCATTTTCTTCCTTCGAGATGCACTACCAACATCGGGATTAAAAGTCTTAATATTTCCTTCACCTTTCTTATTATTGGCCCTAGTAAGCATTCACACTCAAAAAATCAAGTCAAAGATGACTGCTCTGATACAAACATGATCCAAAATCTTTTCATCGAAGTGACTTATAAAGAATTGTATTAAATGAGCATAAATTAAAGTGCACCATAAAGAAGGAAAATCTCAATAATGAAGAGACATAAGAATCAAATATGAACAAAAAAATTTGATAACGGAGTTCATCCCTGGTGGACTACGTCTCCAGGTCTTTCTCTCAAATGGGTAGGCCTATTTATTGCCTCAGCAAAAGAATTTGGAAAAATACATAAGTATACCTCATTCTGGAATTAAGCTGTAGAATATTTACTTAGATTAGAAATCAGAAAGCACCATTGAATTTGTGGTGTCAAATTACCCAAAAATGACTGTATCCACACCTCAAGCCAACTCTGGCACTTCCAGGCCCTTGAGAAATCGCATCTCAATTTTCGTGCCCACAACCTACAATTAATTCACTGTACTTTGTCTCAAAAATCATGCCCGACTGTACCGCCAGGCACCCTCCTTTCGTCTATGGGTAAAATTCAACATTTAAATTAAATGTTGGATAGATTGACCAACAGATCCTGCTGGCCTAACGGTTGGCGGAGGTTATTATAAGGCGTTTGGATAGGGGGAGGTCTCGGGGTCGAGCCCGTGGGGCTCCCCTTTTGGACTTATAGTTATAAAAATATATATGAGTTTGGAATCGTCTCCAAGTTTGGATTTGTTTTTTATATTTTTTGGAGTTTTATTTTAGCCACCAAATTTGGTGGGACTCCGCTATATTTGGCGGGCCCTTTTTTTTAATTTTTGAAAATTCAGTTTTTGGGCCCTCATTGGGAATTTTCCCACTGCCACATGGTTAACCCATGACTGGGTCACGTGGCAGCCAAACATTGACCCACACCATCAACTTGCACAATAACCTTGCCATGTCACCTGCCACATATTGTATGGACCGCCACGTGGTTGTACAGATTGCCACGTGGCACTTCCTCATTGGTCCACATGTTGACCCAAAAATTTCAAAAACAAGTGATACATGGAAGCCTCTAGTGTTGCCACGTCACCATGTTGACGTCATGTCGATGTCATCATGACACGTGTCACTCTTTGTGTGTTCCACGTATATTGTACAGATATTGATTTCATTCGTATTGATGCTAACGTCAACAGTATGGATGCTGACGCATCCCTGTTGACTGGGCTAGGTTGACCAAAACTTTGACTGCGAATAACTTTTGATCCGTAACTCCGTTTGATGAGCCGTTTATGTCATTGGAAATATTGCGACACACTCTTTGCGATGATTCCAATTTCACTGAGCTTTGAGGACTTTGAGTTTTTTCCCTTTCTTTGTCTATTGATGCCATTCTGAGCTTCCTGAGTTGCTTCTATGAATTCTAAGTTGTCCTTAGTCTCCTCTGGATCCTTTTTGGATCATGCCTTCCCACTAAGATCTTTTTGGACAAAACAAATATTTCATTAATCAATAGATAAGTGAGGGAAGAGTTGCCTCACCTTGTCCTTCTCAATCCACTTTTCCTTGCTTGGATGTGTGCCCTTTAATCCTACTCGAAGATAATCAACATCACCCCTAAATGAATTCCTCATTCTTCTTTCCAGGATGATATATTCATTTAAATCATCCAAGTAATCATGAACAAACTCATCAAATTAAGGTATTGAAACTTCCTCACCCTGATCCATGATCATGCAAGGCTCAAAAAGTTTTAATTTCTCCACATTTACAATTGAGTAGATTTTCATATAGGGTGGAAGATCTAGACGAAAAGAATTGGTACCACTTTTCTCTAAAATAATGAAGGGTCCATACCAGATGGGCTTGAGTTTCCTGCCTTCACCCTTCAATATTTCCTTGCTAATGTGAAGCCATACCTAGTCTCCAACCTGGATTTGATGATCAACCCTGTGTTTGTCATGCCAAGCTTTATACTATGCTTGGCTTTTCCCCATTTTTTCCCTCACTGCTTGATGTACCTGCTGGATCCTATGGACGAACTTGCGGTCTTTGTCTTCATTTATTTTTTCATTTGAATCAACATATCTCCCATACATCAAGTCCAAAGGAACCTTAGGTAAATACCCAAAACATGTCTCAAAAGGAGAACACTGAGTGGAGGAATGTAAGGCCTGGTTGTAAGCATGTTGTACATAGGGTATCTATTCATCCCATAACATGGGATGCTTGCTACAATAGCCTCGAAGAAAAAGTACCATTGTTCGGTTAACAACCTATATTTGTCCGTTGGTCTATGGATGGAAATAAATTCTCCTCTTCAACTTAGTGTCCATCATTCTCCACAATATTGTCCAAAAATCCCCAAGGAATCGAGTATCTCAATCCAAGATAATGGATGTGGGTAACCCAAACTTACTGAAAGAAGAGATTAGAAACCTTCTCAACAATGATCTTCTTTTTACATGGCATTAAGATACACATATTTTTGAATCTATCCACTATGACATACAAATAGTCATGACCCCTTTTCAACATTGGTAAACCCCCTACAAAATCCATGGAGATACTTTCCCATGGATGGGATGGAATAGGTAGTGGTGAGTATAGCCCCAATTTTCTATTAGTGGGCTTACAAGTAGAACACATCACACACCCCTTTACATATTTACTTACAATTGATTTCATCTGAGGGCACTAACAAAACCTCTGCAGATGAGCCATAGTTTTTCCTACCCCAAAATTCCCAGACATACGAGAAGTGTGAGCTTCTCTTATTACATGGACTCGTTCACTTGTAGGAATACATAGCTTTCCAAGATGGTAGAGTAGTTTTCCCTGCAGACAATAGTTCTCTACTTGTGCACCATGGGTTAGCTTCTCATATACTCAAATAGACTCAACTCAAATAGTCAAACTAAAGTGTCAACTGAAGAGAATATTCTCTAGGTGGAATATTCTCCCCTAAACTTTAGGAGACTGAATAATGAATAATAAACATAGGAAAAACCTTAGGACCTTAGGAAAAAGAAATCCTAGGTGTGTGTGAAGTAACTCCAACACCCCCCCTGAACATTACTATGGTGAAAATAAAGAATAGGTCCCAGTAACGAGGCCATGTTAGGTACCCATATACAAAAGATACACTAAAAAAAAGTGAGGAAAGAGGAAAAAACTCATGGGAAAACCCCTCACTTAAGTCACAATGTATGTAAAACGAAGAATTGACAGTTTCTAGGAAACTATGTCCTTCACTCCATGATGAATTCACAAATAGTGGAACTTCTACTCAGTGAAGGTCTTGGTGAAGATGTCTTCTGTCTATTCTAATGAAGGAAAAAAATGTAGGTCAATGATACCCTTGTGTACTAAGTCCCAGATGTAGTGCATGTGAATCTTGATGTGCTTCATCTGCTGCCTCTGAACTTGATCTCTGCAGAACTTTAGAGTGCTCTGGTTGTCACACCAGATGACGATCGACCAATGAAATTGAATGCCAAACTCAGCGAGAAAATTTTGTAGCCACATAGATTGAATGGTTATGTTAACTACCCCTATATACTCTACCTCGACTGAATAGCATCATGCTTCTTTCTTGACCAACAGATAGGCTTGGAACCAAGACAAGGTGAGTAACCAAATTTGGACTTGCGATTAGTGTTATTGCCAACCTAGTCAAAATTAGTAAACTTGATGAGATATAATGTAGATTTGGATTCATAATGAATCCCAAAGGTGATGGTGCCATGTAAGTATTGAAGGATATGCTTTGCATCCTTCCATTGTAGCTCATGTGGCTCCTGCATGAACCTGGAAATTGCACCAACTGCATAGGAGAGGTCTGGTATGGAGTGTGTGAGATACAAAAATCTCCCCACTAGTTGTATGTACAGTGTGCTATAAACTAATGGATTATTCCCATCATCCTCAAGTTTGACTCCTGATAAGAAAGGAGTTGGAGTAGACTTGCAGTTTTTCATGTGAAATATCTCTAGGAGATCTCGTGCATACTTGTCTTGAGACAATTTGATGCTTGATGCATCTTAACTGATCTTGAGTCCAAGGAAGAAGTGTAGTGAACCCATGTCTGTGATAAACAACCTATCATGTAGAATCCTCTTGACTGCAACAATCATTGAAGTTGAGCAACCGGTGATCAACAAATCATCAACATACATGTTATCACTGAAATTTCGTCAGCACATGGTTACAAGAACTCAGGATTGTCAAAGAGTAATGAAGTCACTCATGGCCATGAATTAATCTCACAACATTCAAAAAGGGAAAAAAAACTATACAAAGTAGTGAAAAATTGAAGAGTGCTTTACAGAAGTTGGGCGCACGTGCACATGCACGGAACAGGAATGTAGCCTGCATGCATACGCGCACGATGCACGATTGTTAGCGCAAAAATACGCGCACCTACTAAACAATGCATTTATTGAAGTGGTCGGCCTCCCAACCACTTATGGATCAGCTCCCAAGACGATTTGACCCTCAAATTTGAGCTAAATCCGAATGGTAGGCTGGTCAAAGACCTAATAATGCCCTAAATGGCCTCTTTTCACACTACAAAGTAGTTACACAAAATCCCAAAGCAATGCTATAAAAAGCCATAAATGTACCTCATTTTCTCAAGGAATTTCAAGTAATGTTATGCTGCCTATATTGTTTTAAGGACTCAATCCTTGACAAGAGCACTTTGGCACCATTTCATTGAGCAATCCACCTCTCCATTGAGTGGATTTGCAAGGAGTTCTTTCATCACCATTTTCATTTTTCTTGTTGTAAGGAGAGCAAGCTTGTGAGGGTCCAAGAGCCTTCCCTTGGAGGAAGAAGGGACTCATAGTCCCATTTCTTCTTGGTGCTTTGATTTCATTAATAGATCAGCCTAAAAACATTGGTGACATGGGTCTTTTTTTGTTTGTTATCTCTATGTCCTTATGCTTATGATTTTATTTTGTATTAGTTTAATTCTTGCTTATAGTTTTGTTTTTCTTTCTCTAACTATTTCCTCTACAGTTGTCCTTCCTAGCAGACCCAACTAGGCTTGCAAGCACCTCTTATTTTCTCACTAAAATGACGAAGAAGGTGCAACAGATTGGTGACTCCCATGACGATTCCCATCCTTACCCCCACTACCCCCATACTCACTAACCCCCCTGCTACAGCTGGGGGCAGGAGAAAGAAGAAGGAGCCCACCGCTCCACTTCCTCCACGCATACCACCCCCTTGCTCACTATGTGATAAAGAGGGACACCAAACCAACAACTGTCCATCACTACCTGAATTACGAAATTTGATCCCCCTCAATCCAACTCCCACAACACCCGCCACTACTGCTAGTCCCACCACTATCACCCACCCTTCTAGTAGTAAAGGGTTGAGGACCAAATACGCTTGTGCTATATGTTTAGAGTATGGTCATTACACCCATCATTGTCCAACACTACCACGCTTTCGGCAGACATTAGCGTCTGTACGCCAGAACTTCCAGAACAACCCCAGTCCTGCTAAGTCCTCGTCAACAAATATCACTAACATCTGCTATGTCATCACTTCAGTCAATGAACGTATGAGATTCCCTTGCTCTCTCTGCGATTCATTAGCTCATTTTACATACCAGTGTCCTATGATCCTTGAATATAGGCAACGTCAATTGGCCCTACTTCACCAACCCGCAGAGGCTATAATTGACATTACCTCATCACTAGAGAATCTTCATGTCATTTCTCCCAAGCCCAGGGCACTCCCAACACCTCCATGGTTCTTAGATGACATCTATAAGGATTTACCCCGCAACTCCCCCAACTCTCCTGCTCATTCCCCTACAGACACTCTCCACCCAACCACCACGGGTACCCCTCAGTACTTCAATATATGGTTTATGTTGAGTGAACCCTCACCATCTCCTAGCATTGCCCCCTCTGCTTCTCCATCAGGGGGAAACCACACTGTTACCGAGGTCACTCCTCACGACCCCTTGTATTCCCGACGTTTCCAATGCGACGAGGAAATACTGGAAGAGATAAACCGCCCAGACTCTCCCTGGGATGCACTACATCACCGTGAACTCTTCTCTCCACAGGAAGCCCTCATGCCTCCTAACCAAAACCCCATTTACGTAGTCGAAACCAAAGATTTTATTCCATCAGGACCTATCGATTGGTTCAACAATCCCATTCCTGCCCCTGATGCTTTCGAAGAAGGAAATATGGCCAACATTTCCCCCACCCTCAAAATCGACATTTCCATTAAAAATGTCATCGTCGAAGAAATCACCATTGGAGCTGCTTGCACTCCTCACGAAATCGCCGCATATAAAGCCCTCTTCCAGGAATATCGGGATATTTTAGCCTGGTCATACACGGAAATTCCTGGCCTCGATCCCTCTATTTTCGAGCATCGCATCGACACCTAGCTAGACATCACACTAGTTCGCCAGAAACAATGAGCACTACACCCATCCAAGGCCGCGGCTATCAAAGCCGAGATTGACAAATTACGTGCTGCCGGGTTTATTTACCCCATCGCTTACACTTCATGGGTTTCCAACCCTGTTCTCGTCAACAAAAAATAGGGCACTATCCATGTTTGCATAGACTTTCACGATCTCAATAACGCATGTCCCAAAGACAACTTTCCAACGCCTTTCATCGATCAAATTATCGACGATTGCGCCATCCACGAGGCTCTCTCCTTTATGGATGGAATCTCTGGCTATAACCAAATTCAAATCCACCCAGTCGATCAATATAAAACCACATTCACTACCCCGTGGGGTACCTTTTCATACCGTGTCATGCCTTTCGGCTTAAAAAATGCCGGCGCAACTTTCCAATGGGCGATGACATACATCTTCCACGATCTGGCTAAAATCATCCTCGCCTACTTGGACGACCTCACAACTCGATCCAAGAAATGCACCCAGCATCTCAATGATTTACGAATCATCTTTCAATGGTGTCATTAGTACAACATCCGCTTGAATCCTCTCAAGTGTGTGTTCTGCATCACCGCCGAGTGCTCCTCAGTTTTATTGTTTCCCAAAGCGGTATTACCGTAGACCCCCTCAAAGTCCAAGCTATCACCGAAATTCCACCTCCCCGGAATTTACAACATCTTTAGAGTCTACAGGGTAAAGCTAACTTTCTTAGATGCTTTGTTCCCGATTACGCCATACACGCACACGGTTTCCTCTGATTACTACGTCACGACATCCCTTTTCACTAGGACGACTATGCCCAACAGTCCTTTGACGATCTTAAAGAAGCGCTTTCAAATGCACCTTTAATTATTGCACCTGAATACAATCGCGACTACATCCTCTACGTATCAACATCAGCTATATCAGTAGCCGGTGTCCTCGTCCATCTTGGAGATGACAATCGTGAACACGTCATTTACTACGTTAGTAAGAACCTCTCAGGACCACCCTTGAAGTATAAACACGAAGAGAAACTTTCTCTTGCAGTTGTCCTCGTAGTCCAGAAATTGCGCCATTACATTCTGCTTCGCACCACAAAGGTCATCACAGATTCCAACCCTATGCAGTACTTGCTCAACCGTCGACAAGTTAACGAAAAATTTGCTCGATGGATCGTTATCCTTCAAGAGTACGACCTTGAGTTCTCAACACCTAAGAGTAAGAAGGCCCTCGTTCTCGCCGAACTTGTCACGGCCCTCCCCTATGACACCACCAGTGCCCCCGTCAACACCGACTTTCCTGACGAACATCTCTTTTACATCACTTCGGATGATCCTTGGTATGGCGACCTTCTCATCTACCTACGAACTCAAAAGTTTGGTAACCACCTATCACAAGATGATCATCGACGTATTCGCCATCAGGCCCCCCACTATCTCCTCATCGGAGACATCCTATACAGGTGGGGCGTCAACACCATTCTTCGTCGATGCCTGACTATTGACGAGGCCGCCAAAGTCTTAAACGACTGTCACAACGGCGCATGTGGGGGCCATCTTTCGGGTATATCCACTGCTCAAAATATTATCCAAGCTGGTTACTTTTGGCCTACCATGTTTCATTATTGCATTCATGCCGTGAAACGATGTGAGCAATGTCAGCTCTATGCCAACAAAGCTCGAGCTCCCCCCACTCTTCTTCACCCTGTCATTACTGTCGGCCCTTTTTGTAAATGGGGCATTGACTTTATGACTTGTAATCCCCCCTCTAGCAATGGTCACAAATACATTGTTATCACCGTCGATTACTTCACCAAATGGGCCGAAGCTATGCCCACTTTCAACAACACTGTTGACACTGCAACGCACTTTTTCTTTAACCACGTCATATCTCGTTTTGGAGTACCTCTTCAACTCATTTTCAATCATGGGAAACACTTCGAGAATGATATCTTCGTCGAACTCTCATCTCAGTTAGGCTTCTCTCACGAGTTTGCCTCACCATATTACCCTCAGTCAAACGGACAAGTTGAGGCAGTTAACAAAGTCCTCAAGACCATGTTACAACGTACGGTTAATAAACATAAAACCAATTGGCATCATATGTTATTTTCTACGCTATGGGCTTATCGAATGGCTGTGAAGACCGCTAACAATTTCACACCGTTCCATTTAGTCCATGGGGTCGAGGCAACTCTTCCCATCGAGTGCGAAATCCCCACCTTACGCACCGCAATTGAGCTATTACCTGACACTGCTCCAATGGAGCAGTGCTTGTTGAACTTGGAGTCTCTGGATGAAGATCGTCGATCTTCCTTACAGAACAATGAGGCAGCTAAAAAATGATCCAAGGCTACCTTTGATCACCATGTCAACCTTCGATCATTCCGCGAAGGCGACCTCGTCCTGGCTTATGATATCTCTCATGATACCTTTGGCCACAACAAATTTGAATCACTTTGGCATGGCCCTTACATTATTCAACATTACCTCACCAAAGGCGCATACATCCTGGCCTCCCCCGAAGGCCTCTCTCTCAAAGAACCCATCAACGGGTTGTATCTCAAGAAATTTTATGCTTAAAAGTAGTCATTCTACTTTAGGTTATTTCTTCTTTTTAGTGTTTTTTATCTTTTTTTTCCTGCCCTCACGTCTAAACTATCCCTTGTGCTATTGATAGATGCTTCCTCCACCATCCTACCACATTGGTTACGCTGATGGCGCTAGCCGTTGGACGCAAAATCTCGCTTCGGCTTCTTGGGCTCTCTACACCCCCTCACATGACATGCTAAATTCAAGCGGCATATGTTTGTGGCCAACAACCAACAACCAAGCCAAATACACTACGGTCATTGGCCTCCTGGCCGACACCCAGCGTCATCATATTCGTCACCTTAGCATCTTCCTTGAATCTCAACTAGTCGTTCTCTAGCTCAACAATGTATACCGTGTACGCGATCCATGCCTCTTTCGCAAATACCTGCAGGTTAGGATTTTATCTCAACATTTTGATTCCATTACATTTACACATATTCCAAGACAATTGAATCAAACAATAGATCAAGTAGCTAACATGGTGTTAGATTGGCATATATCACATCAAGCTACACATACATAAACATCTCACAAATCCTGTCACAACATATATATATAATAGACATCATCAAAATCATCAGCAAAAAACATGTAGACAACATCAGGATCTCAAAATGTGTATACTCATGTATATATAAAGGCCCATCAGGCCATCCGAATGTTTACATACAAAAATACATGCATCCGTAGGCCAATGCAGCACCTCGGTACAAAAAATGGGCTCACCAGCCTATATACAACAAAAACAAAGATGTACATCATGCACCCCTCATGGTGCCTCTATCCCGCCACCACCTGCCCCTCCCTCAGGCGGTGGCGACCCACCACCACCTGCCCCAGGTGGTGGTGGTCCACCCATAGGACCCTCCTGCCCTGGCGACAGGCGTCCACTCATCATAGCAGCAAGCATGGCTTCTCGTCGCACTATGGCCCACCATGGTGGCGGCACCCCCACACACTGCTCCAGGAAACTCTCATCCTGGATGCGCGTCCACATGCCCTCCGGCACGTCCTGTAAAACTATCTCCAGTCGACGATGTATATCATCATAGTCCACTCTGGCCGCCACCGGAGTAGCATGTGATGGCCCCGCACCAGGGTCATCAAACCAGGGCCTCCTCGTTTCCCTCTCTGGCTCAGCTGGTCACCCCACAACATCCTCCCGCCACCGTCTCTCTCCATGCGGTAATCTCTCTGGCTCTCGACGAGCCGACGCTCTCTGCATCTCCACCTCGCGCCCGCGGGGTGCCACATCTGCACATGCACAAAACAACAACAAAAGATAGTATCAACATCTATATCATATACATATGGCCTGATATCTCAACCAAAAAAAACATAAACCACAAACATGCACACCAATAATAAACATACCTCGCTGGTCAAACACCTCCCCTGGAGGTAGCACCATGTCCGGGTCACCCCGGAAGTCCACCCCAGCATAAGGGTATCGAATTATCACCTGCGGCATATATCGCCATATCCATGCTGCCTCTGTTGAAAAGAAGTGGCCACCTTCGCCACCACCATGACGAAGCAAAATGTCGACCACCGCCTCAACCGCGGCTCTCGCGCACTCGACATCTCCAGTAGAACTCTCGGGCGCAACATCAGCACCCTTTCCAAAAACCAAGCCACTAGGATGGACCTGAAAGAAAACTCTCCTCCATCAGTGGACCGACAGTGGTCCAACTGTGCCACCATCCTAGTATGGAGCGTCATCCCCCAAGCGAACTGCTCACCGCCCACCACTCTCTCCAGCACCAACAACTGGCCACCACTAATCCACTGGGTCGCAAGTGACCCATATATCCGAACAATCATCGCCGCTATACATTGATGTGCCAGGGAGTCTATCGCACCGATACTCACCACCTTCGCCAACATAAAATCCCAACATGAGCAGTATCTCTGGACAATATCGGCCAACGAAATGGTCCTGGGCAACACCGGCTCCACCGGTAGGGGCATTCCCCAAAAGGGGAGCCTAGTCAAGAAATAAATATCCTCCACCGTAGTGAAGGGAATCTTCTCTCCTCGTACAAGGAAGCAGTGCAGCTTTGGACTCCACATATGGATCAGGAACTACAATAGATACTCCTGTACCCATATCAACGGGCACTCAAAGAACTTTAGCAACCCATAGGTTGACAAAGTCGCACGCACCCCGAGCCCCTCAATGGCCACGACGTCTCGCAACTGGGCCCAATCTTGCTCTCGCCACCGCACTGGCATCGTCACTACTGTCCACCTGTAGAAAACACAGAGTCCTATATCATCTCATGCAACCATCAACAACATCACAAAGACTCATTTTTTACCCTTCAACCTTGCCTCCTAGGCGTAGTTTTTCTTACCCACAGGCGCGCACACATGCGCGCCTATTCATTACACAGGCGCGCACATATGCACGCCTGTTCATTACACATGCACGCATAAATGCCTGCCTGTTCACTGCGTAGGTTCACATCAGCGCTCACCTGTTGTGCTTCACAGGTGTGCCCCTACGCGCGCCTGTTCACCATACAGACGCACACAGATGCGCGCCTGTCAAACCCACAGGTGCGCACTAGTGCGCGCCTGTTCAACTCACAGGCACGCCTCGCGGGCGTGCCTTAAATTCTTCCTATCACGCACCCATGCACGTATATTCGGTGTACAGGCGCACACGTATGCGCTCCTTTCACCGAATCGCTCACGAATGGGGGGCCCACACCCCCTAAATACCCCTGTACAGCCCTCCGTACAAACCCTACCCAAAAATTGAAAACCTATTTCTATGCAGGATGATCAGACCACTAACTTGATACTCGCAAATCCTCAATCGACTGCCTCGTCCTCCCCGAATCTACAAATTTCCTCTGAAAACTGCTTGTCCACTCACTACTGCAGCAGGTAAAAATGATGTGGCAATGTGGGCCCTACCGCTATATATAGGCCTTTTGCCAAACTTCCACTCACCATTCCAGGAGCCCAAGGTGTCCATTTTTCAAACCGTTTTCTGCCACGGGATCAGCATCCTGTCACCTACATCACAACAATCCTTGGTTCACTTTTCATCCTGAGCCCCCGGGTGCCTTTTTTCTCATATCATGGTCAGGTACGCACGCGCATAGTCACATTTATCAAATACATGCTCATATCTTTGATTCTCTTCAGATATTGTTCACTTTGGGTATTTGGTTGTTATGTGTGCAGGTACTTTCTCATCATCCATCAGCATAAACCCTTCAGGTATATACTCATCACTGGCATGTAGTCTCTCCCGCTGTATTGCATTTACATTTCCAGTCACACCCTCTGAGATTGGCCTCTAGGATACCCATTCCCGGCTTTGCAGTACCCACGCCTCCATTTGCATCATCGGTACTGTTACCCGGTAGCATTCTTACCCACATGAGTTGTCCCATTCATAGCACCTCTTGACACCTTTTTGACACTCATGTTGTTCTTCATTACCCTTTAGGGATGGGATTCCCGATAGTCTTTCATCATGTTGCGACTCAACCACATACTTCTTCTCCTCATTTTTCTAGCTTTCCCACATGGACTCCCAGCTTATCTCTTTACGGTTCTATTTTTTTACCTGCACATCTGTAGTATCATGAACCCTCCATTTCATCCACCATCAGTTTTCCCATCTACGAACCTACCTTCATTTCACCTACCTCATACAGAAACTCACCAATGGGGCCCCCACCCTTCGTCATTTTTCCAAGACAAATCTGCCCGCCATGGGCTACCCATATCACACTGGGGCACCCGTTTCTGTATTTGTACATTTTTCCCCAAAATATTCATTCTTTATTGTACAAACGCCTTTATTTTCAGTCATTTCATTCTCCTTTTTGTCGTCACCTTTGGCGACCTGCTTCCCTCCTTTTGGCCAAACGCAACCCATGTCACCCTTGGTTGGATCATTAATCATCATCTACCCTGGCCGACATCATCCACCTATTCAGAGTACCCCACAGGTCACTTACCTCTACCCTCTGCAGTTGTTCACTTTGTCCTGCCTCTGGCACAACTTATTCCCAGTCTTGTCGTCCCCCTGACACTCGACCTCATTACACAGTTGCGACCACTTTTTATCTCATACATCCTCCAACCAAGGGCCGTTTTGAGTCTTCCCACTTCTTGACGTCATCCATGTACCTCTGCCACTTGCTTCCCTCAGTAGATTTCACGAAGCCCTTTGCTTCTGGGAGTCGCGTCCCCTTTTTTTTCGACATCAGCACCATTTTCCGGAAGGGCGACAGTATCTTGATTCTCATTCTCCACTCAATGAGAGATCTTGGATGGCACAGGGTGAAACACCATTGCTCCCTGCTTTCGTTGACCCCCGTAACATTCGACGCCAACACTTTCTCATGTTACGGTGGGTCTTACTTTGCGACTATTGCAATTAGTTCTTTTATTTGCCGAAGACCTATGAACTGGGCAGGGCTATCAATGCCCACACCATCGATGCTGCTTATTACCGCGATCAATGCCTACTATTTAGAGCATGTTAGTTTGCAGAATTGTCTTCTGCCTCTATCACGACCGCCCTCGAGGGCACTGCATTTGTCTACACCAACGCTTCCGTCATGTTTTTTCAGAGTTACATAACATGAGCATGGGGCATGCCCGCCTCGTTTGTACACAGTTGTATATTTTACGCACCTTATGGAAGGTCAGGTCCTACCGGTTCCTTTCTCCTCCAACGGATTGCTCTAAACGATCCCACTATTTCTCTATCTTACAACAACATTCTCAGTAGAAGAAACATTGATAGATTTCGGCTATACGTATGCTCCTAACCTCATCCATCAGGGGGCATCTGTTATCACTGAAATTTCGTCAGCACATGGTTACAAGAACTCAGCATCGTCAAACAGTAATGAAGTCACTCATGGCCATGAATTAATCTCACAGCATTCAAAAAGGGAAAAAAACTATACAAAGTAGTGAAAAATTGAAGAGTGCTTTACAGAAGTTGGGCGCGCGCGCACATGCACGGAACAAGAACGCAACATGCACGCATATGAGCACGATGCACGGATGTTAGCGCAAAAATCCGTGCACCTGCTAAACGACGCATTTATTGAAGTGGTCAGCCTCCCAACCACTTATGGATCAGCTCCCAAGCCGATTTGACCCTCAAATATGAGCTAAATCTGAATGGTAGGCTGTTCAAAGACCTAATAATGCCCTAAATGGCCTCTTTTCACACTGCAAAGCAGTTACACAAAATCCCAAAGCAATGCTATAAAAAGCCATGAATGCACCTCATTTTCTCAAGGAATTTCAAGTAATGTTATGCTGCCTATATTTTTTTAAGGACTCAATCCTTGACAAGAGCACTTTGGCACCATTTCATTGAGAAATCCACCTCTCCATTGAGTGGATTTGCAAGGAGTTCTTTCATCACCATTTTCATTTTTCTTGTTGTAAGGAGAGCAAGATTGTGAGGGTCCAAGAGCCTTCCCTTGGAGGAAGAAGGGACTCATAGTCCTCTTTCTTCTTGGTGCTTTGATTTCATCAATAGATCAGCCTAAAAACATTGGTGACATGGGTCTTTTTGTGTTTGTTATCTCTATGTCCTTATGCTTATGATTTTATTTTGTATTAGTTTAATTCTTGCTTATAGTTTTGTTTTTCTTTCTCTAACTCTTTCCTCTACAACTGTCCTACCTAGCAGACCCAACTAGGCTTGCAATCACCTCTTATTTTCTCACCAAGGTGACGAAGAAGGTGCAACAATACATAACTAAGAGTAGAAGTGAATCAACCGTCCTAAGCATGTAGACATTTAGGTTTGATTTACATTGTACAAAGTTCTGTGACAACAGATAGGAGTCCATCTTGGCATACTATGCCCTCAAATCCTACTTGAGGCCATAAAGAGACTTCCTTAGTCGACAGACCAAAGATGATTCTTACATAAATCCTTGTGGCTGCTCCATATAGATATCCTCAGAGAGTTCACCATGAAGAAATGAATTCTTCACGTCCATCTCATGGAATTCCCATCCCTTGGCTGCCACAATGGCAAGTGCTAAACGTATGGAATCCATCTTCTCTATTGGAGTTAAGGTCTCATCATAGTCAATTCCATGCACCTTGTGAAAGCCTTTGGCAACAAGCCTGTCTTTGTATCTGCTAATATGTCCATATGTTGCACTCTTGGTCCTGTAGACCCATCTGCATCTAAAAAGTTTCCTTCCATAAGGAAGGGGAACCAGAACCCAAGTATGGTTCTGGAGGAGGGATTTTTACTCCTCCTGCATGGAGGATTCCCAAAAGGGATTTCCAACAACCTCGCCATAATACTATGGATATGAAGACTGAACCAAGAAAATATGACTAGAGGGAAATGGTTCAGTGGCAGTGAGTGCAATAGGAGGTTCCTCAAAATCAGATCGAGTCCTCCTAGTATCGGCTGGATCGCCAAAAAGATCCCCTGCATCCTGAAGAGTAGTTTATTCCCACTTGGGCCTCTACTCTAGCTCTGCATCTGCATATGGATGCTCTGACTCTGCATTTGATTGTACTAACTCTCTATATGGATCATTTGAGTCCTCTGAATAAAAAATCTCATCTAAAGAAGATTCAGCATGTGCATGCTCATCATCTCGTACAAGTGGAAGAATGAAGGTGTCTGTATGCAGCTGTTGAGGTATATGCGAGACACTTTCCTTGAGTTGGACACTTAACTCAATGATGAGTCGATTGGAGGAAAGATCAATAAGTTTGTATCCCTTCACACCGTTGGGGTATCCAATAGAAATGCACTCACTAGTAAATTTGGGTCATTTTACGATGACTCTTTCGACTCTCTTACAACGTCCTGTCATGGATATTGCGACAAATCTTTGGTCTCCCAAACGCCGCTTCACGTTCTATGGAAAGTGTGATGAACCTGAAAAAATGTCACAAGAGTGACGACCCAAGGAATTTTTCTCAAGCCCGACAACCAACGTTGGTCATCGCAATAAATACAACCAACATTTGGTGTCACACGAGCGACAAAGAAGGGATATCATCACAAGAGACACAAAGAATGGATATCATGGTAAGAGAAATAAGGAAGGGAAATCGTCGCAAGAGAGACAAGGAAGGGAAATCGTCGCAAGAGCCACAAGGTAGGGATGTCGTCGCAAGAGAGAAAAAATAGAGGATATCATTGCAAGAGCGACAAGGTAGGGATATCGTCACAAGAGAGACAAGGTAGGGATATCATCCCAAGAGAGACAACAGTAAATATTCTTGCAACAAATTAGCTATACTATCGACGAAAAGGATTTCATCTCAAGAGAGATGAATGCAAAGATTCTTGTGACGAATTAGCTTTACTATCGATGAAAAACATTCTTTGATAGTATAGCTAATTCGTTGCTCTTGCGATGACATATATTTATTTAAAAAGAAAAAAGAAAAATTGATGCCCTTATTCATAGTATTTCTATCACTTTGAAATATTATTATGTAAACACAAGAGTTTGAATGTGGTAATGTTGGTGTGTCATTATTAATAAGTTGTTTTGAAATTTGTATATTATTAGTACAACATAATATAAACTAAGGAAACTAATGAATAAAAAAATATATAAAGGAAAAGTATTTATATGTTAGAGACCCACTATCACTCAATTGAGTTCACCATGTCTCCCAATTTAGAAGCCACCACCACCATTACAACTACCACTAATGCAAAAACTTACAACTTCTTGACAAGTGATTTTATGGCCATGGAGATTCAAAAATAACAAATAGGACTAATGCCACTTTATAATTGGTTCATAGTGAAATTCCTTACAACATAATTACTATTAAAATAACGAAACCACTAAACTACAATTATCATTTTTCACTTGAATACATCACACAAAGAAATTTTACACATTAAAAAAAGTTACAAAATGCGTAGACATTATACACAAAATTCTTGCAAATATATCCAATAAACCGATTACACACAATTTCTAAAATGTACAATTGTGATAATATGTTGTATACACAAATTTCTTTCAATGTATTCAATAGCGTGATTACACACAATTTCTAAAACCTATAGTTGTGATAATGAACCGTCTTTGTGATTGTTTCTCGTAACCAAATCTCCATTTTTTTGTTGAAAGAAACAGGGTAGTTGGATACAATACACCCATTGACTCGTCACTAGTGCATAATCCAATTTGATGTTATACTCCTTACAATAAGTCTTTAATCAGTTCGAATCACACAATTTTTGTTCACCACATCATGCATCTCAAACCAATTGTAAGTTTTAGACTAATCAAAGTCTTTAGTTTTGATGGAAAACTACACAATAATAAAGTTCGTTACTAAAACTCCTTCAAGCAATATTGAAGATAATATTAGAGAGTAATTGTATCAAACAATTGTTTATTATTTTGTTTATTTCATAATGCAAAGAAAAAGAAGAAAGAGTTTAAATTTGAAGTCCCTTCCCCTACATTTGTTTGTTTCTAAAAAAGATAGAGTTTAAACTTGAAGTCCAATCACCTAAATTTTTTTGTTTCTAAATTTAATCTAGCTGATGATAGTTGAAGTGGATGTTTTTGAAGACTATTGAGTATTGTAAAAAAACCTAAATTTGTTTGTTTGTAAAATTTATCTAGGTAATAATAATTGAAGTGGAAGTTTTTCACGATTATTATTTATTGATTATACCCTATACATTGTTGATACATACCATTATTTAAAACCTTAGTTAGAATCTAGGTTTACTTCACCTTTTCTAAAAAGTTTATAACATTTCTTGATTTCACAGTTATATTGGTATACATACCCAAGGGGTGGATACTGCAGAACAAGGATTTACCTGTCTTGGGTATGCTCAAATGGGGATGGATGCCCCCAAGGATATCTAGGAATACCAATATATACCCCATAGGTTGGGAAATGTTACTATTTTGAGGAGGGAGAGTGTTGGCCATATCCCTTGAAAGACAAGAAAAAAAATATGTTTGTGTTTGTACTTTGTAGTATTAGCCATACTCCTATACTAGTGTACCTATTTTTTTGGGGGGGGTCTTTATTCTGATAGCACATCGTATGACCGTACCCATGTACCCATGCTTCCTTTCTAAAAAACATCCGACTTAGCTATAATACTTGGTTTTGCTAGAAATTTGCTTCTGTTTAGATACATAATAAAAAAAGGGTTGGCCTAAATGTGAAACCCCCTAAGTCAAAGGAAAATAAAATGACTTGCATGTAATTGGTATATTAATGCATATACAGGGGTGATTGGAAAAATAATCCAATTTCTTCATGCCTTGTATTATTTTTGTTATTAGGGTGGGCACTTTAGGCTATAAACTGCTTGGAATTTCTGCTATATTTTAATTTTCCCCTTTAACGGTTTAAACTTTGGAAGGCTGCCAGAAATTCTAGGTTGGTTTTGCATAGTAGGAGGACTGGGGAATCACCAGTACTTTTTAGATAAATGTTCCATTAGAGTATAGTGAAAATAATTCCTAGGACAATTTGCAAATTGATGCTTATGAAGGAAGAGCAATAATAACATTAACAATTACCTGGGAAGATTGGCCCCTTGCACCATTAAATGGAAATATAATAACCATTATTGGTCCCTTGGCCCCTTGTGAAACAGATGGTTATAATCTAGTTAGAAAATTCTACTTGATATGTATGCATTCCATATATTATGTGGGCCTTTGAGGACTACACTAAACATTTTTGCATTAGAACAAAATCCATTGGCCTTCAAACAAGCCTTAGTGCTTGATTATTTTTCATTT
>ML801538.1:85612-99823 GCA_009831015.1 Picea engelmannii | reverse complement strand
AAAAAATGGGTGTCTACAATCTCAAGACCAAAAAAATAGGGATCACAATAGCATTGAGGGGTCTAGTCTTAGATTTTTTGAGACCTTAAAGGGTCCAACATGTGGGTGAAAATATATTAACACTAAGGACATGATAGATAGGATTTGTTATGATGTTAAGGTAAAATCCAAGATTATAAATTACTAATTTGATGGTGAAATCAATGTGATGGATATAAATGAAGAATGGGTTTACCATATTTTATTTCCATTCCTCTCTCAAAGGAATGTGGAAAATATCTAAGGAGAGAGAAGGGGACAAATCTTTTGTAATCCTAGGGAATAAATCATAAAAGGGAATCAATTATATGGGTCATCTAGTTAGTACATGCATAGAGAAAATTCATGTAGGCCGACATCTCAAAGACATGAGAGAATGACCTTTCAATGAAGGAAGAATAATAGGAGGCAAGAAATCAACTATCTTGCGGAGAGGGGGGAGGAATGATACTAGAATATTCATGAGGAGATTCCTATTTGGTTTGAGAGATGGCTCTCATCTAGCGAGAAAGTAGGGGACCCCGAGTGTCAATAAGGATAAAGGTTATTTTTTGAGTAGGTTGATCTAAAGAAAGACCTACCTAATGCATAAGGAGGAAAATATCCAAGTCAATGAGGTTAGGTAAATAATTAGGTGAAGGGTGGTGCCTTTTGAGGTTAGAGTAAAACACTAGTGCTTGGGCACCTCTAGCAATATGGATCCTTTATATAAATTTGAGTGTAGACTAACTAGAAGAAGGGTTAGCATGATAATTCTTCTTATTTGTAGGAGATTTAGGAGTGACCTCTTCTTCTTTGGAAGAATTGGAGTTGTCTTCAAGAGAATCCTTCTTCTTCTTGTTCTTCTTGGAAGACTTTAGAATATCATGATCGAGCATCATATTCTTGTAGTTGTTGAGTTTGGCATTTTCTCATGTGACAATAGTCTTAAGCTTATGATGTCTATTAGTTTGGCCTTTGTTTGTATAAACTATTTAAGTTTTCAACAATCATTTGTATTATGAGAGTTGTGCTTGTGTTATTTACACCAAATGCCAATTTTTGAGGTTGACGCATGATGTTGCTCCTTTTCTCTAATTTAAAAGATAGTTCTAATTTCAACTTTGGGCAGGATCATTTATGTCACCATTTCTCACATTGCATTTCTATTGGAGACTCATGGATTTGGTGTTTTAACTATGTTATCTCCCACAACAGACTTAAGTTAGGTATTTTCTATTTGATGGAGGTTGTCTATGGAATATCCAGTTGAAGGGGGATCTCTGATATAATTTGTGATCATGTTGTCTCGGTTCGAGGCATTGATAAAGAGGTGATAAAAGGTGTCTTCTGGTAAATTTTCCATAGAGTCATGCAAAACCTTACACCATCAATGAATGAAAGTTTATTTATACTCCAGGTCTTCTTGTTTGAGGTTAACAAGGTTAAGGATACACGATTCATTTGGTTGAGGGATGTTAAATTATTGGATGAACTAATTCGCTAACACATAAGGGTTATAAATTGACTCTTTAGGGAGATGATGGAACCATTGAATGTCATAACCTATCAAGTATTGAGGAAAAACATTTATAGTGATATTGTTGTTATAATGAAGAAACTTGACACATGTAGTAGTGAAATATTCTAAGTGACACTCAAGGTATTTATTTGCTGGAGCACCATTGAATTTAGGTAATTCAAGTAGTTTTGGGGGAATCCACATCACTACAATTTGAGGGGAATGGATTGTCTAAACATTTTTGTGTAGGAATTTCTATATGATGCATAAAGGTCTTTATCCCTACTTCCTCCATTTGAGATCAAGTTTTGGTTTGAGTATGCAACATTGGGGGGGGGGGGATGTTATTGGCAAAGGGTGGCATCCCACCTTTTCCTCCCATACTTGGATGAGTATGTTGTCATATACCATGGATGCAATAGGGTGGAATGTTGAACATGTTCATGATTGGATTATAATTTCCCTGAATGTTAGAGTTTTGAGGCTGCATGTATTCATTTCCAAGAGGTTGGGAGAATGTTGGATGTATGCTTGGTTTTAAGGTTGTGTAGAGGTTTAAATGAATTCTTGGTTTATGGGTTGTGTAGAGTTTGACATGAATGCTTGGTTTTTAGATTGTGTATAAGTTGACATGAATACTTGGTTTACATATGGAGATGAATGTTTTGGAGTAGTACATTAACATTCCTTGGCTAAGGTTTGGAAATTTTTTATTTTAAGTGGCCAATTGTTGTTGCTACACATTTACTTTGCTTGTTTAGAATATATCAAGGATAGAAGTTCAAGGTAAAGTTTGATTAACAATCATAGATGTACCAAGGATCATGGATATAAGGGATAATGGGATGGTTGATGGGGATGCCCAAGTTTCAATTGGGCCATGGATAGTGAGTGGAGAAACCACTTGAGAGAAAGAAAGAAAGATATATGTTCCATAAAAAGGGGGATATGTTGAAGAGGTCAGGAGAGGGTCAGATCAAGGGAAACAACTATTGATATAAGAGGAGGGGATTCTCTCTTTCTTGGAAGAGAGGTGAGTTTCAAGCTAAGAGGGAGGTTTAGTGAGTTGAATGTGAGGACCTCACAATATATCAAGGCCTTGAGATAAATCTAGCTCAACACCTTGGAGGCATACCGAATGGTGGAGATGGGGAAAGGGATCATGAGTAGTGACTTAACCTACCATGTAAATAATGTTAAATTGAATGGCCCCATTATATAGAGGTAAAACCCGAGAGAAGGAATTACCTTGGGAAGTAACCATGTAGGATGCCAAATACAAAGAAGAGGAACCTCATTTTCAAGAAAAGGGACACAACGCTCCCTATTGTATGGGAAGTCTAGTATAAAAAGTAGCATTTACCAGATAGAGGGGGGATAAAAGTAGTCTTTGACTTCCAGAATGGGATCATCCTTTTTAAGCATGACAAGGAAAAAAATATCTCCAAGGGAATTTTATATATTTCCATCAAGGACATGGACAATTCTGATGTGGACAATTTTGCATGGAGGCATTTCTCCGAGACCTCTTCATGAAAGATTTTGAATCTATGGTGCATGTACAAATATGTGAGATGTGGGTTTATGATAATATTTTGAATTCTCCAATCACATTGATCATTTTCATTAGATGGATCTTTTTTGGTCATGACCTTGTGTAAACCATTCCATTTGGTGTTTTTTTCACTAAGTGTAAAGAACAATGTTGGAGAATTATAAGACATAAGTTAGGTATGAGCTATTTGTTACCTCTTTATTCCCTTTTATCTTAATGGTATCCATATTTTGTATTGATCAAATGAGGAATTACCCTGGAACTGATTCCATTAGACACAAACTCAATCCTAAGTCCAACTAAGGAGAAAAAAAAAACACACACAAATTAATCTAGGAGTCAAGCATGAAAACAAACCTTCTCACAAAGAAGCGTTAGTTGGTGATGGAATCCAACATCGCAGGATCGATGCGTGAAGGGGATGATTTTTGGAGGGTGGGAAATTTACGTTGAAAACCTTCTTAATGAACTAAATCCCTAGCAAGTTACCTCACCGAGTAGTGGGAAACCCTCCAAGGAGTCTGAGTGAGTCTAGTCAACGTTGATCCCAGGTACAACACCACCTTCCCTGTGTTGTCACCTTGTCTAGGAATTCTAAAATATTATGGCCTCTATGGTACCACCTACTATACCAACGCATAGGGAGGACAGTCTACAGTCGACACCAAGACCAACAAAGTAGGTTTGATTACTCTGTCGTCCCCAATGTGACCTCATGCTTGACCCTTGTGTTAGAAGGGCTTCCCAAAGTTAGTGATATAGCAACTAGATTTCACTCCCTAACTCAAAGATTTATGTTTGTTTAGTATATTTGGAAATTTATTCTCACAATCCTATTCCAAATCTCTACACCTAAGATAATATGGGTTTGAAGAGCCCTAGAAAAGTTTCTAGATAAATTTTAATTAGCGCTTGATTTTAGGATGTTGTCACTCAAAGGAGTGGTCATGAAATTGATGAAGTTTCGACTCAACTCTTTAAAACATGGAAGAGGAAAATGAAATGAAAGAATTTCAACTTCGATGAAAACTAGCTATGGGAAGGAGTAAGAGGTTTTAAGCAAAGAAATAATTTCTTGATAGATTACTATGTGTGCACTGCTAATGACAAAAATTATGAGCTAATTATCCAGATAAATGGAAGAAAAATGACCCAAATTTTAAAAATACCATGCAAATTTCATTGTTCACTTAGTACACCTATACAACATTGAATTAAATGCCATCATTTATAACATAGTAAACTTTTATGATTATAGAGACACCATACACATCTTAAATACTCATAAGGATCACTAGGGATTCACCTTGTGGATGACCAAGAATTATTTAAGGGAAATGGGAAATGTGTACTCAAAGAAAGATACATAGGGACATATACCTCTAAGTCCATATCCTCAAAGTAAATCATCATCCCCATATCATATTTTAACAATTGAGTGGTGAAGGAAAAATGGATGTGGTCGGGTCAGCTAGCAACATGATCAACAATGGAAGTGATATCACCATATTTCATAATAACATGGAATGTCATAGGATCGTTTTAGGGGTCCTAAAGAAGCATAGATGGAACTTGCATATTCTTCAATTGTTTCCTTTATCAATAATAGTTGGTACAAGAGTGGGGACCTCCACATATTTGGTAAGTTGGTTTCAAATTAGTATAATCAAATCAAAGGGTGCAATTTTAGGGGCTCTCAGGATAACAAGATCCAAGTGTGGGTTTCCCCATCTATCTTTACCAATGAAATATGGAGTAATGTTAGGGTTCTAGCCATCATTTGTGGGTGGAACATTAAGGTTTATCTCGGATATGCTCAAGTGAAGATACAACTTAGGTGGAAAAGGAAATAGAGTTGGTTGGATATTTGGGTCACCAAAGTTCAAATGGCCTATTTGGTTTAATTTGGATAATTAATCTAATTATGCATTAAAATGAAAATAAAACATTATTATTTTCCTTCTCCCACCCCTTCATACATCTATGGCCCTTTTTCATATCCCTTTTTGGGGTCATGGGAGCCACAACTCCAAAAACTCATCTAACAAACCAAATATAAATGCAAATTCAATTTACAATCATCCTTATAGACCCAACATATTCAAGCAATCATAAACTGACTGGATTATGATTGAAGAAAAATAGTTCATCTATCTAATGCATTGATTTATTATACTTTTATAGTTGGTTATAGAAAGAGTGAAAAAGTGAGGGAACACATGTTGGCTAACAAATGAGGCAAATTGTGTTTTCAAAAGTGCTAGTAAAGGCCCAATTCTATGTAAGTGATTAATAGTAAGCATGTGAAATTAGGCACGAATATTAAAATGTTTTTCATTGTAAAACACTCTTAATGAAGGAAATTCATATGGGTTTTGGGTTTGAACTAATGAAGCATGATTCCCACAACCACAAAAATCATCAATATATGACACAAAAATCATCAATATATGACATACATGGGAAACATAACCTAAAACTAAAGCTTATGCTATCATTTATAAGGTAAGACAAGAACTAAAAAAAACTTAAATGAGTGATGATAGATTTATTATGCTTGAGTATGGATCTCTTTTAATATTTTAAATCCAATGAAAGGAGGTGAAATGGTGTTTGATTCAAACCTCGCAAGTGTTGGGAAATTCAAAGGCTTTGTATAGGCCAAATTTTGCTCATACTTGTAATGAGTAATATAGGCCAAACTATGCTCATACTTATAATGAGTAATGGCAATTAAAAAAATCATTTTGAGGTCGAGTTTATAATGATAAATATGAAATCAAATAATATCCATTCAAACCCTTTAGTGTTTGTAAATATCACAGTGAATAGAATGATGGTTTCGGGGCCATGAGACTATTATATGTGCAAAAATATTCAAGGTACAGGAAGTAGGTAATCCTAGGTTGAACATAACAACGATGAGAGGATTGGGTTTGTTATCACTTGCTCATAACTAAAGGAAAATGGAGCAAAACTAAAAAAGAATATAATAATATTCTTTTGGTTAAATTATCCATAATTGAAAGAGGGAAGTTTCAGATATGAATGGATCTTGAAACTACATGAAAGAGAAGATAGGAGAAGAAGAAATTTCCATGTTAAGGGCACATGAAATATCTCCTTCCATGACCCTCAATTGCAGAGTTTGGTTTGATATTATGGCCTTCAATTTTTCATTTCAGAGAGTCATCGAACTTAGCTGGGATTTCATGCTCAATTGCAAGAATGTGGGCTTAGGGTGATGAATAAATAACACATTGTGACTTGGGGAATGGTGAAGTAGGGCTTGGATGCGATGGAATAGTGGTGAAAAAATGTGCCCAAAACCTAGGTTGAGCATGGATCCCTTTTATTAATTATCAAATACATGCAAAATTTGAGTGTGCAAAGGTTATAATCACCATTCCTTCCCATAGTCTTGCGCCTCCTTGCCCTTGACAGTCTTGATCCTCCTTTATCGATTTGATATTTCCCTCCTTTATTGGTCTGATATTTCCCTACTTTCCCTCAGTCTCAAATGTCCCTCGACAACCTCGTGCCTCCTTTCCCTCAACAATCTCACCTTAAAGAAATCCTGCCTTACCAAATCTTGTCTCCTCAAAGTGTATGGGTGGCCCTTGACACTCTTGTGCCTCCTTTCTCGGTATGATCAGTCTCTTATGGACCTAAATTAGAGTAAGCAAGAGAAGAAAAGGTACAGGTTGGATTAGTTGACTAAGAAAAGGCTATGGTAGAATCAAGGGTAGCATAGGTCATAGAGAGATAGGTACTAGAGTCTCCTTCCTCAGTCTACTCAGCCTCAGATGGGCTTGTTTTCTTGAATAAGGGTAACTAATTTGAATTATGTTTCCACCTTAAAGAAATCCTGCCTTAGTTAAGAAATCTCACCTTACCAAACCCTATCTTGGCCTCAAAGAATATGGGTGAAAGCAAAGGTTATTTGTACATTTTCATATTGAGTAGAGTAGAGATAAAAAAAAAAGTAATAATTATTTCAATTAAGGGATTTTAGTATTTATTCTAAATTTTATTAAGAATAGATATTTACTCTTTGATATTTTTATGAAGGGGTAATTTATTTTAGTAATTATCACTATAAAAATTATGAAACTTAGGTGGAAAGATGGGAAAATAACCCATACATGAACCAATAATTAGTATTAAGGTATAACCAATTTCAAGGGATATGAGGGCCCTAAATGACACTTCTTAAGCTCATTCATCATGAACAACACCTAGAAACCACAACACAATTCCTCTCTAAGGTGTCCTTTGCATCAGAGTTGGATAAGGACACTGTTAGGAGTTTTTTTTCAGTAAGGATGGGTAGAGAGGCCTTAACCAATGCATCACTCATTTGTAAGGATTCCTTGAAGGCCTCCAAGATGTAGGATATAGGTTCCATGAGTAGGTTTTGTTCCCTAGAATGGGTCTTAACACCTAAAAATTGTTAAGGGGGGAGTAAAGGAATTAAGCCATAATTGAACCTTCTCAAGCTCATGTGCCATGAACAACACCTAGACCATCAACTTTTATAGGTTTTGCATACTATATACATATGGGTCTCGTGGACTTGACCATGGTTGTGGTAGGNTTAAGGGGGGAGTAAAGGAATTAAGCCATAATTGAACCTTCTCAAGCTCATGTGCCATGAACAACACCTAGACCATCAACTTTTATAGGTTTTGCATACTATATACATATGGGTCTCGTGGACTTGACCATGGTTGTGGTAGGGAAACAATCCTCAAGCCCTTAACCTACATGGTCAAGGGAGGGAAACGACAACTCAAGCCCCAAACATATCATACCTAGCTCAAGCACCATGAACAAGTCCTCAGGTCACCACACAAGACCATGGATGGGTGAAAAAGTTGTCATAAAGAGCCTTGAACAAGTCCTCAAACCAACATAACATAACTTAATTGTCCTTTAAGAGGGATATAGGCATCATGATTAGGTTTTGTAAATTGAAAATGGGTGTAGAGGCATAAACATGGCAAGTTGGAAACAATGGCCTAAATCCCTAACTAAACCTTCTCGAGCTCAACTACCATCGACAACACCTAAAACCCATGACACAAGTCCTATATAGGGAGTCTTTGGCATCCAAGTTGAATATGGGTGACATTATGAGGTCTTCTTGATCATCATGGATGGGTATTAGGTTCATGACTATAGTTGATGAAATGAAACAAGAGTCTTCAACCCTAAACCTTGCTTCTCAAGCTCAAGAACCATAGACAAGTAGTCAAACCATCACATATGAACTATGTAACATATCATTCACCTCAAAGTGGAATTTTGGCAACATGAATAAGTTAGTTTTGAACCAAGAATGGGTCTCTAGGTCTAACCAAAGTCAAGGGAGGGAAACAAGGGACTTGTTCCCTATGTGAACATTCTTAGGCTTAACTTCTATGAAAAACAACTAAAACCCACACAACTTCTCATGATATAGTGTTGGACGAGTCCTTCAGCCATCACATAGGATCCTTGTAGGTTATTTTTGGACTATTTGAGGGATACAAGTACCATTATTAAACCAAAACATATTCCCTAAAAAAAATGTGTCAGACCCCCCATTCAGAATGGTTCTCAAGGTTGTAGTTGGTGTTCTTTAGAATCCAAAGTAGGATATAATGGTGCCATGAGTACATTTTGTACAATAGAAATGGGTATTGAGGGATTAACATGCAGGTTAATGGGTAAAGAAGGGTATTAAGCCCTAACTGGACCTTCTTGATCTCAAATGCCATGGTTAGGCTGGGATGAAAAAACTTGGACCTTATTCCCTAAACATCACTTCTTAGGATAAATCACCATGAACAACACCTACAAATTACCATAACACAATCCCTATAAGCTACGGTGTTTTTAGCATCAGAGTTGGAATATATGGACTCCATTAGGAGGTTTTGTGCACTGAGTATATATCATAGGATCTTGACCATGGTCGAGGAAGGAAAACAAGGTGTGCCTCAAGATATTGTTGAATATTCTTGAGCTCGAGAGCCTTGAATGACTAGTGCTCGAGCCAACACATGAGTCCATTGTATGGGTTTTTTCAAGCCTATGAGTGTGTTATATGAGTTAATAATTAACATTTATGCATGTTGGAGGTAAGGGGTTACAGGGGTTAAGTTATAGAGGATAATGGTTATGAATTATAAGGGTATAAAGGTTATATAAGTGATGGGCTATATTAGGGTTTATAGAGGTTAGGTGTCATTGAGTAATAATAGTTAGGTGTTAGGTGTATTAAGGTAATATATTAATTAATATACCAAAACTTGATTATAGCCTAATATATCATCAAGCATAAACATCAATACTAAGCCTGTCACGACATAGCATGGAAAAAGGAGAAGTCTTTTATAAAAATTCCTTTCAATGTTTTCTATTTCCATGTCTCACCTTTTTCCTCATATACCTTGTACCATTTATATGTTATATCTTCTAATATTGTATTTGGGAACATATGTGGCCATAACATCTCATCACAATGTCCAATTATATGAGTGTATTCTCTAATATTATTCTAAAAAACAAGTGGTATTTCAAACTTAAAAACTTGTGCCAACCTGAAAGAAAACTAAGGAAAGGTTGATGCAAACCTAAAACTTGTGTCAACCAATTTGTGCACTAATAGGCGTGATAAAATTTATACGATTTAGGGGTGATAAGGGTTAGGGTTAATATAGGTTAACAATTTTAGTGGTTAAAATGTATAGAGTTTATGGGTTACGAATTATATGTTATCGGCTGGAGTACAGGATATATAAGTTATATATATGGATTATGGGTTAGGTGTTATGAAGGTTAAGGGATATATAGGTTAGGGGTTATACAAGTTTGGGGACTTAATGATTATTCAAGTTTTGGTTTTAGGGGTTATGGTTTAGAGGTTAGTTGTTAACATGGATACAATTTAGGGGTTACCACGGCTAGGAGTTATATGTGTCAAGGGTGACAGGAGTTAGAAGGGTAAGAAATTATAAAGATTAGGGTGATAGGTTATAGGGGTCAATATTATATGCATTATGGGGATTAGGTATTATAGGGTTATGGATCAAAGGGTATAGGAATCTAGTGTTATTTTAGTTAGATGCAATAGAAGGTGTAAGGATTAGAGATTAGATGTTTTTATATATACCAAGGGTTCTATTAGTTGTTAATGGGATAGGGGTTATTGATATTATAGATGGTAGGTGATAGGGAGGTTATATTAGGGTTTATAATCTTAAGAGGGTTATAAATGTTAGGGGTTATATGCTAACAATTACATAAGGGTTTGGTTTATAAGAGTGTTAGTGGAAACCTATTTGAACATGTACAATTTATAGTTTTAAGGTTGTTTTACATTAATGTTATGTAACTATTAAGGTGTATTATAAGGTACATATATGTTCTATGTATGAAGGTAAGGCATATTAGTTCTCAGTTTTCTTGTGTATATTGTTAACAAAGGGAGTTCTTGTGTTAGAAAACTTTAAAATCCAACTTTAAAATCCATGTTAACAATTACATATTTGTCTTATGAACAAGATATGGTACTATCCATTTTGAGGTTTGGCATAGAGATTGTTCTTATAGACTACACTACATTACACCATATAATCCCTACATAATCCCTACACTCCTTGCAAACCATGTAATGCCATTCAAAGACACATGCACGACCTCTAAGCCTCATTCACAAGTCACTATTTCCCATGTCTAGTTCAATGTAACAATGATGACATTTACGATGATGATGACATTTATTGATCATTCTAGGTATATTTCTCATTCATGAGGCCAACATCATATCATCTCATCTAGTGGTTAAAAAGTATAGATTTTACGGGTTACGAATTATATGTTATATAGATTACAAGATATATAAGTTATATATGTGGATTATGGGTTAGGTCATGTTATGGAGGGTAAGCGATATATAGGTTAGGGGTTATACAAGTTTAGGGTCTTAAGGATTATCCAAGTTTAATTGGGTTTAGAGGTTATGTTTTAGAGGTTAGTTGTTAACATGGATACAGTTTAGGGGTTACCATGGCTAGGAGTTATATGGGTCAAGGGTGACAAAAGTTAGAAGGGTAAGAAATTATAAAGGTTAGGGTGATAGTTTATAGGGGTCAATATTATATGCATTATGGGGATTAGGGGTGATAAGGTTATCAAGGTAAGGAATTATGAGGATTAAGGGTGATAGGTTGTTGGGGTGAATGTTACACTCATTATGGGGTTGTGGGGTTATATTTGTTAGGGTTTACAAGTGTTGGGGTAAGGGGTTATACGAGTTAGGCATCCTATATGTTAGGTGTAGATTTTATAAATTTTGAGGGTTATAGAGTTTAGGGTTTATTAATAATAAGGGTTAATATATGGGTTATGATTTGTAGGGTTTAAGGATTAGGATAGAAGATTTCAAGGTTATATTAGGACTGATAAGTGTTTGGGGGTGTGGGTTGAGGGTTATAATGTTATGGATTAACTTTTATAGGTGTTATAAGTTTTAGGGATTGGGAGTTGTAGTGGTTATGCCTTATATTATGGGTTATAATGTACTGTGGAAGTGGTTATTTGTGTTGGGATTCATATGGGTTAGGAATGAGATGGGTTATAGAGTTATGGATCAAAGGGTATATGAATCCAATGTTATTTTAGTTAGATGCGATAGAAGGTGTAAGGATTAGATATTAGATGTCTTTATAGATACCAAGGGTTCTATTAGTTGTTAATGGGATCGGGGTTATTGAGATTATAGATGGTAGGATATAGGGAGGTTATATTAGGGTTTATAATCTTAAGAGGGTTATAAATGTTAGGGGTTATATGTTAACAATTACATAAGGGTTTGGTTTATAAGAGTGTTAGTGGAAACCTATTTGAACATGTACAATTTCTAGTTTTAAGGTTGTTTTACATTAATGTTATTTAACTATTAGGTTGGATTATAAGGTATGTGTATGTTCTATGTATGAAGGTAAGGCATATTAGTTCTCAGTTTGCTCAGATTTTACCTTTTAAAAATTGTAATTTTCTTTTTTTTTTCAAATTGTCCCCGATGGTCGTCATGCTCTAAGATATAAGAGATAATAATATTGAAAGATACCAATATCCTACCAAAGAAACATTCCTTGTAGAGATAAGAGTCTTGAAAGCTATCAATATCCTAACAATCAAATGATGCTTGGGCCATAAGGGCTTGTCAAAGTTCATTTGCAAGCTAAGTCAGTTCATAATTTACATGCGGCATGACACTATCATTCAATAGTCAATTTGTTACATTTCATTGTCATGCATCATGTGTGAGGGCTTGAACCACCACAAAGGAAACATGCAAAGAATACTTTTCTTATGAAAAAGATATGGTACTATCCATTTTGAGGTTTGGCATAGAGATTGTTCTTATAGACTACACTACATTGCACCATATAATCCCAACACTCCTTGAAAACCATGTAACACCATTCAAAGACACATTCATGACCTCTAAGCCCCATTCACAGGTCACTATTTCCCATGTCTAGTCCAATGTAACAATGATGAAATTTATGATGATGATGACATTCATTGATCATTCCAGGTATATTGCTCATTCATGAGGCCAACAACATATCAACTAATGCATATTTAGAGCTTATTGCAACACTGATTGCATTAAGGTATCTTATTTTAACTATGTGTTTCTCCACGATAAAGAGAGAGAGAGTTAACCTATGGTAGTCAATTTTCTTTTAAAAGAGATTAATAATAGTTTATACTTGCATTTTTAATGACCCAATTCTTCGGTGACGGGGGTTCATAACCATATAGAATTTTAAATTGTGTAATTTTGGAGGTAGAGTAATACATAATATAATACCAGTATTCCGTTAGATAGAACCACTGCATCCATTTCCTTTGTTTATCCCATGGGTACATTTGAAGATACTTGCGATGAATTAGCTATACTTGGAACCACCTCATCCATTTCCTTTGTTTATCCCATGTAAAGATTTTTGTGACGAATTAGCTATACTAGTGAAGAACTTTTTTCATTGATAGTGTAAATTCTAACCTTGTACAATATCTACTGCAAATCGATATTCAGAAAAGAACAGAAAAGATACACTGGAAAATACAAACATTACACAGAGATTTTTCACCTGGAAACCCAAACCGGGAAAACCAGCATATATTATATTCATACATTGTTTTACACTGTTTACAATACAATATACATATAGGAGCCAGCGGCATCCAAAACCCTAACCCAATGACCTGGATTAGTCCAAAACCCTAATTCCTTAACCGGAAATAGAAAACCATTGACAAAAAACCATGTGCCGAAAAACCACCTAATATCACGTGGTCCCAGAAATATGTCGGCCCGGAAAAAAAAATTCGGGGGAACTGCCCCGGAACCCCCGCGCAGGGGGCTCTGCCCCCCTGCACCCCCCCCTCTAACCCCCCTGCGCGCCTGGTGCAGGAACTCAGACACTACTACTCGTGCAAAGAATATAACACATACCCAACATTCTCCCACTTGTTGTTTTCTTTGCACACAGGGGGTTACAGGGTTACATCGTCAACAATCCAGGGCAACAATGCCCATGGATCCTCTACACCAAGAGAACTTCTCAGTGCTCACAGATTTTGTTAATGAATCTGCAATATTCTTCAAAGTGTTCACCTTCATCAGTGATACTTTCTTTTCTTCAATCATGTCTCTCACAAAGTGATATTGAACATCAATGTGCTTTGTCTTTGAATGATAAGCAATGTTCTTCGCCAAGAAAATTGCACTCTGACTATCACACTCTATCCTTACAGCTTCTTGTACCAACCCAATACCTGAACACAATCTTTGTAACCATACTGCTTCCTTACTTGCATGAGTGGCTGCCATGTATTCAGATCCTGTAGTCGAAAGTGCCACTACAGCCTGTCTTTTGATCATCCAACTTATTGCTCCTCCAAACAGATTAAACACATACCCACTTGTAGATCTCCTACGATCCAAATCTCCAGCCCAGTCTACATCCACAAAGCCATGTATATCAACCACTCTGTCCAATCCTGGTCTTCCTTCGTAGCACAATCCATAGCTAGCAGTGCCACGCAAATA
>ML801538.1:71061-82048 GCA_009831015.1 Picea engelmannii | reverse complement strand
GCGCGCCCGGCGCAGGCGCTCAGCCACTACTACTCGTGCAAATAATATAACACATACCCAACAGATAGTATATCTAATTCTTCACAATATTATTTACATTCATCGCTCTAGCGACGTTATCCTTTCCTTGTCTCTTGCCGACGAATTCCATTCTTTGTCTCTCTTTCTGACGAAAATGTTTGCATAAGTGATGGGTACTGAATTATCCTTGATTTTATCCTCTACCTATTCTACTTATTTTCACACCACCATATATATCAATATTTATTGAAGGTTAAAAATATAAACATCGTCTTAGAAGAGAATCGAATACCATATTGCTCTACTTCTATAGAGACTACTCTCTTTATGTTTTAAAAAAAAAAAGGTGACTCCCCATGTTTGTATGTATCTCCTTGTCTTCATGCTTCTTATATTTCTTTCTTGATATCTTTCTCTAATGATTTCTCTTCTCTTGACTTATTTGCAAGATGTCGTGAAGATCAATGTGGTACTTGCTTCATTTCCTCTCTTTCGGTGCTTCTTTTCCATTGGTGCTTCCTCTTTTAATTCACTGACATATAGAAAGCATTCAAAGTTACTTGACTTCATATCTTCATAGATTGTCATGTTTACTTCTTATACTTCAATGACCATACCTTTCAACAATTTCCCTTTGATGATATGGCTTATGTTGATGGGTTCTCTTCCCCTATTATGTTGTTCCTTTCACTGCTTTCCTTCCTATGACTAACTGATTACACTTGCCAATATGATTTCATACACTATGATATATATGCCTAGTCTTCCAAAATATCTCATGAATCCATCTCTGTTCGTATGTTATAAAAATTTCCATGACTATACTACTCGACTATACACAATGTTGGCCCATCTATCACTTTACTCTTCTGAAGAATCCTTCAAATTTGTTGTAAATGATCACTTCATATTTATTCCTTTCAAGATGAATCAAATATCTACACTGAACTACTCTATATTTAACACATCCTTGAGTATATATGTGACTTCTTGGAATATTCTATATAATCATGAACCTCTTCCTAAAAAGTGTGCTAATAATATTCTTCGTAACTGTTCATTGATACCTGCATGGGAAGGTGTTATAAAAGATATTCCTCAAACAATCAAACTATCAAAAGACATTATGCACTTTTGTAATCGAACCACTCTGAAATTTCCTTCCCAAAATATGCAAATACTTCAGAGTGCTTGAAATATGGTTCTCTAATCTGTAGAGCTGCTACTTAGAATCCTCCTATTCAATATTCATATTTACTAGGAGTCTCCAAGATGTATGGCTTAGAAAGGTGGAGTAAGTTGTTGTAATATACTAGATATAAAATGTATGCATAACTAAAATAAAATGCTAGTAATGGAAGAATAACAACAATATAACCAGAACATTCACCACAATAACACTGAAATGATATAAGAATAACAACATAAATAGCACTTTGAATCTGAAAGCAATGTTCACGGGCCTCTTTGAGGGGGCAACCTCCAGTTGAGTAGAGCTATATTACAATAATATCCAAGCTAGGGTTCTCATACCCTCGACTCCTATTTATACTAAAAATAAGCATCTAGAGGAAGATCCTTCTAGAAGCGGAAGCTTCTATTAGGTCTTCTTACATACGCCTTATTCTATTTTATTGAAAGGACTTATTAATATTGACCTTTATTACATTCGAATATATTGTTCTACCTATGTGCGGGTTAGGACCCTAACATGTCCGTCCACTTAAAAACAACCTTGTCCTCAAGGCTTGAGATGAGGAAATTGTTACAGAATGGTAGTTGGTTCCCAAGTGGCATCTGCTGGAGTTGTATCTTTCCACTGGACTAGAACTTCCTTGATGGTTCTCTGACATAGGAGATGCTCACGCTGGTCCAAAAATTTTTCTCGATGTAGCCAAATAGATCCTTCTTCAGCTAACTCTGGAAGGTTGGTTTGAATTTGGCACTTAGCTCCAATCACCTTCTTTAAGCATGAAACATGAAAAATAGGATGTAGCTTCGAATGGATGGGAAAATCTAACATATAGGAAACTTGTCCCACACGCTTGAGTACGGTATAAGGACCATAAAATTTGGGTGCTAGCTTCTGACAATGCTCGTCCTTTAGGGAAGTTTTCTTGTAAGGTTGCAGTCAAAGAAACACTTGATCCCCTTCTGCAAATTGACGTTCAAAGCGACCTTGATCTGCTTGTTGCTTCATGTGATTCTGTGCCATGACCAAATTCTCTTTGAGGGTATGGAGAATAACCTCTCGAGCTGTAAGTGTTAGGTCAACCACCTAGACCTTCGATGCACCTGGTAAGTATGAGAGAACTAAAGGTGGCTTCCATCCATATATCGCTTCAAAAGGAGTCATGTGTGTAGTTGTATGGTATGAAGTGTTGTACCACCATTCAGCTAGGGGTAACCATTGAGCCCATTGATTTTTCTTTTTCGACGCAAAACACCTCAAATATGTTTCCAAACACTTGTTGACAACTTCCGTTTTGCCATCAGTCTGGGGATGATAAGCTATGTTGAGATGCAATTTGGTGCCTTGTATCTTGAACAGTTCTTGCCAAAAATTGCTTATGAAAGTTGGGTCGCGATCAGAAACAATAGAGTGTGGCATGCCATGAAGCTTGAAGACCTGATCCCTAAATATTTGAGCCACCATGGATGCTGTAAACGGGTGTTGAAGGGCATAGAAATGAGAATACTTGGAAAGGTGATCAATAACCACAATGATGATGGATTTATTTCCTGATTTGTGTAAGCCGGTAATAAAATCCATAGAGATATCCTTCCAAATAGCAGGTGGAATCAGGAGCGGTTGTAGTGTGCCCAGCAATTTAATTGTTTCTCCCTTGTTGCGTTAAGACACATCACATTCAGCTACAAAATGACAGATGTCTTGTTTCATACCATCCCAGAAAAAGGAACGTTTGACCCTATCATAGGTTTTGGTGAACCCAGAGTGCCCTATTGTGGGTGTAGCATGAAGCTCAGAAAGTACCGTGGATTTAAGCTTTGATTTTTTACTTAAATACAAATGACCTTTGTATCAAAGTTCCTCATGGAACCAAGAGTACCTTGGGGAAGCTGGAGCCTTGGACTGCAATTGGTGGATGAACTGTGAACTTTTGGGATCTTGTAGCCATTCCTGGAAAACGGCCAATATGGTACAATGAATGAAAGAAAAAAAAGGGATCCTTCGTCTTCATATTTTCGGGAAAGTGCATCCGCAACCACATTGTCTTTTCCTTTCTTATAAATGATCTCATAATCATATCCAAAGAGTTTAGTCACCCATTTTTGTTGTTCTGGGGATGAAATGTGTTGTTCCAGAAAATACTTGAGGCTTTGATGGTCTGTCTTAATTTGGAAATGTTGCCCTAATAGATAAGGATGCCACAGATCTATGACATGCATAATAGCCAACATTTCCTTTTCATATATGGATTTTCCCAAATTTCTTTTAGATAGTTGCTTGTTAGTAAAGGCCAAAGGTAGAACCTCTTGCATAAGGAAAACACCAATTCCTTTCCCTGAGGCATCACATTCCAACACAAAGGTCTTTGTGAAATTGGGAAGGGAGAGGACTGGAGTGGTGCACATGGCCATCTTCAAGGTTTGAAAAGCTTGAGCAGTGGCTGGAGTCCAAGTGAGAGAGTTCTTTTTGAGGAGAGAAGTGAGAGGTGTTGCAATCTTCCCATAGTTCTTAACAAACTTGCGATAATATCCTATTAAGCCTAAAAATCCATGAAATCTCTTAAGAATCTTTGGGTGAGGCCAGTCTTGCATGGCTTCAATATTTTTAGGATCCACTCTGATGCCATCTTTGCCAACCAGATGACCCAAGTATTCTACTTCTGAGGTGCCAAAAGAAGATTTAGACTGTTTCAGGAAAAGCTGGTGTTGAGAGAGTAGATTGAGAACTCGATCCACATGAGCAAGATGGTTTGTAAAGGTTTTTCTATAGATGAGGATATCATCAAAGAAAACTAAGACAAAATGGTGGAGAAAAGGATGGAAGACATTATTCATGAGGATTTGGAAGGTGGAGGGGGCATTACACAAGCCAAAGGGCATGACCAAAAACTCATAGTGGCCCTCATGAGTTCTAAAGGAAGTCTTGGGAATGTCTGCCTCTTTCATATATATTTGGTGGTAGCCCGAACGAAGATCCAGTTTAGTGAAGAATTGGGCGCCACTCAATTCATCCAGGAGGTCATCAATGAAGGGAATGGGGAATTTGTCTTTGATGGTAAGTTTTTTTAGGGACATTCTCCAAGAACCTTCTTTCTTTAGGACCATGACCACAGGAGACGAGTAGGGGCTCATACAAGGGCAGATAATGCTTTCATTAAGGAGTTCCTGGACCATTTTCTCAATTTCATTTTTTTGGGAAAAGGGGTGACGATACAGATAGAAATTGGGAGGAAGGCTTCCAAGTACAAGAGGAATGGAATGATCGTGAACACCACGGGAAGGAGGGAGGCCTTGGGGAGTGGAAAAGACCAATTGATGTTTAGAAAGTATGGATTTGAGGTCTTGTGGTATCAAGGGTGTCTTTGTTGCTTGTATGTCATGGAGTTGGGAGATAACACCAAAATGACCCTTTTTTAGTAGCTTTTCCATGCGATGGGAACTAATGATCTCATGTGAACCAGTTTTGATGCCTTGGAACTTATATTGGTGGCCCTCCTGGTTGAATTGCATGGTTAAGTATTTAAAATCCATGAGAATGGGACCCAAAGTCCTTAGCCAGTCTGCACCCAACACAATGTCACAACCTCCCATGTCGATAACAAACATATGGGATTTCAGGTGGTAGTCACCAATTTGGAGACACACATTTTCACAACGCCCTCCACATTTCATGGAACCACCATTGGCAATCATGATTTGGAAATTATTGACAACATGGATGTAGCAATGAGTTTCTTGGGAAATGCGACGATGAATAAAATTATGGGTGATTCCATTATCAACCAGAATGATGACCTTCTGATGCTTGATGTAACTGATTAGCTTGAGGGTTTGGGGAGAGGAGAAGCCAGTGAGAGCATTGATGGAAATGACCATTTCTACTTCGGGAGGGTCTGAGGGAGGAGTTATGTCAGTGGATTCAGGTGACTTAGACACAGAGGGAGTTTCTTCATCTTCTTCCGAAATCTCCTCGGAGATGGCCATAAAAAGATTTTGTTCTTTACACTTGTGGCCCATGAAATATTTGTCATCACAATTATAACAAAGGCCTTTGAGTTGGCGTTCAACCATTCCATCCCTGGTCAATTTTTGGATCTTTAGTGGAGCAAAGGGAGTAGTGGGATTTACTGGTTTAGGGTGAGGGATAAAGGAGGGTTTGCAATTTTGAGAAGATACAACCTGTTGTGCTTCTTTATCTCTTTTGGTAGCCTCCACCCAACTCTTAGTCCAATCCATGAGGACATGGGCCTGAATTTCATCCTTGAGGTTGCTAATAAAACACTCTCGAAAAAAGACATCAGACATGCCCTCGGTTCTAAAAGCCAGGCACTCAAAGGCAGCTATAAAGTATTCCACTATTCCTAATTGTTTCATCTTTGTCAAATGGATGAAATGGTTGGTGTCAGTGTCAAAGAATTCATAAAGCTCTGCCACAAAGTGTGTCCAAGCAATATACCCTTGACGAGAAGTTTTTCTCCATTGCCACCATTGCCAATGTTCTTGATCTAGATGGAGAACACCATACCAGAGTTTGGCCAAGTCATCTATAATGTCATATAAAGAGAAGTAATGTTCCATTTAGTTTACCCAACTAGTGGGGTCTGAGCCATCAAATTTGGTCACATCCACCCACGGAAGGCGTAGGTAATGTTGAAAGTGATAGTTCTACAAGGCATGGGAATGAGAGGAATGGTCACCTTCGGTATGTGGAGGTGAGGAAGAGGAAGGGTTATCTGTAGGGATGTGCAGTTTCGTGCAGAGTGCTGGAAATACTGATTCAAGTTGGGTGGTGAGGTCTTGTTTGATTTCCCCCATTGAGGACTGCATGGTTGTATTGATTGCGGCAACATTGGCATTGATTTGTTTCACTTCTTGTTGGGTCTCAATGAGACCAGATTGCAAGGTGTTAAAGCAAGCTTCCAAGTCTTGGCTATGAGTATGGGCCATGAGGATGAGGAAACTAAAAAGGGGTTGGCGGTGTAAAAAATGTTTTCCGAAAAAATGATATGGATGAATGTGATAAGGGTGAAGAGATGAATCCAATGGAATAGGTCTCAAATAATGGTGAAAAAATTTCCATACTTTTTTTTTAAACGGAGTTATACTCCGATCTGAAGAATACTGCAGAGAGGAAATGCCCAAATGCTTAACCAGAAAGAAATGTGTATTTACTTGGCAACCCAATCACAGTTGCGCAACAATAGATCTTATCTATTTTAATTTGTTTATGTTTATGTTCCCCAAGGGTTAGGTATTCAAGGGTTCTACATAAAAGGGTTTTCCCTATGCTATAGCTCTCTGATATACATGCGGGGTCCAATAGTAGTACTCGGCCCAATATCTCAGGGAACTAACTAAGGAGGATAGATCGTACCCTTAGCCGTACTACCCGACTACCCAGGTACTAGAGAGTATCTTCCTGAGTGTTGTTCTCGGTGACAATATAGCAGTCAGGAGGTCGATCGGTTTATCTAAAAAGGGCTTCAGATAATCTAGGTCGATCCATACATAGGTGTTGTCTGATGCACTACCACTCGAAGGGGTACCGATAGAGGTTACAAGGGCGGCCAACATATGTGCTCTTAAGTACCACTTGTATTTCTTGCGTGTATGAATCCCTCAACCGCGGGTAACGACAGATCTTTGTGGCTTAAAGATGTCATAATACGTCTCTACCCTGAAAATAAATTTAACCCACACTTTCTGCCGAGGAAATTTCTCTGATACCACTTGTAATATACCAGATATAAAATGTATGCAGAACTAAAATAAAATGCTAGTAATGGCAGAATAACAACAATATAACCAGAACATTCACCATAATAACACTGAAATGATATAAGAATAACAACATAAATGGCACTTTGAATCTGAAAGAAATGTTCATGGGCCTCTTCGAGGGGGAAAAATCCAGTTGAGAAGAGCTCTATTACAATAATATCCAAGATAGGGTTCTCATACCCTCGACTCCTATTTATACTAAAAAGAAGCATCTAGAGGAAGATCCTTCTAGAAGTGAAATCTTCTATTAGGTCTTCTTACATCCGCCTTATTCTATTTTATTGAAAGGCCTTATTAATATTGACCTTTATTACATCTGAATATATTGTTCTACCTATGTGTGGGTTAGGACCCTAACAGTTGTCCTAATGCAGAGTAGTCATCCTCTTCATTTATGGATTCATCATATTCCTGAGTTTTGACATCTTTTTATTTATCATCTTCCTAAATTATGACATATACCTCTTTTGTTGTAGATTCATCATGATATCGCACTAATTCAAATCCTAAGAGTATGATTTCTGAGAATTATTTATTCATCTATTTTTTATTCTCCTTCTCTTCATTCACTTATTCTTCTTGTTCTTTCTTTCTTTTCCAAATATTCTTGTGTCTGATATCAATGTTTTCTTTCATGGAATTATCCATCATTCTTCTGCAATCACGGGCTATGTGTCCATAGTTGTGGCATTTGTAACATTCAATATTTATGGGGCCACATAAACTTTTCTTTGTTGACCATTTCTTCCATAAGCTCTACAATCTACAATTTTATGCCCAAAGTTATTACAAGTAAAACAAAACCATAAAAGAAACTTTGATACCTGCAAGTGGATGATCTTCTTTGTGATGTAGTCCTTCTAAAATCATGCCTTGGTTGATCATGATCTTCTCTTATGTTGTTTTCTTCACGATGATTGAATCTTCTTTGATACCTGAAAGTGGAGGGTCTTCTTTGATATTCGTCTCTTCTAGAATATTCTTCTTGAGTCTTCTTCATTTTTGAAATTTTCTTCTTTGAGGGCTCACATTCTTCCTTCTTGATAGGGACTCTGATGATTTCGTATAAATCTTAGAATTATCTTCGTTCTTCCTTTCTAGTAACCTATGACATTTCTCTTCAACATTCTTCACTGATGGTGTGGATATTACAAGTAAAACAATAACCATAAATAAACTTTGATACCTAGAAGGGGATGATCTTCTTTGTGATTTAGTCCTTTTGAAATCATGCCTTGGTTGATCATGATATTCTCTTCTATTGTTTCCTTCACGATGATTGAAGCTTCTTTGATACCTGAAAGTGGATGATCTTCTTTGATGTCTGTCTCTTCTGTAATATTCTTCTTTAGTCTTATTCATTTCTAGAATTTTATCCTTTGAGGGATCACATTATTCCTTCTTGATAGGGCCTCTGATGATTTCAGCATAACTCTCAGCCTTATCTTCATTCTTTCTTTCTAGTAACCTGTGACATTTCTCTTTAACATTCTTCACTAGTGGTGTGGATATTTCTCTCTTAAATGTTCTTGTTGAGCTTAACAACTTTAACTGTTAATGTGACAACTTCTTCTTCAAGATTCTCACAGTCTTCTTCATTCTTCATCATCTGGATCTTCATGACTTTTTCCATTCTCTTTTCTTATTCAAGTTGGGTCTTCAAGGTGATGATCTCTTCTTCAAGTTTTCTTTCTTGTTGACAAAATTATGATTCAAGCTTGTTTAAGTTCTCTGATCTTTCCTTAATATGACTTGTCAAAATTTCTTCTCTCTTCTCTACTTCATTTCTTTGTGATACTATTTTTCCTTCAAAATATTGTTTCTCTTTCAACTGATATTTGAGATTTTATTCAATCACTTTGACTTTTTCCAACTGAGATTTTAGATTCATTATAACCTACCTGACTTCTCCAGAAGCTTCCTTTATCCTGATCAATTCTTTCTTGAGGGATGCTTTTTTCCTTCTTTCTTTATTTAGCTCAATTAAAGCATTGATTAATGTAGTCTTGAATTCCATTACGCCTACTTCAATGTATTCTTATTCTGAATATATCTAACATGATGAGCATATTTATTCCTGTTCAACTTCAACATCTTATTTATTCTTATTAGCATGCTCTGGCTCTGTGATAAGATGAGATTCCTTAAAGTAGATATTATGTATCTTATGCCAAATTCATTTGGTTGATGAAAATTTTCCCACTTTGTCTTTAACTGAATCACATAATCCTTCCAAAATGAAATCCATTGATATTTTTTTGTTCCTTTTCAATTCCTTCTTGGCTACAATCTTCGAAGGTTTCTTTGTAGCGGTGTATCCTGACACAACTGATTTCGAAACATCATACCCCTGTGCTTGTAAAACAAATTTCATTATTGTGATCCATATCTCATATCTTAGACCAATCTTACCATCAAACCATGGTGTTCCACTAACTTTGCATCCATTATCCAAGATATTCATGATCAACCTTCCAGTGGTTAAACTATATTTGAAGGAACCTATTATGATACCAATTATGGGAATATTGAGAGTGGGGGGAGGGGGGGCGTGAATCATTATGAGCAATATATATATATATATATATATATATTATTTATGATGTAATGATATATTGAATGCATATAGGATAAAATATTGAATACTGTTGATAACATTGAAGTTTATATATATATATATATATATATACTTCAACGTTATCAACAGTATTCAATATTTTATCCTATATGCATTCAATATATCATTACATCATAAATAATATCATTCATCGATGCATAATAAAAATCCAAAGATACACAGTACGCCAGAATTTATGTGGAAATACAAATGGGAGAAAACGATTGAATCATTTCTTATATATGTCAAGATTACATTCATAGGAAGCACCAGCTTCCAAATTCTCCAGCACCAACTGGAAGGAGGATCCAACCCCCTATTTATAGGATCCAACTTGAAGGAAGCTACAACTTCCTGAATTCTCTTGTTATAACTGGAAGGAGGATACAACCCCCTAGTTTACAGGCTCCAACCTGAAGGAATCTCCAACTCCCTGAATTCTCTAGCTTCAACCATAAGGAGGATACAACCCCCTAATTTATAGGTTCCAACCTAAAGGAAGCTCTAACTGGAAGGAGGATACAACCCCCTTTCCTTGCCTCATCCCTCCTCCCTGGAATATAAGTTTAGACTCAACTTGTCACTACCACTAACATTGTCACTACCACTATCTCATCAACCTTTAATCAACCTGTCATCCAACCTATCATTGTCACTCTCACATCAACCTATAAATTCCATTGTCTTTGTCACTGTAACTGATATACCATCATCAACTTATGTGTCTCAACTGTGTAGAAAAACATGTACCAAACACATGTACCATATCATGCATCAACCGTGTACCAAAACTTGTACCATACCATGTACAAAAACATGTACCATACCATACATCAACCATGTACCAAAACCTGTACCATACCATGCATCAACCATGTACCATAACATATGCCAAGTGTAGGTACCATAACATCAATGATGAACAACCAACCATATACCTCGATCATATACCAAAACTATGTACCATGCACCAAAGCATCAACTATGTAACAAACTTGTATCGTATCATCAATGATGTTCCTCAACCAAGCACTAAAGAATGTTACTCATACATATGTCACCATATACCAAGTGTATAACTCAACCATGTACCAACATCACAAAGAAGTACCTCTAGCAATGTACCATATCACCATCAACTCATGAACCATAACACCACCAAGATGTGTCTCAATTATATGTATTATCAACAATCTTGTACCATAACATCCAAGATCATATACCAAGTATATGCCTCACACATGTGCCAATAATCACAAAGATGTGCCTCTACCAATGAACCATCACAACCATACACAATATACCAAGGATATATCTCAAGCATGTATGTACTTCAATCATATTCATCCATGTACCCAAGAGACATCCAAGACATTT
>ML801538.1:45297-63189 GCA_009831015.1 Picea engelmannii | reverse complement strand
GGTGAATCAGTAATAGCGTAATTATAATCCTTTTTCTTCAAATGTTATATCAATGTAGAATTATTATCCAATAATGAGAAGTAAGAAATAAACAATCACACACATACACAGTACACCAGTGTTTTACGTGGAAACCCAAATCAGAAGAAAACCACATAATGGTTTTTCTTATATGTCTTGAAGAATTGCATTCATTGGAAGCACCAACTTCCTTTGTTTTCTAGGTGCAACTGGAAGGAGGCTCCAACCCCCTAGTTTCTCAGGCTACAACCTGAGGGAAGCTCCAACTCCCCAATTCTTTGGCTACAACTAGAAGGAGGCTACAATCCCCAATGTTCTTCGGCTACAACCGGAAGGTGGCTACAACCACCTGTCCTTGCCCCGTCCTACCACCTTGAAGTAGAAGTAGAATGATGGAACCACTATCACACTATCACTGTGAGATATACCATTGTAAACCTGTACCAATACATCTGAACCATGCATCAACCATGCATCAACCTGTACCTTAACCTGTAATCAACTTGTACCATAAACAAGTGCATCAACCATGCACCAACCTGTAATAAACATGTACCATAAACAAGTGAATCCAACCATGTACCAAGTATGTACCAATCATGTTTCAACTACTCATCAACTATGACTCATCAATATGTACCAACATCATCAACTATACACCTCATGTATGTGTGCCAACTCATCAACTACGTGTCTCAACCATGTACTCAACATGTACCACAACCAAAAGCCCTCATCAATTTCATCATCCAAATCTGATTTGTATCTCTGTAATAGACTTGGTGTATATGATCACATTCCTGCAAACCTTCCTTGACTTTAAAAACAAGATACTAGCATTTTCATCAAGCTTTTCTTTAGTCTCACATGCCTAATTTTGGATTAGTCAACAACCCTAACTTGAAGTAATCACAACTTTGAACTTGTAATGTATAAATATATGAAACTAATACACAATGTTCTTCAGTGTGTTTTTTGCAATTCCTCCAAGTGTCACTACTTGGAACCTCTCAGAAAATGAGTTATAGAAAAATTGGCATACCTTGCTAAATTCTGGCTTATTCTAGAGAGCGACCTTGTAGAGCATTCCCCGCACAAAATTTTTGATGAATTGATCTGAAAATGTTACACAGCATACCACAGACTGTACCCTAACCAAAAAAGTTTGTCTCACTAAATTTGGATATGTTATGAAGAAGTTATTACAATTTTACCCGAAACACCTAATTTTGACTAGTTTTAGGACTGGCCACAAACCCTATTTTCCAAGGAGTGTAACTCCCAAAATAAAACAACCCACAAGATGAATTGTTTACCACACATACTTGGATATGTTTTCTCACTTTCATAGAAATTTCAATATCTTAATCATTATAGAAGAAAAGGTATAGCAAAAATGGTGAGATGACCTGTAAATAACATACCTTAGAAAGCACCATCAAAAGAATTTATCCTTCCTTGCATTTCGGCCTTCTTTTCTTCACCTTCACTCAAAATTCCAGTTTATATATCCTCGGTTACCTCAGACACATATATATATTCAATATTATCAAGTTTTATTCAAATGAGAGAGCCTTGCCTCTTATTTATACTCTTCAAGTAGCTTCCTGAAAAACATCTTCTAGGTCACTTGGCCCCACTTTCCTTATTTTAGGGTTAGGTCCACTTCTAATTTATCCATTAAATTTATTATTGAAATAATTTATTTTGTATTCACTTTAATTATAATACACTCATCACTTCACTTTATTATTTACCTTTTAAAATCTCTTAAACCACTTTGACTACTTTGACCTTTTTGGGCTTCTAGATGACATCTGAGGGTCCTCCAACTTCGTAAGGCCATAACTCTCAAACCGTGAGGAGTTATGTGACGTTCTACATACCACCAGAAATTGTATGACATGTACTATCTATATAGAATATTATTATCTAAAAATATATCATAACTCGTACCATTACCCATCAAACAAACATGGGTCCATTACCCAAACCTGGGGTCTCCAACTTCTCATGGCCATAACTCTCTAACCATGAGGAATTATGTGATGTTCCACATACCACAGGAAATGAAATGACAAGAACTATCCATATGGGATATTTTCCCTGACAAATTCACTTTCCTTCATCTCATTATTCCACAATTAAGCATGGGTTCTCTTACTCCACAAAGCGTCTTCCCGTGAGGGCTTTCACCATAAGGGAACCACTTTGGAGTTCATCCATATTACATTCTTATAAACCATGACAAAACAATAATGAGTCATATTTACATAAAACAATATTGGGTCCATTACCCAAAACTTTATGCTACGGGGCTTTCTTCAAGGGTTGACATCAATGACAACCAACCTTAAATCAATAATACATTATTGTCTCTATTTTATTATGTATCTTCTGTGTTTTATTTTCGCATTTGTTTTATTTTATTTCTCCGTGATCCTATTTTTCTAATAATATTGGGATTGGGCTCCCATATACCATAAAAATAAGGTAACAGGATTGGATTGGACCTGAAAGAATAAAAAGGAGATGGTTAGAGATCGATTATGGGCTCTCAAAAGACTGAAAATACACAACTGAATGATTTCTAAACAAGAATTATAATTAGAGGGTCACATTGTTCATAAGTGAATTAGAGAATTCATTTAGACACACGATGAAACATTTCAAGAAAAATTCTAAGTACAGGTGAGAAATGATAACGACGGAACATAATGGTGCATTTTGGAGGAGGAAAAACTTTGGAAAATAATGGAAATGACTCATGAAACCATGACAAAGTGAAAAAAAATTCTAAGTATAGGAAATATATATATAAGAGAGATATTGTGAAGGACTTAGAAAATTTAAGGATCAATACGAGGTCTTTGTATGTGGCTCCAATGGTGCATGCAAGGGACTCTCCTCAAAATGAACATTGCGCTCAATGGTGAGCTTGTCCATAGAGGCATCAATTAACCTATAACCCTTCATACCATATGGATATCCCATGAAAATGCATCTGGTACTCTATTGATCTAATGATTTCTTCTTTTCATAGGGAACATGGGACCATGCATGTGATCCAAATATTCGAAAGTGGGTGACTTCCAGTTTTTTGTCATACCATGCCTCAAAAGGAGTTTGGTCCTTGATAGATATGTGAGGATATTTTTTTTAATGAGGTTGGTGGATTTAAGTGCCTCATATCAAATCTTGGGTAATATTGATATTGCATGCAACATGAAAGTGGCCATCTCCTTGAGAGATTTGTTCTTCCTCTCAGCTACGTTGTTTTGTTGCAGAGTGTAAGGTACTATGTGCTAAATTTGTATGCATGCCTCTAAAAAAATATTTTGTACATATTGGTTCACATATTCCCCCCCATTTTTTTTGTGGATGACTTTTATCTTTCTCTTGGATTGAGTCTATGCATGTTATTTGAAGTCTTTGAGATTCTCAAAAACCTCAGACTTCTTCTTGAGAAAATATACCCAAGTGTATCATGAGAAATCATCAATAAATGTAAGCACATACCTTTATTTGTTGATGGATGGATGAGGAAAGGGTCCCATTATATTACTATGGATGAGCTCCAAAGGAGAGGAGACCCTTCGGGCCTTCCCTTTATCAAACTTTTCCTGGGTATGTTTTCCAAGTATGCATCCTTGACAAACTCCTTTGGAAAAAGGTATGTTGGGAAAGTTGGTTACTATTTCCTATTTGCATAGTTGATGCATGTATTTAAAGTTTAGATGGTCGAATATATCATTCCCTAATATAATAGTATAATCATTATGCATCATTAGTAAATCAAAATCATATTTAGAAATGAACTTACTGAAAGTATACAAATGATATTGGTGGTTTACCTCACCAACAAGAATCAAGGAGTTATCATGCATATCATATATGGTTACAGAATCAAGTGTGAATTCCACCCTTTTTCCTATACGGAATTAAGTTATTTGCTAAACATAGAGTATATTCATAGAGAGTTTTGGAACATGCAAGTTGTTCTTGAAACTTATGTGTGGGAGTTATACTTATGTGTGTAGAGATTATTGTCTACGTAAGTTATTTGAGTCTATTATTTAGGAGGTTGTTAGCTAGTTGGTTGTGAGAGAGATTCTCTCCAACTAAGTCTACTAGTTATTGTAAATAACTCAATTATTCAATATAGAACAGATTGTGTGTGTAATAATGTCTCATCTCTCATATTTTCTCTTAGTATCAGAGCAGGACCAGGCTTGACTCCCTCACGAGAGAGCCTAAGAAAATGAGAGAGACGTGAGTTCTAATCCTATGTAAATATGTAGGATTAGTGTTAGTGTAGGTGAGAGTAGATTAATTTTTTTGTGAGTGATTGATGAAGTGTGTATTTCTTGTGAATAGTTCTATGTGACTATGTGAGAGATTTTCCCCCATATTTTCTTTCCATCAAAGGTCATGGTGTAAGACTGGCTTGGATACATTTTTTATCTAGACTATTTTCCTAGAGAACTGGTGAGCACCATGGTTGGATACCTAGGTGTCTCGATAGATGGAAGTATGTCCATAGGATGGATAATTGTTCATTATTTGTAGTTAAATTTAAATTTATTTCTTGGTCTGAAGCAATTGTATTTCCAAATCTATAAGGGATCAAGTGCAAGTAAAATCTCAGTATGGATGGTTGTTTAGTAAGTTCAGGATTTGTGGATCTAGGGAACGATCCCTCATTAGTTTTTGAAGATATGTGAGTGGCTTTATAATGAGGTTACATGACAAGTGCATGATTTGTTGTATAGTAATTGACTTCGGGAGATCTATGAATTCAAGGAGGGAACTTGAGAATTCAACTCGGTAGCTACACATTTACTAGGGTTAAGAGACAACTTGATGGAGGTAGTAGCCTGGAAGATTTCAAAATGTTTAAGGGATGTTTATGAAGATCATACCTAACAAGGATCAAGACAAGTACTCATTAAGAAAGGGTGTTGTAGTAATTAACTCCTACTTGTCTTATTGTTAATGTGGGATTCTTCATAATGTGGTTTGTTAATGTATTTTTTATTGTAATGTAAAGATTATTCTCTACATGAGTTGTTTGAGTCTATTATTTAGGAGGTTGTTGTTAGCTAGTTGGTTGTGAGAGGGATTCTCTCCGACTAAGTCTCCTAGTTTGGTGTGTGGTTAAGATATTCTCTCAAACTCTCCTATATTGGAAATAATGGAGTCACAATCTATTGAAAAAACCAACAAGCTCTACACCTTAAATTCATGAAACAATGAAATGATAGTGACCTCTTTTTTTATTTTTAATATTTGTTATTATGATATAATAATGTATGTGTGTGTCATCATAGTGGTGGGTGAATCAAGGGTCAACTTTATATTCAATTTTTAATTTTAATAACAAATTTGAGATAATTATAATTGATATAAACCATTGTTTATTGTGAATACCGAATTGCAAGAAGAAACACTTAAATTATTTGGATCAGAACATAATAAAAAGGGATTGGGTAGCTCTATGATCAATGAAATAAGGATGTAAATATAGAAAAAAACTAGATGGGAATATTCCATTAATAAATATAGGGATGGGGTCGTTGAGGGAAGTTGAAGGAAAGAATCATATGAGAGTGGTGTGTCCAAAAGTAATGGGTATCAAAGTATATTACATATTGGATCTATATGATTTTTGAACCAAGGCATGTGGAATAAAAAAACATACTTTACGAAGAAAAATATTATTCCCAAAAGTGTTTGGGCAACTATCTCCTTATTAGTCCCTGTTGTAGGCATAGAGGGACTATAGAAATTGATAATTCATTGACTTCATATTAGTTTGTCCTTTGACCACAAATATTTGCATAATATCTATTGTTGGATCTAGGGAACTAAAAACATTGAATTTTTTATAATAAAAAGTACGATATATATAATGATATGATTGGATAACAGATTGGAGGTCTTATTGTCAGCTTCGCTATTCCCAATGTTTTATATGTTAGCATATCCAAACTTTTTGATCGTATACAGTATTTTTGAATCATATATTTTTCTTTTGCATTGCTTGAAGGTGGATTAATGCTAGCATTAGTTTGAATGTTTGTGTTAGCATTTTCTGCTAGCTAAATTTGTCCCAATGTTTCATATGCTAGAATATCCAACGTTAGTCCTTCGAATACATTCTCTATTGTTCGAACTATTGTTACTAATTTTATTTTATAATAAATTATAATAAAAAAAAAATTGGTACGTAAGAGACCTTCCACACTGCATTATTTCTTAAATGTTTACAAATCATTTCTGACGGGCTTAAATGTTTACTTAACAACCTTCGCAACGTTAAATGTTTACTTAGTAGGCTTGTTACAATACATTTTCTTACGTTTTTGTTTTATATGCAATGTTCTCTGCGGTCAATTTGGGCAATATTGTGCTTCGACGACATTGTTGGTTCACCTATTCATGCTTGCTTATTGCATCTCCACTGATTTCTTATTTTCCTATTGTTGTTGTTCTTGTTTTCTTGTTTGTCTTGTTGCAGTTTGCACATTTTGGAGTTCTGCAACCGCGATTGGAACTACAACATTCCTAGTCGATTCGTTGGTGCTTTCTTCTCTATTCGTTGGATGCTTCTTATTGTCATTTGATTCATCTTTCCAGGGTTTGGGTCTTGTGGTTGTAGTTGGTCCTTTTGGTGCTTCTTAACTCGGTTATTATTGCTACTTGCTCTTGTTTTCCTAAGCTTTGCAATGTTGGGGTGTTGCATCTGCAGTTGGATCTCTTGTTACATTGTTTTGCAGTTGGCTCCCCATAAAATAATATTAAGATAGAATAACATGCAAAATTTTGTACTTGATGTAAATTGCATCTCTTACAACTTCAACCAAATTTTGTTGGGATCCAACTATATTTCATAGCTGGTGATGCTTTTTCCATGGTTTATGTCTTACTATAGTTTCATAGTTATGAGAGTAAGTGTTGTTGTATGAGCGATATAGTTATTCTCTCCCTTTTTTTTCCTCTTGTAAACTTTCTCATTTTTTACCTTTTCTTCATTCGTTCTATTATGTATTTTTGGTGCTATACTTTCTCACGTTTCTGTGCTTGCGGGTTCCCGGTGTGGTGAACTGACAAATCGTTATCTCCATCTATATCTTCACATCATGATTCTGACTGACCGTCGTTCAGTTGCATACTTAGCCAATTTTATGATCATGGCTTCGTGGATAGGTGCTATTGAGCTATGGTAACTTGTGTCCGGTGTATACATCTTGCACCTATAAATTTCATTCTCTACAATTCAACCCCGCACTCCTCTAAATCGCAACCTTGCCTCTGTCTATGATGACTCTGTCTATCCTACCCGCCTTTCCATACCTAGTCGATTTTTCAAAGTTTCACGGGTTCACACGTTCTCGGGTTTAGAAAAGTTTAAAACCATTTTGTCCCTCCCCTCCATCCCTGCTACCTTCCGCCCTTTCGAATGGACATTAATTATGCTTTCAAAAGTGACAACCAACTAGACAGGTTCGAAAAGATTGGCTTTAATAAGGAAAAATCTCAAGGACATATCCCATTAAAATGCATAGGCAAATATTATGGGATCTGATAATGTTTTTTTCCTTCATTTTGAATGTGCGATTTTTTTTTTGGCTCTTTTAGTTTTTTAAAGGCTTCATCATAGTAATAGTGCAATATTGTACTACCTCGCTACCATCCATGAACATGTCATCCACAGAGACCTTGACATCATGCCCCTCTTTAATATTGTGCATATGTTAGAAGTTGTCAGATTTGAGAATCAGTTCGGATAGGGAATGTTATTACATGCTATCAGTCACTATTCAATGCACATATTCGAAAAGATTGGCATTAATAAGAGAAAATATCGAGGGCATCTGTCATTAAGATGAATTAAACCAAAATCTACAGAATATCATACTGGCATCCTGCAGCGTTGCTTTTAAATACTTATTTCCATTTCTCTCTATCATCAAAGAGTTGGGCTTTAGGGTGCCTTCGTTCTAATGTTCCTGGTCATAGACATGTAATACAACTTAGAGATGACATTGAGGCCCAAATGAAAGAAGAGAGAATGGTTTTATGTGATGTGATATTTGAGCCAAAAAAAAACTTTGTTATCCAACAAAAACTCAAACAGGGAAAACAAAAAACAAGTATATTATGGTTGGTGTTCTCCCTGTATTCGATGCTTTGGTTGGTTGAAAATCCTACCTGGAGATTTGTTTGTTGATCTTCTTTTTTTTCTTGCTGGGAATTGGAAGGGATTTTTAGGTCACTTGCAAAATGATCCTTCGTTGAAGTATATAGTTTCTTCCAACAACACATATTTGGCAAGTGTATCGAATTCTGCAGAGCACACAAGAATTTGTCTTCGTCAAAGGAGTCACACTTATCGTGGCTTGCAAAATGGTCTGTAATATTCAGAAATGACGCGAAATATTACTCATTCACGAATGTACCCAAAAGAGGGTAAGAGAAACTATATGGGTGGATAAAATGACAAAGTAAAATTACAAAAGTTTCTATTTCAAAGTTTGTTGAGCTACTTCTAGGTGTGGTAACAGACTTGACAGAAAGCCATGTTCTTTGCCAAATTTTGTTCATTTTCCTATGGATGTAGTTACAGACTCCACTTACAATCAACCTATATCGCTACTGCTCATTTTTTATTTTACTACTCCTATGCATATAATTGGATTATGGAATTTGCAACATTTTCTGAGGATTACTTTATACTACCACCTTCTACAAGAGGTTTCGCGTGTTCAGGTAATGATTTGGTTTCTGAAAATCACCTTTTACTACCACCTTCATGTAATCATCTTATTTCATTCTTTAGAAGAGACCTTAATGTAGTGGTGTGTTTCCAGTTATGTTTTAACGTAATGACAATCTTCCTGTTGTTTCCCTTGTGTTGGATGGGGAAAATTCATATCTTCTGTTGCATTTTATGCGATATTTGATAATAAAAAAATTGTTCAAGCCATACAATTTCCTTTTTTTCCTTTTTTTTTAAATATAGAACAATGTACTTTTTTTAATAGAAGTCTGTTCAAAAAGTTTTAGGCATTGTTTGGGGTTCACGTCCTTCAAGGATGTTAAGTAATCACAAAATTAATATTGTTTTGATAATGCAATTGAGCCATCATACACTATGGAAATTGCATTGACACTGCAATGTCAGATAATAGATGTCTAGCATGTGCCTAATGTCAAGTTCATTATCACACATGACACCCAATGTCCAAAGATTTATGGACTCAAACCAACATTGTAGATTTCGTGAGAAAGAAACACTAGAGTCGATGTTCTTTGCCGGTCTGACAATCCTGCAGTTTAAGTACTTTGACAATGACAACCTTTCTTGTTCAATGCATTGTTGCAATGCATTCAGTAGCACTATTCCCATTGCCACCGCCAATGCCAATGTCTGATGTCGAAGCTATCTAGAGCATGGGGTCACCGCATATGTGGATGCCTGAAGGTGAAACTACCTGTATCGAAATTTGATTGTATGTCGAGTCTCTTGCTACATCCAAAGGTCACTCAACACTATTTGACATAGAAACTGGATGTTTGTCTATTCTGTTACAACTTTGGCATAAAACGTTCTGTAATTTTAGAATATTTATTCAAACTCCCATACAATTTCTCATGTTGGTTGGTATCCAATTTTATAATTTCCTACTTAGTGTATTCAGGCATGGAGTAATATTTGGCGTGACTTCTGAACAATCCATACCTTTCTGTGGGCTACCATGTTTGCCACCCCTACAACGAAATATATATTATGATGTGATCTGCAGTATTTGATACACTTGCTAGACCTGTGCTACCGGAAGAAGTCATGTAATTCAAGAGAAGAAAATTTTGCAGCTGGCTTGGATGTTCCTTCCAATTTACTGTAATAAAACAAAGAAGTTCAACATACAAATCTTCAGGCAAGATTTTCAACCAAACAGATGATCGAATACAGGGAGAATAACAGTCACAACATACTTGAATTTTTTTTCTATCTCGGCTTTTTTTGCCTAACGGGATTTGTTTCCCCCATAACTGACATCACATAAAACAAGTCCCTTGACTTTGAATTGGGCCTGAATCGCATTTCTAAGTTGTCTCGGATGTCAATGGCCAGGAACATTAAAAGGAAGGCACCTTAAACCCCAAGCTTTCGATGGCAGAGGGAAATTAATACTTAACAAAGAATGGAATGTTGAATAACCATCCAATGCAAGCAGTCCATGTCTAGAAGAGACAAACTATTCAAAAAACTTTGATAGATCTAGTTGGCAGCACCAATTAATTCCAAGACTTGAAATTGATATTCAAAACATTATTTTTTACAAATCAAGCATTTGATCATCAAGAAGACCATCAACAAGATTCGTTATTGTACATATTTGTTATTGGTCAGTGACAGGTCAAATTGCAGTCATTGTGGCAAATAATCTTAGTTTTATTTTGTAACCCATCTTATTTGAATATAGAATATTTGCAGATTTATTTTTTTATGGTGTTTTCCAATCTCTGGTATTGCTTTTCATTTTATTTTGTACCTTTTTTTTGTGTGTCGTTAAACATGGACGACAAGATTTTCTCTCTACTGCCCAGTACTTCGATTTAAATAAAGGACACTCTGTTCGTTCCTTACATTCTACATGGAAGAATAATTTTTCATAGGCCATACTTATGTGGTGCCCACCCTATACTTAAAGAAAGAAATTGGAGGACCCGTCCTTCTTTCATTCTTTGGGGTCACATAAATAAAATGAATGAATGACTATTACAACAAGGAAACTCAAGTGTTGACGCCATGTTCCTATTCAATATCTTGCATATATTGCATCTTCTTCTATTTGATAATATCCATACATATATACTAATATGAGTACTATTGGAATAAATATAAAAAAATTCTCTTGGCCAAAACTTAGCCAATTATCTAGCCATCGGGTCCCAGGTTTGTGGTATCCAACACCTATGTCCCTTGTTTCGTCATATACATCTTGCAGCCAAAGAACTTCCATGATCTGCAATTTATGCTTTAACTAGTGAGAACTCACCAGGGGTTTGAAAATATTGGCATTAATAAAGGAACATTAGAATTTCTTTTGTGAGATACTTAGCCCTTTTCCCCTTTTCTTCTTCCCATCTATTATCTCTTTCTAGTTATATACTTAGTTTCCTTTCTATGATCGTAGGTTCCAGGGTTGGCAGGCTGACATATCTTCATATCCATATATATCCTCACATGATGAATCCGATCGACTGATGTTCATTTCCATACTTAGCCAATTTTATGGCCGCAGTTGTTGGGTTGGCGCTTTTGAACTCTACTACTTCTTGTTGCGTTATATAGATCTTGCACTCAAAACTTACGTGTTTTCAACGAAATTTGTGAACCGAGCGACATCCTACAAATTGGGATATGATTTTCATTTGAAACAGAAATAATCTATTAATATATATTAATATGAATATTATTGAAATAAATATCAAAACTTTTTCTTGGCCAATACTTAGCCAATTATCTGGCCACCAGGTCCTGTGTTCGTGGTATCCAACACCTATGTTCGTTGTTCCGTCATATACATCTTGCATCCAAAGAGCTTCTGTGATCTGCAATTTATGCTTTTACTAGTGAGAACCTAACAAGGGTTTGAAAACATTGGCATTAATAAATGAAAGTGGATTTTCTACTATCAGATACTTAGCCTGTTTCCCCTTTTCTTCTTCTCATCCATTATCTCTTTCTGGTTATATACTTAGTCGCCTTTCTATGATCACAGGTTGTGGGGTTGGCTGGCTAACATATCTTCATCTCCATCTATATCCTCACATGAAGAATCTGACCGACCGTTGTTCCTTTCCATAATTAGTCAATTTTATAGTTGCAGTTGTCGGGTTGGCGCATACGAACTTGCCTTTTCTTCTTCCTGTCCACTATCGCTTTCTGGTTATATACTTAGTCACATTTCTATAATATTCGGTTCTAGGCTTGGCAGGTTGGAATATATTCATCTCCATATATATCCTCACATGATGAATCCGAGCGACTGTTGTTCCTTTCCATACTTAGCCAATTTTATGGCCATGGTTGCCAAGTTGGCACTTACTAACTCGGCTTCTTATTTTTCAGTGATATACATATTGCACTCAAAACTTTTGTGATCTACAATTCCATCATGGTATCCTCGAATAAATTAACTTCGCTCAAAGCATATTTCGTTGCCTTCCATCCCCACTAACTTTTCATCCCTCCTAATATACATTAACTATGCTCTTACTAGTGACAACTGAACACATTGGTACGAAATAATTGGCACATGGTCCTCCGCCATATACAAATTGACTACCATACTCTGACATCGTCCCCTCTTTCATGTTACACAGTATGCATTCAAATCTTTCAAGCTATACAATTTGGTTGTCAGGGCCTCGCGTCTTCTAGGGAGACCTTGTCACCCTATTTTGGATCCTCGCGTTGGCAGGTTCACGAAATATCCAACTCTTAGTCATTGTTTCCTATTCTACCCATCCTCGTACTTCTTTCCAGATATGCAACACGAATGGTTTAATACTAAAACAACATCATGCAACAATCGTGAATATCATCATTAATAAGAAAAAGTATTGAGAACCAACCATCCCTATAGAACTTGTCCAGAAACATGCAAAGAAGATCTTGCCAGGTAATGGCAAGGATATTACAAATTTCAATATATTAGCGAAAACAAGTCTCGACCAACGTTTCCATGTTCAATAATTGGAGACTTTTTCGATTGCAGGTTCCCATATTGACGGCCTCAAAATTGTGTTTTGAATCTTCTAGGAGTTGCAAAAAGTACTTAGAGTTCTGCAATATACAATTTGTCCGCTGGAATGTATTAAAAATCTCAATTTTCCTCTTCACCCCCCCCTATTATCCCTTTGTGTTTCTATATTTAGTCGCATATATATGATCACGGCCTCATGGGTTCGCAAATTGACAACTCTTTATCTATATATTCACACCATGATCCTGACCGACCGCAATCCCTTTCAATACTTAGCCAATTATCTGATCACCGGGTCTCGAGTTTGTGGTATCCAACACTTATGTCCCTTGTTCCATCATATACATATTGCACCCAAAGAACTTTCGTGATCTGCAATTAATTATTTTACTAGTGAGAACTCACTAGGGGTTTGAAAGGATTGAAATTAATAAATGAACAGTAGATATTGCTTATGGATTTCAACGAAATTTGGAAACCGAACAGGATCCTGCAAATTGGAAGATGATATACATTTGGACCAGAAATAATCTATTAATATATATTAATATGAATACTATTGGAATAAATATAAACACTTTCTCTTAAATTTTCCTCTTTTCTCCCCCTCTATTATCCCTTTGTGGTTCAATATTTAGTCGCATCTATATGATCATGGCCTCCTGGATTCACAAATTGGTAACTCTTTATCTATATCTTCACACCATGAGCCCGACCGACCACAGTCCCTTTCAATACTTAGCCAATTAGCTGATCACTGAGTCCCGGGTTTGCAGTATCCAACACTTATGTCCCCTGTTCCATCATATACATATTGCACCCAAAGAACTTCCATGATCTACAATTTATGCTTTTACTAGTGAGAACTCACCAGGGGTTCGAAAGGATTGGCATTAATAAATGAACAATAGATGTTATTCTATGAGATACTTAGCCCTTTTTCCCTTGTCTTCTTCCCGTGTATTATCACTTTCTAGTTATATACTTACTCACCTTTCTATGATCGCGGGTTCCAGCATTGGAGGGCTGGCATATCTTCATCTCCATCTATATCCTCACATGAAAAATTTGACCGACCATTGTTCCTTTCCATACTTAGCCAATTTTATGCCCACGGTTGTCGGGTTGGCGCTTTCGAACTCTGTTTCTTCTTGTTCCGTGATATACATCTTGCACTCAAAATTTCCATGATCTACAATTCCACCATGGACTCCTTAGCCCTTTTTCCCTTTTCTTCTTCCCTTTTGTTATCACTTTTTTCTTATATACTTAGTCTCCTTTCTATGATCGTTGGTTCTAGCATTGGTGGGCTGACATATATTCATCTCCATCTATATCCTCACATGATGAATCCAACCAACCACTTTTCCTTTCCATACTTAGCCAATTTTATGGCTGCAGTTGTCAGGTTGGTGCTTTTGAACTCTGTTGCTTCTTGTTCTGTGATACATCTTGCACTCAAAAATTTTGTGATCTACAATTCCACCATGGACTCCTCGAACTTGCAACCTTCACTCTACCATAGTTCACAAATGTTTCAAGGTATCTGTCGCTACCTTCCATCCCCACTAACTTCTTGTCCTTCCTTATATACATTAGTTATGCTCTTACTAGTGACAAATGATTACACTGGTATGAAACAGTTGTCATACGACCCTCTACAATATACAAATTGACTATCGGATTCCAACATCGTTCCCTCTTCCATGTTACAGATTATCCATTCAAATGTTTCAAGTGATACAATTTGACCATCGGGGCCTCACATCTTCTGGGGAGAACTTGTCACCCTATTTTGGATCCTCGTGTTGATGGGTTCACGAAATCTCCAATTCTTGGTCATTGTTTCAAGTTGGCACTTTAGAACTCTGTTTCTTTTTGTTCCATGATATACATCTTGCACTCAAAATTTATGTGATCTACAATTCCACTGCGGACTCCTTAGCCCTTTTTCCCTTTTCTTATTCCCATGTATTCTCGCTTTCTGGTTATATACTTAGTCACCTTTCTATGATCTCGGGTTCTAGCGTTGGTGAGTTGACATATCTTCATATCCATCTATATCCTCACATGCCGAATCTCACCGACCATTGTTCCTTTCCATACTTAGCCAATTTTATGGAAGCAATTTTCGGGTTGGTGCTTTCAAACCCTATTGCTTCTTGTTCCATGGTATACATCTTGCACTCAAAACTTTTGTGATCTACAATTCTATCGTAGACTCATCAAACTCGCAAGATTCACTCTACCATGGTTCATAAATGTTTCAAAGTATCTGTCATTTCCTTCCATCCACACTAACTTCTTGTACTTCCTAATATACATTAGTTATTCTCTTACTAATGAAAATTGAGTAGACTGGTATGAAACAATAGGTATCCGACCCTTCGCAATATACAAATTGACTATTGGATTTTGACATCATCCCCTCTTCTGTGTTACAGATTATGCATTCAAATGTTCTGAGCGATACAATTTGACCTTCGGGGCCTCACGTCTTCTGGGGAGACCTTGTAACCCTATTTTTTATCCTCATGTTGACGGGTTCACGAAATCTCCAATTCTTAGTCATTGTTTCCTGTTCCATCCATCCTCATACTTCTTTCCAAATATGCAACACCAAAGGTTTAATACTAAAACGACATCATGCAACAACCATAAGGATCGCCATTAATAAGCCGAAGTCTCGAGGACTAACCATCCCTACAGAACTTGTCAAGAAACATGCAAAGAATATCTTGGCGGGTAAAATTTCAATATATTAGCGAAAACAAGTCCAGGCCAGCGTTTCCCTATTCCATACTTGGACACTTTTTCGATTGTGGGTTCCTGGATTGACGGCCTCAAAATTGTGTTTGGAATATTCCGCAACTTGCAAACAGTGCCATGAGTTCCGCAATATATAATTTTTCTGTTGGAATGCTCCGTCACGATCCCATCCATCCGTCGTTCCTTTCAATACTTAGCCCCAAGTTGGTTGTATTTCCATGGCATTGTACATTTACTGTGGATCCCTGTTTCATACTTAGACATTTTTTCGATTGCGGGTTCTTGGACTCGCGGGATCAAGATTGTGTTTCCAATGTTCCATGACTAGCAAGAAGTACCTAGAGTTTCGTGATATACAGTTTTTCCATAGGAAAGAATCATCATGCCCGAGAGATATAATTTGACCCTTGGGCCCTCACCTCTGTTGGATGTATCTTGTAGCCCTATTTCAAAGCATCATCAATTGCTTTGATAATTAGCCATTCCTTACTTGTTGTTTTGTGTCCCCTCCACCTTCCTACTTCTCTTTGTAAATGCAATTGGTATGCTTTAATGCTAGAAATTCGTTGTGCATGAACCTTAAACATGTCATTAATGACCATCATCTCGTTCGTGTGACACATTTTGTGTTCAAGTCCCAAAACATACAGTTTTACCTTCGGGAAGTCACGTCTCCTGGGGAACCATTGTCACCTTGATTTTGAGGCCCGTCCGACGACTTTCCATACTTGCCCATTTCATGGAATCTCTTTCGCGGTTCCTCGGGTTGGCGGGTTCATGAAATCTCCAATTCTTAGGCATTGTTGACTGAGCCTGGCCAAGGTTTACTGCCAATAGTTCATCATGCAACATCTGTACTGACCGTCATTAAAAATAAAAAGCTTGACTTGTCGAATTTAAATTAATTTATCTTCTCTTAGTTTTTCTTTATGGGATATATATTACAAGTTTCAATATATTAGCAAAAACAAATCCGCCCAGTTGTTTCTCTATTCCATACTTAAGCCACTTTTTTTTATTGCAGGTTCTCGGATAGGAGGGCTCACTTTTGCACCTCCATTGTTCTGTGTCCTGCAAACATTACCCAAACTTCTGCGATATACAAATTTCCCTCTGGACTGTCCTATCATACCCTCTTCGGTGTTACGCGTATTGAACTCAAAAAGTTCTGAGACATACGATTTGACCCTTGCACCCTCACCTCGAACATTTGTACCTTGTAACCTTATTTTGAAGCCCGCCCAACAACTTTCCATAATTAGACACTCCTTAACTGCTCTTTCCCATCCCTGTGACCTCTGTACTTCTTTCTTAACATGGAATTAGAAACCTTTCATGCTAACAACTCACCATGCAGGAACCGTCATCATTGTCATTAATGAGCGAAATGCTCGAGGAGATCTCCCATTAATATGCACTAAACCAATATTTGTGGAGATTTATATTGTCCCTTCTGATTGTTCATCTTAAACATGGGTCGACGCATTGGCCCGTTCAAGAAATCTACAATTCTTAATCGCTCATTGTGTTAGATTACTGAGAGGGGGGGTAAATCAGTAATAGAGCAATTTAATCCTTTTTAACCATAAAATCCAAGTGTTATATCAATGAATCATTATCATCCAATAACTACAGAGTAAATAAGCAATGAACAAATGAACAAACATGCACATACACAGTACACCAGTGTTTTACATGGAAACCCAAATCGGGAGAAAACCACATAATTATTTTTCTTATATGTCTTGAAGAATTACATTCATTGGAAGCACCAGCTTCTTTTGTTTTCCAGCTACAACTGGAAGGAGGCTCCAACCCCCTAGTTTCTCAGGCTACAACTTGAGGAAATCTCCAAATCCTAAATTCTCTAGCCACAACCAGAAGGAGGCTACAACCCCCTATGTTCTTCGACTACAACCAGAAGGTGGCTACAACCACCTGTCCTTGCCCCGTCCTGCCACCCTAAAGTAGAAATAGAATGAAGGAATCACTGTCAACCTATCACTGTGAAATATACTGTTGTAAACCTATACCAATAAATATGAACCATGCATCAACCATGCATCAACCTGTACCTCAACCTGTAATAAACTTGTACCATAAACAAGTGCATCAACCATGCACCAACCTGTACCAAATAACCTGTAATCAACCTATACCATAAACAAGTGCATCCAACTGTAGTGTCCCCAAGGCCGAGCCCCGTTGCAAATCATGATATATGAAATGAATTGTAAACATGTCTATAGGCTGGTGAGCCATGTTTTGTATAAGCTGGTAGGCTTATGTGTTTGTTAGGCCATGGAGCCTAAGTGTTGAA
>ML801538.1:0-19995 GCA_009831015.1 Picea engelmannii | reverse complement strand
TTACCTTTTAAAATCTCTTAAACCACTTTGACTACTTTGACCTTTTGGGGCTTCTAGATGACATATGAGGGTCCTCCAACTTCGTAAGGCCATAAATCTCAAACCGTGAGGAGTTATGTGGCGTTACACATACCAAAAGAAATGGAATGACATGTAATATACATATAGAATAGTATTATCTGAAAATATATCATAACTCATACTGTTATCCATCAAACAAACTTGGGTCCATTACCCAAACCTGGGGTCTCCAACTTCTCATCGCCATAACTCTCTAATCGTGAGGAGTTATGTGACATTCCACATACCACTAGAAATGGAATAACAAGCACTAGACATCTAGGATATCGTTATTCCACAATTAAGCATGGGTTCTCTTACTCTACAAAGCATCTTCCCGTGAGGGATTTCACCATAAGGGGACCACTTTGGAGTTCATCCATCTTTACTTCTTATCAACCATGACAAGACAATAATGAGGCATCTTTACATCAAACAACTTTGGGTTCATTACCCAAACCTTTGTGATGCGGGGCTTTCTTCAAGGGTTTACATCAATGACAACCAACCTTAATCAACACATTGTCGTATCCGCCATGTTCGCACTTCTATGTGTGCAATTACCAGTCTTTAATGTTAACAACGCATCATGCAACAGTCGTTGAAATTGTCATTAATGAGAGAAAATCTCAAGGAGATCTCCCATTCACACGCATTGGATTGTAATACCATGTTTCCCCCTGTTTGTAAATATAACTATATTTGCCCAGGAACTATGACAAACCTAAAAGTGTGAATGTTTTATTTGATGGACCTTTGTACAAAAGGTCAATGAATGTAAATTTTGTTATTTTAATAGAAAATGGTTACATGTTGCATGACTTCTGAAAGAGGGGATGTGCTAAGAGAAACCCACAAATTCTATAAAAGGTGGTGGAGGAGACCCGAAATTGTTGCATTAACATCCACCGAACCAGTACCATGATGGAATTAATTGCTCAGATCAGAACAACCCTCTGACCCAGGAATGAATTACAGTCGGGCTGGTAGGTGGGAAGACCTCCTCAAGAGTTAATGAGGGGATGGGGCAGACCACCCATCCGTAAGGCTTCCAGACCTAACCACAGACTTGGAATTCAAGACACACGCAATCTTACTGAGGAAGGCAAGAAAGGAAGTGTGCTGGGAAGAGGAAGACCTACGGAAAAATGCAGAGACGAGAGTGAAAACTCTCAGGTCCGAGGAAGGACTGAAGGAGGAACAGTGAGTTCTGATCACATAAAATAGAGATTGAGCTAGGAGAAGGAGATTAAACTTCATCCTTATCTATTTATGTATTGGGAGAAGGAGATTAACCTTCATCCCTAACTTCTGTTGAATTGGAATTAAAAGATTGAATCTCAAAGCATCGTGGCTTAAACTCGGGGGTGGCCAGTGATAAATCCACTGGGATTGACTGATCCTATGTTTGGGTGGAAACAAGCACCCCTTTCAACAATCGCATCACACCCTATGGTTCTGATAAGTGTTTTCTTGCCTTATGCTTTGAATTGTAAATAATGGATGTATTTGATTATTTACATGTCTATAAAGGGATCTTTCTCTGTATTAAATGATTAAGTTATGAGTATGAGTTCATTCCCTTAAGAACCTATATTTATTCTTGAATTTCCATATGTCCCATTTTAATCACTCGAAGGCGTTTTCCCCAGGAATTTACATCACCATTCTGTAGTCGGATCTAGCCTTTGGGCATAGATACCATTTTGGTAACCTCATAAGTTACTTTTCCTTGATTTAGAGCTTAAAGTTTTGTGAGTTGGGAAGGTGTTTCCTTTATACCAATACTCTAGGAGACTCTGAACTTGTGCCTATTACCTTAACCAAAAACCCATCTAAGATCGGGGATTATAGCCCATGATTTATATGAATATCCATGTGACTTGGGTCTAGGAACCTTGGAGCTCGAGGCTCCAAGATGTCAATTTTCACAATAGTCAAGTTGAACCCCTCAATCGCTATGAAATGTCGATCTATGAACGAATATCGAGGGTGGGTAATCACTGCAGAGAACGAAGGTGAAAATAGTAGGCACGCTAGTTCACGACCCACAATTCACCCTTGTCGTTGATCTCGATGGACTAGAAGATCAAAGATCCTAGTTAGACTAGAATCGAGCGAGCACTTTCCAGATTGCGGAGGTTGAACTCTCTGGTAAAGAGTACGCATGTTGGGGCCCCACAATTTCTGTGAAATGTCGATCGTCGTTGACCTTTGATTTGAGTTTGACTCGATCCCTGAAATGGAAGGAGAGCATGGGATGGTGAAATATTCAAGAAGATCAAGCTCAGAAGAGATAGCATTTTCAGAAGTGTATATCAAATCCAGGAGACGAGCCCGTAGGAGGAGCAAAGGTCAAATCCTTCGAGCACTTAGAAAATATTCTAAATCAGAGTAAGTCAGAAGCTCAGGAGGAGGAGTGACAGTGGTCATTGGATCACAACACCAAGGATCAAAAACCGTCTGATCCAAGAAAGGTGCATGAACCTTAGCACTTGGCACATGCAGGAGAAGGGAACTTACCAAATTGTTGAAGTCCCAAAGTAATTTGAGGTTGTCCATTGCCAGGAGGTGAATCTATACCGCCAGATCCAGAGGGATACGTGACGATGGATCGTGGACTTCGAAGTAATATGTTTGAGGGTTTTCAATTGAAAGTTGATATTACTGAACCCTGAAGACCTAAAGTGAATCTGGACTACCAGATCCAGAGGTACACGTGGTGACAGATCATGGACTCTGGGGAAATTTGTGCGGGAGTTTTTAGTTGAGATATGAGACTCCCAAATTCCGGAGAGCCGAAAAGCCGAAGTAAATATCAGTCGTCAGATCACTCGAAGTAGGATCCTGGCCATTGATTGCTAGGAGATATGTGTCAGCATATCAACAACTTCAAGAAATATATTCAATAGTTTTTATTTGAGATTTGAGACTCTCGAAGCATGAAGATCCGGAGAGTCGAAGAAAATGTCAATTGTTAGATCATCCAAAGTAGATCTCAATCGTCAGATCATCTGAAGTAAATCTCCAGCGTCGGATCGTCTGAAGTGAATCTAGACAGTCTAATCTAGAAGGCATGTGGCATGAATCTATGGACTCCGGATAAAGTCTCGAAGTAATTCATAGCCGTCATATTAAAAAGGAACATGGCATGAATCTATGGACTCCTGGTAGAGTCCTGAAGTAATTCATAGTCATCAGATCTAGAGGAGATGTGGCGTAAATATGTGAACTCTGGGTAAAGACCCGAAGAAATCATCAATTGTCAAATCCAAAGGAGAAGTGGCACAAATCTGTGGACTCCAGGTAAAAACCCTAAGTAATCCTTGATCTTCAGATCAAATGGACACATGTCAGTGGATTATATCCTTCGGATAAAATCCATTGGGAAAAATGGGTGAAGTTTGATATTTGAGATCTCAGAAGTCCGGAGACCCGAAGGAGTTCTCGATCGTTGATCGAGAAGAGGGCCACATGACCATTGATCTACTTGAAATGTCAAACACCCGAAGTAGAAGCAGGGTCGTTGATTTAGGAGGATAGGTGTCTGCATATCGTCAAATCTGGAAGATTGATGTACAGAGGAAAGTAGGGTTTGATATTTGAAAAGTCTGAAGTTCAGAATCACGAAGGAGATTGCATATGTTGATTTAGGAGGGGCAAATCTGGTCTGTGGATTTGAAAAGGGAATATCTGAACCATCAGTTCACACAGTACCATCAATATTTGGAGATCGACGGTCCCGTAGCATTGCAGGGATTGGAGGTGCGTGAAATTTAAAAAGTTGAGGGTGGGCCGCAATCCAAACACTGGTTTTGGAGAAATGACATGTGGAGGCTCGAGGAGAAATGTGGGTCGAAAAGTAGTTTGGTTTCAAACCACCTTTAGTCAGGCCCGCAATTGTGTGTTTGCATGAGGTCATCGCCCAAGGTCACATCCTAGGAGGGGCCAAGAGAAAAGGGGCTAACGCCAACTCCAATACTTCACTGAAGCACGAACAAGAAGGTCGCGGGTATCATAAGACCTGCACCAGAATACGGAAGGGCCTGTGTTTGATTAAGAGGTAAGACTATCAAGGTATCTAAGTCTTGTTTGATTTAGATAATCGGAGAACCTTGACCAAAGGGTTAGGCTGAGTCCCAGACTTCCCAAATTAGGAATCGTAGAGGGAAAGGATTTGTTCATGTAAGGAGGACACATTTTTTTTATTTTCTCCCCATCGTGGGTGTGTTACATGGACCGATATTTGCGTAGCGTTATATTATCCCTTCCAACTTTTCATTTCATTCATCGTCTCGATCAAACAAACGTTCTTGTAAACTTATGGTAGTAGGTCGACAATAGTTTTGTGGAGATACAGTAAATATCTTCGGACATCAGGACTAGAAATTCTAGTGGTCCAGGGCATACTTTTACTATTCATCCCGTTCCACCCAAAACAAAGTGATTTGGACCTCTGGAATCTCTCATGTAGGCTACGTCCCTAAGGTTTTTTACTATAAGGAGGTGGTCTCTTGGTGTGCTGAAAAATATATTCCAAGCCAAAGAATTATTCCACTGCACGACCATTCTCCTGTTTCTTTGTCACCTCAGGTCTTCTGCAAGATGTTAAAATTGTTAGAGCCAAAATTTACCTTTAGAGGACAATACTACAAGAATTTTCTATAAAAACATGATAACGAGTTGGACATCTTAGCCAAGTTCCTCGAAGACCCGAAAACATTTCCTAAAGATATCACAAAGTTGCAGGTAAGTTTCTTTAGAAATCCATTCTATGAAATTGCTTGGTTGTTTACAAGAATAATGGGATAGGCATCCACAACAAGAATTTTCCATATAATTATTTATATTTTTTACTTCAAAGTTGAGGAACAATTCATTTTCGATTAGGGGAGGCTAATTTCCATTGAAATCTGTTCCCAGTTGTCACGATTCAAAGAATCAAATAAATTTTATATGTCATCCTACTTGATTTTCACAATAGTGTATTGTTGTCTATTTCCAAAACTGTCTCTTTCCAAGAATATAAACTGTGTATTCGACCCAGTAACATTCTGGTACCAATCCCTGTGGAGGAAAAAGGCCTCCCATTATTTTTATGAAGTTTTTAATGACTTTTCTCAATTTTCAAATATTTATTGCTAGGCAAGGATGCTTCACGGATGTCTGGCCAAGCAACCAAGTTTTTGAACAGGAAGGGAACACTTGAACAAAAGGAAAATCACAGTGTACTAATGGTCTTTGGCTCCAAGGAAAATCATGCTTTCCTTCCATGCCACATCATGGACAAGATGTTTGTTGCAGAAATAGCAAGGCAATACAACCACTAGTTGCATTTTTTCCATGACAAGAAAAAAAAAACAGTCCATTCCTCTGCTCTAGAAAGTCGGGGACTTCGTGTGCAGAAATGTCAACAAGATTGACGAATTTGCAGGCCATTTCAATAAATTGAACCTAACATATGATGAAAGGCTAAAAGGGTTTGACCCTAATCGGATTTTTCGAGAAAATTTACTAGCAGTTGGCTTTAGAAGCTCTTTTATCCATAGACGCTTGACCAAAGACAGGGACAGTGATGACAAAAATCCTTCTTCTGGCGATTGCGACCTAGAGGCATTGCAAAGTGTGACTGAATTGTACAGACAACAGGGAAAATTATCTGATGAGAAGAGTGCCCAGTCCCCCGCCAATACTCCCAAGAGCACGACATCACAGAGCATCTCTTCAACGGCCCACCCCAGTAAGAAAGCAACCCAGAAATCTTCAAATGAAAGAGGAGATAAGAACCCACCTCACACAAAAATTGATAGTTCTCACAAAGTTCCACTGACGAAGAAGAGAAAAAAAATTGTAGGGAAGGCAGATGAACCCGAAATTGAAAGTGAACAGATGCAACTTGAAATTGAAACTAAGCACATGCACAAAGTTGGTTCGTCTGCAATGGAAATAGCTGAGATCAACATTTTTTACGAAGATGAATCCTTCGTATTCCAGAGAGTTGTTTTTTACATCCAATCTAAAAATATTTTCATTGAAAAGAGAGATGTAACAAATAGGAAAGGAAAATATCGCACATATATTAACTTTAGGAAAATGAGGTCATCCCAAATCTCCCCATTTCACCACATAACCAGTGATTCTCTTGATGAATCCATTGAAAGAATTGAAGTGGAGAATGGAAGACTGAAAGATTGCTTCAATGAATTTGAGGAGGCTTTCATTGTTACCCTAGAGTTTGCTAGTCCTTTAGCAAAAAAAATGCCTTCTACCACTGCAGCCAAGATAAAAGTATCCTCCACCCTCCTTGCATCATCTAGATCCCTTGTAGAGAATAACGTCAATAAAATAATGCAGCTAGTTACTGAAGCCTGGGAAACATCACAAAATATAGCTTCCTTCTAAAAGAGGGCAAATGATTTGCACGAACATTTACAGGTGAATTTAAAAATGGTCAACATTTATGTGAACAGGTTCTGACCCCTTTTTCCAACCATGCCATCAACACCTTGTATCTGAAGAGAAGACAAGAGAATATCCCCTCCCCAAAGTAGACCAAACAATTAAAATCATGTTGGCAAATGAAAGTTAAGAACCTGGAGCTCATTGTCGAATCATGTAAACAAGACATATTAGAAAAGGAAGAATTATTCACAAACCTGATCCAAATAGGCTTAGCCAAAAGTACCAACGAGATTCAAGACCCAAACTTAATTCTGAAATCCTTGTCAATGACCAATGAAGCCTTCGATGAACAACTTGATATTTTAATGTGGTTGTCTTTCGAAAAGTTTTACGGCATCCTTGAATATCGTGTAGATGAGATCGAGAGTTGGGTACTGGAATATTCTGTACATAATGAAGAAATTGAATAGAGTCTGCATAATATTTCAATAGATATAAGGAAATTAGAAAATGAACTTTTCGACATAGAAATCCAGGATGAAATCAATGTGCCCCCCATGAGAAGCTACATTGAAGAATGGTTCCAACGGAAAATGGACAACCTCATTGAGGAAGGGAAACAACCAGTTGACACGATTCCAGGGACCGTCGATGAAAGAAACAAAAATGCATCGTCTTCATAGTAAGTCTATACTGATGTCATCTTGTTTTCTTTATCAATCCATTTATTATACCTCTTTATATAGAAAACTCTAACCAAACACTCATAACATCCAATTTCTTCTTTCCAGGTCTTCCTCCCTACCGCCATGCACTTCTTCTTTCTACATTCCTAATTATTGTACTTATTTATTTTTATGGTCTGCAAGAGGCCCAATCCCAGTCTATATGACAAACACATTTAATTTCAGATTCCATAAATATGTAACAGACATTATTATTTTTTTATAAATTTCAAAGAAAACTAATTTGGGAATGCTAAATTTTTTGTGTCCAGGAATCTTTGTTGCAAGACATTATTAGTATTCTATTGTATTTGAATGTCTAATGTGTATGCTTCAGAAATATGGAACTTCGATAAATTTCAAAGAAAAAGGAACCTTTGTTGCAAGACATTATTAATATTCTATTGTGTTTGAATGTTTGGAACATAAACAGAAATATGGAACATATTCCATAAAATGTTTTTTGATAAATTTCTCTCCAGGAACCTTTGTTGCAAGACTTTCAAAGACCAACATCATAGCACCTTTTTAAATGTTAAATCTTTCTTGTACTATCAAAAAAATTGTATATGATGCACACATACTTTGAATCCATTTTTAGTGTTGTTATTTGCAACATTTTCATACCTACTCATCTTCAAATACTTTGAAAGATCCTAGAACCATTTCATTTCATTTTACTTTAATGTATTTTACTTTTATACCTATTCTATTGTATTTGAATTTTTAATGTGTGAACCTTTGTTGCAAGACATTCAAAGACCAACATCATAGCACTTTTTTTAATTTTAAATCTTTCATGTACTATCAAAAAAATTGTATATGATACACACATACTTCAAAGCTATTTTTAGTGTTGTTATCTCTAACATTTTCATGCTTACTCATCTTCAAATACTTTGAAAGATCCTTGAACCATTTCATTTAATTTTAGTTTAATGTATTTTACTTTATTCATATTCTATTGTATTTTACTGGCTAGTGGCACGCTGCGACAAAGTCATCCTCTGCATGGATACCACATGTACTTCAACTTGCTTCCCACGTGTTTGTACTCAGCCCCTCCGTAGCAATGCATTTATTCCCATTCCAACCTGGCAGGGATTACACTATCATGCAACACTTGTTTGTATGGCACTAGCATACGAACATTGGATACTTAAGAAACATATCGGTAATAAAATGTTGGCATAAAACAACATACTTTAGAAACAAAAATATTATGCCCAAAAGTGTTGGGGTAACTATCTTTCTATTTGTATGGCACTAGCATATGGACATTGGATACTTAAGAAACATCCCAATAAAATATTAATACCTGCACAGAGAGGGGAGACATTATCCACAAATAAAATGAAAAGTATAATAATATCTACTAAATCGTGTGAACATTTTCATTTGATTATCAACCATAGGGTTTTCAAGACAAGATTATACCATAGACTACAATATTTTTGTTGAGATTCCCCATGTCAATGTATGACTATCCAAACACAAGCATCATGCTTGCACTTTCCCCTCTCCATATATTATGCAACTAAAGTTGTCATTTAAGAATTTGTATGGAAATACTACCACGCAACATGAATAGGAAAATAAAGTATTTCAATTTAAAATTTAAAAGTTTAGATCACGATGCCACATATATCCATTGAAAGTAACATGATTAATTAGTAGTTGTGTTGGTAGAATAGGTGCATATTCCTAGGGAAAGTGCATGCTATAAGTCTAACTAATACAACATGATATGCCATGCATGTATACATTATTTGGGCCATGCATGGGGGGTACATAGTGGCACAACATTGCGAGTTGTAGAGGAGCCACGAAAGTCTCTTATGAGACATTCTTAAGTCTAGTTGTAAGTGGAGCCAAATAAGATCTCTACATTAGTGCACCACCATCCCCACCTCTCATAATGTTAAGCACCTAGTTATGTTATATTGAATAGAAAAAATAATATCACATGAATTACCAACGAAACAATAGAATATAGAGAATATCACATCAAAATGATATTTTTATTGAAACAGATGCAATGTTCACTTGCCTCTTCGAGGGGGAAACATCCAACAGAGTACAACTATATTACAATAATTCTCAAGAAAAATATTTTTCATTCCCTTGACTCCTATTTATACTAAATCTATCTACCTAAAGGAACAATCTAGAGGAAGATATTTCCAGAAGCAAAAGATTCTATTAGGTCTTCTTACATTTGACTTATTCTCCTTATTCCTAGGAATTATTTATTAGTATAGGCCTTTATTACATGTAAAATATATTATTATACCTACATGAGGGGTTAGGGAAGTTGGGTCCTTGTTGGGATAGGCATTTTGGGACAAGTTTTGGGAACTAAGCATGAGCATGCACAGAAGAAGGAAAGGCAATTAGCACATTTTCAGGATCATTGCGCGTAAAAGAAGGAAGTCAATCAGAAGGAGTTAGGAATTTTTGGTCCATTGTAATGGGATAATCCCTAATGTAAATGTATAAATATGTAAATTTTTTTGGGGGATAAAGTAGTTGAAGTTGAGTACAAGTCGAGAGCTAAGTGTGCACTGTATGCGTGAACGACAAGGGAATTTTGGGGTATAACTAAGATATCATGTATGGGCGTAGTGCACATATTTTGTAAGGGATTATTCTAAATAATAATGTAAGAATTAACTCATTGTGGGTGTAGCCCATATTGGGTGAAACATGTTAAATATGGTGTCTCTTTGTTATGTTGTGATGTGTTTGTTTACTATTTTGTTTATTGTGCACACTTAATGTATGAATGGTTAATATGAATATATTGTCTGGTGATTCTTTGCACATGGTAGAATGCATAATGAATGAATTTTAAGTAGAATGGTTAGAATGAATTCCTCACATTCCTCGATGACTGCAGAAACCTGGTTCCTGCAGTCCCCATAGATACCTCAAGTGAGACTTCACCTATTTGTGGGTGATGTCAAAAGGGACAATATCTAAAGGTTTTTCTAGTGAATTCATGTTGAACCCTGGGTCCACCCACTGTGCACCAAAAAATGGTTATGTTTCCAGACCAAGATTTGCAACTGAGGGGAATGTGGAGGTTAACTATGGAAGAGATTGGAAAATGGTTAGAGGCGAAAGAGCATGAGTTTTCTAGAGATCAAAACAAGAACCCACAAATCAACTTGGAGAAATGGTTGTAGAGGTATGTGTTTACATATTTACATGATATTTTATTTTTTGATTTCCTGAATGTTTTGGCTGAGTGGATACAAAGATTAGTTGAAAAGAACGAAACATTCCACACTATTGTTCTAAGGAATTGGACCCCGTAGTTGATTCAACAAGTGAATACAGTAAGTAATTAGATCTTTCACATAGTATATTTATGGTTGGACAATGTATTGGGGGGTTATATGACTGATTTTTCTATAGATTGTACCCAATCATATAGTGTTGTTGAGAGACATTTATTTAAAGGACCGTGTGAAAGATACTTGAAATCATTGTCCACTTCGATCAAGATGTTGTTGTGTGATAAGGGGGTTATGAATATGGAATCTGATTTCCCTAGTAGCTAGGCACCTTCACACACATAGGGGGAATGGGTGTTGACCAAGGGATGGTATGAGTTTATGGAAAGAAGGATGCTGGGAAGAACGAATGAGGAACGAATGGGATGAGGATGTTGAGAGAATAAGAATGTGTGATGGAAAAATATATTGGAGTATTGTGTAGTGGAAAAAGGTTTTGGTACAATAGGAAGAGGATTGTGGTTGATAGAGAAGAGAAGCAGAATGATGTTGAGGAAAGAGACATTGGTGTAGTACTCCATATCGAAGGAATTACTATCATAGAAGGGAAAGAGAGGGAAAATACCGTCAACTCATTCCAACAAAAGAAGATCCATTAAATCCTAGTAGATCCACTCAATCCATACTATGTGTCGAACCCATGCCCCCATGTGCATATATGAGAACTGAGGAAATATCTGAAATTTTTTCACTAGTATTTAGTGGAGGAAGTAACGATAGAAATAAAGGGATTTAGAGTAGTGGAATTAGTGTGACAACCTAGACTCAATTAGGGTCACCAAGGAAGAATACTTCACAAAAAATGATGATGGGAGTAGATCCCACTTTGAGAATGTATGTCTTTCATGGAGCATGTTCAGAAGATCGAGAACAACATGTTTTTATTTGTCAAGCAATTTGGACAATGAAGAATTTACAGGATGATTATACGAAAATCGTGAAGTTAACGATGCAATTTAGAGACCATACGTTACATTGGTATATGAAGTATTGGTATACTCCATCGATGAGACAAGCTAGAACATTAGAAGAAATCAGGAAATCTTTGTTGAAAGGGTTATAGAAACTGAAGTCTCAATTTTAGTGTATTACAAAACTCAAAGAGATCAAGCAATTGTCGAGTAAATCGGTATAAGATTTTGATTAGAGATTCAAGATATTGATAGATTGGTTGACCTTCCAAATTCTAGATGACTAGCATAGGAGTGGTTCATTGCAGGATTGTTCCCTCATATATTTTGTCCTTTGACACAACAAAATATTTTGTTGCAATCTAAAGCACTAGAGGTCGCCATGATTTTTGAAGCATCCCCTATAGGAGATAATGACGCAGGGATGCCTTGGGTTCAGTTGTGGTTAGCAACATTGACAATGTAATTAAAGGATATTTCTAAAGGGAAGGAAAAGTGCAAAGAAGTCTGGTGTGTTACATGCAAAAAAAAGGTCATCATAAGGATGATTTTCCATCTTTTAAGCAGTATTTGGCTATAGGATCTATGAATCCCTTGACCACAAGAGGAGGGTTATGGTGTGAGATATGAAAAATGACGGGTCATCATGTTATTTCATGTATGTTGATGTAAAAGTACCAGATCACTACTAGAAACTTATTCTGCAATTTTTGTAAGTTTTTGGAACATGATGAAAAGGATTGTCATGTACTCAATATAATGAGAGAACGCACCACAGATGCATACATAGTTCAAGGGGAAGAAGGAACAAAAGAAGGTGTACTGCAATATAACACTCTGAGAAGCTATAATCAAGGAGGAAGAGGAGGATTCAGAGATCACAAAAGAGGAGGATTTGACATAGGAAGAGTACAAATTGTGTGCTATAACTGTAACCAGCCTAGGCATTTGGTGCAAGCCTATCTGAATCCCTACACGACATGTACATACTGTAGACAATTGGATCATGCGAAAAAATATTGTCTGGGGCTTATTGAAAAGTGGCAGGAGAAAAGGAACCAGAACATGTAGATGGTATAAGATAAATATCATGATGATCAATCGAGGATAGTAACAGTTATGTGTGAATGATCCGAAAAGATATTTTAAAGACTATGGTTGAGTTTTTAAACATGAGTTCATTAACCATTTAAGAAGTTGATGAAAGAGGAAGAATTAATGATGTAACATGAAAGTCGTAATAAGATATACATATCTTGAAATAAGCACAATAATCAACAAACCATAACAACAAAATTTGATAACGAAGTTCGGCAATATCACCTACGTCTCTGGGACTTTGTCTCAGTGGGTGGGGATTTCTTATTTATCTTAAAATATTCAAAATTACATCTGATAAGTGTCAAAGGTATTAAAAAATGATTTAGCTGTGTTATTCTAGATCTCAAGAACCCAACACAACTGACGACACTAAAAACGGATGAACGAAGCTCCCAGAAATGGCCCACAAAGTTTTTCTCCTCAATGGCTTCCCTGCATAAAAATGGCTTTGGATTTACAATTATTCAACATTTTTCCTCTTTTGAACCTCCATTAGGCTACCAAGAACCTCTATTTTATATAGGCTTGAAGTTGGCAACAAAATCCCAACTTCCCCCCAAGATTTGGCCTCAAAAAGGGCTCCAGATCCTCCAATAATGGCCAAACTCCATCCAAAATTGGCTAAAAAGTCAAATAAAATATTAATATATAGTTAAAAACCCAAAAAAATTCATATATGGCGTGCCACCCCATTTACTTGGGCCCCTAGTCATATGCGAGACTCCATTTGGCCAAGCACTATGCGCTGGCCTCTGAACCGTCAACCCCTGGTCATGTGGCTTGGCCATATGGCCTTCACCTTAGTCTCCATGCACCCCTCTGCAAGTTTGGCCCCTGCTCTTAATCCTCTGGTTATGCGCTTTGGTTGGTAGGCTAGCCCAACTGACTAGGCTCTATCCCCACATATCCACGTGGACTGGTTATATGGCAAGGGAATAGGTCATGTGGTAGGGTTCTATGCTATGTGTTGCGCCAAGGGATGGGGCCTAGCCCCGACCCTTTTCTCCACCACCATACTCCATACTTCAATTCAAATAATTAAATCGAATGTTATGGGGTAAGAAGCACCATGGGAGGGCTTGTAACCTGACCTTGCCAAGACTCTTTCGCTTGGACTAGAGGTCACGAGTTCAACTCCCATGGAGTCCATACAATTTTTCCACAACAACCATCCAATGAAGGGGTGCCATGTGGCAACCCATGAATGGGCCAAGTGGCACCATAACACTTTACCTCTAACTGACACATGTCAACATCCAATTCTCCCACACACATCACTAACATGTGTCACCAATGGACTGGTCCATGCAACTACCAATGCATCATTGACACATCACTTGTATGGTCATATAGAATGTACGATCAGCTGCCACGTCAGCACTGTATGGATTGTACAGTCAATGAAATTTTGCTTGTTTAGAAAAATGAACAGAACATGATATCTTTCTCATATGACGTCTTTTTGAGCTCATTCAAGTTGTGTTGGTTTCATAAAGACAAGGCCTACGCACACGTCCATTTTGAAGCGATTCTGATCACTTTGATTTTTAGGCCTTCGTGGACCCATTTTGGTTACTGGATCCATTTTGGATCACACCTCCCCACTAAGACTTTTTTGTCCTCTAAAAGGATACTAACCAGTCATCAAGTGCGGGATATGCCACTCCACTTGTTCTCTATCTTTAAACTCTATCCTGTGCACCTATCTCATCAAGATCAATTGTAAAATAACCATGATAACTGACAACATATTGTTAGCTAATTATACTCTATCACATATTACTGAAGACACTATCATCCATGTTGACAACATTAGCAATGATAACATCAGAAATATGATTGCAAATGAGCTAATATGTTTGTAATACTTATACGACATTCATTCTACAATCATTGAACTTCCATTCTACAATCATCTCATGTTCTTGCTTAAGGTCAATTGATTGAATTGGGACAATTGTAGGTGTGTTTCTTGCATGAGTTGCCTTCCTTAATTGTTCCATTGTTTGAAGAGATTGATTTTCTTTTAAGTGATGAGCATGTACAACATATTCCTTTCCTTCTTTGATTAAGTGATATTGATTATGTTCCCTGTAGAAGATTTCTCTATGATCATACAAATAAGGACTTCCTAAGACCATTCCACATTCATTGGGTGGAACCACATCACATGTTACCTCATCCACAAACTTAGATGAAATTTCAAACTTTAATGTGCATTGCTTTGTTATGTGCAATTTATGATTGTTGCTTATCCATTTAAGTGATTAATGCTTAGGATGCATCTGAGTGTTTAATCCCAATTGTTTAACTACTTCCTCTGAAATCAAGTTAGATTGAGATCCATTATCTATCAATGTGTTGACCTTAGTATGCCTCATAATGACCCTTATGTGAAACAATTTACTTCTAGAATCAAAACCATCACCAATTTTACCTGTCAAACCAGCCATTGTGATTTTAGATTCATCACCTGAATCTAATCCCAAGTTTGTTGGTTGTGATGCTGCTGCAACTTTCTGCCTCCCTTTTCTCTCATTGAACCACTTTGGTCTCTTCTTAGGATGCAGTTTCCAACAATGGTCCTCATCATTCCCCTCTTTCTTGCAATTCTTGCAAGAGAGCTTCTCTTCCTTTCTTGCCACTGAATTTTCCTTCTTACCATTCCACTTCCTTTTGTCCTCTTTTCTGGAAGACGATTCCCCTGATACTCCAACTCATGTTTTCCCTGCCTCAATGTATGTTGCTTGAACATAAACCTCATCAAGATTAGTAGGTCAAAACATAAATACAGTGTTACGAATATGTGCAGGTAAACCTCCTATATACTTCATAAGAGTTTCTTGGGTATGTAATGGAATGTCTAACATTAATGCCATATTACAAAAGTCATCTGTGTATTCTTGCACTATTCTTCCCTTTCTTAGTTTAAGACATTTCCATTCAATTAAAGCCTTCTCTTTATAACCCAAAAGATCAATTTTTTTTCTAAGTGTAGAAACAAAAACTTTCCATGGTGGAAATACATTACCCACTTGTTGTGTGTCATTTTGCAACTTGCTTTGCCACTAGATGAGTGTTGTTCCTGCAAGTCGAAGTGATGCCAATTTGATTTGAGTTTCCTCATCCTTGATTTGTTGCACACTGCAATAAACCTCCATCTATCTGACCCGGTTATCAAGCCTCTCTGCATTGACTTCACCATCATACATGGGTAATTCAAATTTCACATCAAGCTTAAGTAAAGGCATATCATGTTTATGTTTATGGGAATGTTTTCTTACAGTGGATTTGGAACTTGAACATGAAGAAGAAGACGTTGATGGAGAAGAAGGAGGTGAAGGAGGAGTTTTAGGAGGATCCTCTCCTTCATCACTTTTAACCTTTGAATATTCACCTAGAATTAGTCTCTTCTGATCCAAGTAATCATCATATAGAACCTTCACCATCTCCGACATGGCGAAGAAAATATTTTGAAACTTTTTCTCCTCATGAGAAATTCCTTCTTCCGATGCTATCTTCTTACTTTGAGAAGTTCTCTTTCTCGATCCAATCTCAGGATTCTCTTCAACGATCTCTCCTTCACCACAATTCATATTTTACCTGGTAATCATACAAACTCAAAAACCAACTGTCAACTAGCTCTGATACCACTTTATCCGAAAATATCTTTTAAAGACTATCGTTGAGTTTTAAAACATGATTTAATTAACCATCTAAGAAGTTGATGAAAGAGGAAGAATTAATGAAGCAACATGGAATCCATAATAAGATATACAGATCTACAAATAATCACAAGAATTAGCAAACCATAACAACAAAAGTTGATAACAGAGTTCGGCAATATCGCCTACATCTCCAGGCATTTGTCTCAATGGGTGAGGCTTTCTTATTTATCTTCAAAGCTTCAAAATTACATCTGATAAGTGTCAAAGGGATTACAAAATGATCTGGATTTTCTCTTCTAGCTCTCAAGAACCCAACACAACTAACGACATTGAAAACAAATGAATGAAACTCCCAAAAATGCCCCGCAAAGTTGCTCTCCTCAATGGCTTCCCTGCATAAAAATGGATTTGGCTTTACAATTATTCAGTACTTTTCCTCTTCTAAACCTCCCTCAGGATGCCAAGAACCTCTGGTTTATATAGGATTGAATTTGGAAACAAACTCCCAACTTCCCCCTAAGATCTGGCCTCCAAAAGGGCTATAGATCCTCCAATAATGGCCAAAATCCATCCAAAAATGACTGAAAAATCAAATAAAATATTAATATATAGTTTAAAACCCAACAATTTTCCCATATGATGTGCAATCCCCCTTTACCCGGGCCCCTAGTCATATGAGAGACTCCATGTGTCCAAGCGCTATGCACTGGCCCCTGAACCGTCATCCCCTAGTCATGTGGCTTGGCCATATGTCCACCACCTTAGTCTCTGCGCACCCCTCTACAAGTTTGGCCCCTGGTCGTAGACTCTAGTTACGTGCCTTGGTCAATGGGCTAGCCCGAATTACTGGGCACTATCCTAAAAAATCTGTGTGTGCTGGTTCTATGGCAAGGGCGTAGGTCATGTGGCAGGGTTCTATGCTATGTGTTGGGATGGGGGTTGGGGCCTAGCCCCAAACCTTTTCTCCACCACCATACTCCATACTTCAATTCAAATAATTAAATTGAATGTTATGGGGTAAGAACCACCATGGGCGGGCTGGTAGCCCGACCTTTCCAAGACTCTTCCACCCGGACAAGAGGTCACAGGTTCGAATCTCGTAGAGTCCATACAATTTTTCCACAACAAACATCAAATGAAGGGGTGCCACATGGCATCCCATGACTGGGCCACATAGCACCATAACACTTGCCCTCTAAATGACATGTGTCAACATCCAATTTTCCCATACGCATCACTGACATGTGTCACCAATAGACTGGTCCATGCAACTGCCAACAAATCATTGCCATGTCACCTGTATGGACTGTACGATCATCTGCCATGTCAACATTGTATGAAATGTACAGTCAGCTACCACATCAACATTGTATGGACTGTATAGTCAACAAAAATTTTCCTACTTGGAAAAACGAAAAGAACACGATATATTTCTCATATGATATCCATTTGATCTCATTCAAGTTGTTTTGGGTTTTTAATGACGAGGCCTACACAAATGTCCGTTTTGAAGTGATTCTGAGCACTTTGATTTTTAGTCCTTCCTGGACCCATTTTGGTTACTGGATCCATTTTGGATCAATGAAGGAGAAAAAAAAAGAGTCGATGCAATGGAACAAGGAATGAGGAGTTTCCATTGGTTCATAAAAGTAGCATAACCTCCTCTTTTGTTTGACCCTAGAAAAGAAAGAGACACATATAAGAAAGAAAGGAAATACCTACTAGAAACAAAATGGATAGCATTGACTTCAACCATGCCACCTTTGTATGAGAGCCCACCTGTGTATGACATGCCACTAGTCGATGACCACTCAGAAAGGAAATTTGAGAAGGTAAGTACTTTGAAAAGTTTCTTGAAGAGTTTTTTAGAGATAATGAAGGATGAAACTACGTTAAATGTGTTGTGCAGAATGATCGATCAATGCACACAAGAAAAAAAAGCACTTGGTGCACATCAAGTAGTTAACCAGGTTCGGTGCAAGAAAAGGAAGAATAGGGAATTCCAACTTAATATCTAGATAGGAGGCTATAACATGGATAATATCATCTTGGATCTTGGATATGATGTGAATGTCCTTCTTAAGTAGACATGGGAAACGATGGGCAAGTTGAAGTTTATCTGGTCACCTATTCAGTTGAGATTAGAAAATCAACTCAAGATTATTCTGATTGGAACATTGATAGGGGTAGATGTTAATATAGATGAAGTGCGCAATATAGCAGATTTTGAAGTAATCGATATAGTGGATGGTAGTGAACCTTATCCATCATGTTAACACATATTATTGTAAGGGGGGTTGTTTTCCCTAAGGAAGTGGTACCTTAGTCAATATGCGAGAAAAGGGGATTAAAAACACACAAATGGTGTTTATCCTAAGTTGGGTGTCTGATTTGATATTTTGGTGCCCACGCAGTCCTAGTCATATCGCCATCTCCATATCATCAGTGTCCACATCTACCTGCCAATTCCTCCTTGCAAGCGTCCAACAAAGCTCCAGATGGTGAAGTTTAGAGTGCGACCCATCCTGATCCCGATGCAGATAGTTCATGAAAGTGAGGCGGCAGTTGAGACATCATCTCACCACATAAATGGAAAGTTAGAAAGGACTGGCAAAGCAAAGCTTGCGTCTGACAGGGGAAGGCATGCACAGAGGAGATTGCATGTGCAGTCTGACTGAGAAGACAAAAATGTATGGAATTGGATGAGAAGCTCGAGAACACCTCTTTTGGGAAAAAATTTGAGTATATGTATGTAGTTTTTTGTTTTATTGGAGGACGGTCGATGGTTGAGCTAAGATCCCCCATTGTAAAGCTTTGATGAAATCTCTGGTTATCTATTATGTAATAGGATTTGATATTTCCTGTTTAATATAAGTCAACTTCTTTCCATCTCTCTATAAAAGTTGTGTTAGAACACTTGGGCATGAAGGATCCAGTCGAGGGTCATATGTTGTTGTTATGAAGGTTTGATTTCAGCAGTATTGTGACCAGTTTTAATCAGTTCGTTTTGTTATATTTTTCCCTTACACTAAAGAGATCAGGCATGGATGATATAGTTGAGTTGTTGTAGCTACATCGTGATGTATGTTTGATCATTGTGATATTATTATTGTGTTTCTTAAATATACTTTAGTGTCTGGAACTTTGAATCCAAGAGAATCTTGTGTTTGAGTTTTTCCTCCTTAGGATTCTGGAAGACCTGATGTCCATAGCAGACCTCTACATTCTGCTCACCAATTCTTCCTTCTATTCACCTTTAATCCAACTTACTGATTGAAGTTTATCAAGACCTCACTTGCCTGTGCATACCAGTCCAATTTTCTGAGTTAAAGAGATATCATCTTGAGTCTGCACCCATTTGACCTCTTTAAAATTATTTGTGACATACAAACTGATGGGTATTGGGCTTACTCTCTCCACAATTGGAGAGTGACTTCTAGTGCTAACATTTATGGCATCGTTGCTAGGGATGAAAGTGAAGATATCTTCCCTAGGAGAATGACAAAGAGCTTCTGATTCTGAAGGTGCATCAGATATCAGAACCATTGAATATTACAACTTTCACTTAGTGACTCCACCATCAAAGACTCTACTGGGGAGGATCCCGTTGACAAAAAAAATGACCATACCGAAGGGAAAGACTAGGTATCATTCTATGATTTTTCTTCATGAAGTCTTGTTCTTCTTTATCAACTCATTTCTCTCTTTCCCTTCACATATAAAAAGGATTATCCTCTTCTTTGTATATTCAGATGAAAATAAGCCTTCCTTCATTCATCCATACTTGGAAGAAGAAGACATGCCCTCTTCTTGTGTTGTAGATGTCGAT
>ML801537.1:323639-350602 GCA_009831015.1 Picea engelmannii | reverse complement strand
ATACTTTTGATAAGGTTTGCTCTTATTTCAAGTGATATTTATGATTTTCATTCTTTCATTTTCTAAGTTTCATGAGAGCTAAGTCCTCTTGTTGACAACATGATTACTCTAAAGGTGGCAAAGAAGAAAGGAATGGGAAACATAGACTTTTGGCATGATTTAGAAGTTTGTTCATTTATTTGGACAGTCTGTTTAGTTTGAATAGAATTTATGAATTCATTTTCAGTTCTGATTAAGGATATTTTGCAGAGTCAAGACTTAATGAGCTTGTGGCTTGGATTGATCCAATTTATTACAGGTTTTTTTTTTGTTTTTTTTGTTTTTTCCTCAGACACAAGTTGTCTTTGTATGATTTTAAATATCATCCTAGACTTATAAGTCTTGTTCTGATCCAAACTCTCGCATGGGTTTGTATATAGAAACTTGGTTATAACTCAAAAAAGTCATGGTTAATAAAATATGGTTTCTTCTCAATTTGATACTTGTGGTTATTGTTATTCATATGTATGTGTTCTTTATTTATTCATTTAAATTTTGATAATATTTATACACAAACACCTTTTACATTGTTTTCAAAGCAAAGCACACATTTTGATAATAACATCAAGCCCAAGAACTTATTTCTTGAGGGTTGGTTGATCATTTTGAACAGGTTATAATCCCAGGGTAACATTCTTGCATATCTCACCTAGCCTAGTGGGATTCGAAAATGCTTGGGTGAGGAATTTCCATTCATCTTCTCAACATCCTATATATATACCAAGAAGACCTAGTCTCGGGATCATTTAATCTCATCTCGTATTTTATTATGAATTGGATATATTGTAAAAGGAGGTTTCCCCATCAAAGTGGACTGTACTCATTGATTTTTTGTCATTTTGAAGGCATTGGATCATAACATTTGGTATCAAAGCATTGATCCTAGGATTTTGTTGCTTCAAACGAGCCATCTTGGAATTTTCGCTATCACTTTTTATGGGACGCTTCAGAAAACAAAATTTGAAGGTTACTTGGGAGACATATCCAAGTACGTCTGATAAAAATTACAAGTTCAGGTTCATTATACTTTTTGAGATATAGACTATGAAAGATAGAATTTTTTACGCATCCTAAAATCAATTTAAAGTAGTTATCTTGGATTTTCACTATAATTTTTTTTTTGTGAAGTTTCAAACAATGAAATTTTGGGACACTGAGAAAACATAGAGAACACATCTATTCCAAATTTCAGGTTTTGGGTCATTATAGTTTCATGAATATCTTCTGTGAAAGTTGGGGTTTGTGCCTAGTCCTGTAATTAGTCTTAAACAAATCATCTTTTTATTTTCACTATAAATGAATTTCGGTTAAGTTTCAAACTCTGAAATTTTCATAATCCTAAGGAGACACCATGGATTACATGTGGAATTTTTTTTATACTTTGAATCATTATACTTTGTGAAATATATCTTGTAGAAGTTGGGGTTATTTACTAATCCTAAAATTAGTCTCAAACAAGATATTTTGGTATTTTTTCTATAACTTTTTATCAGTGAAGGTTCAAACTATGAAATTATTTAAGAAGTCATATCAAAGTACTATAGGCTAAAATTTCAAACTCGGAAGGATTCAAATTTTAGATATATATCAATACAAAGTTCAGCCATCCAAACATTCTCCAAATTGGGGTGTGAAAGGTATGTAACATACAATTGTCATAACTTTTTATTAGAAGATCTATTTATGGTAATTCAAAATTTGTAATAAAGAGGAAAAAGAGGAGAATTATTATTTTCTCACATGGCTCCAAAGGATCCTCCAAAATTTACTTCACCAAATAAACCTCCAGAGAGCTCAACCATGACTCAAGAAGAAAAATAATAATTTTTTCAACATATTGGAAAAGTGGAAAAGAAGATGGATGAGATGGAAAAGCAAATAGATGAGGTGGAAAATAAGATGGAAAATAATATGGAAGAAAATAGGTAGCATACGAAAAAGAATTTGTTAGAATTGAAATTTTCATGTATTCCATAATCTTACATACTCTAGATGAGATACTCTTTAAAGGAGATATCAAACTGCAAGGAAACCATGAAAACGTAGAGGAAATAAAGATTGAATCCCATAATCATGATTATTCATCACTTCAATATACACATCATCAAGGATTCAAGTCAAAACCAAGGAAATACTTCATTCCAAATATTGATGGTAAAGATCCTATAACACGGATGTTCTAAATGGAGAAATACTTTGATCTACACCAAGTGTCAAGCTTACAGAAACTACCTATTGCATCCTTGTATTTAGAAAATGATCAATTTTTTTGGTATCAATGTCTTTGTGAAAAAAAAAAAAAAATTATTATTATCTCCTGGTACATTTTTACAGATGAATTGATATCACATTATGGGGATATTAAGAGAAATGTATTATTTAGTCAAATGATAAATCTTCGGAAAAAATATCCAATTACAAAGAACATTCAACAATTCCAAAAGCTTGGTTTCAGGGTAAAGACCATTCCTAAGGATAATTTGTTAGATCTATCTATGGGCACTCTAAAGTAGAACATCCAACATGAGGTGCACCTCTTTGAACCTAAATCCCTACAACAAGCTTTCAATATGGCAAGGAAAGTAGAAAAGAAAATTATGGCTACTAGAAGGGTGACCTCTAACAACTATAGAGAGAACCATGTTCCCTCTCTTAACCTCAATCAACTAATAAGGTTGACACCCCAACAAGTGGATGAAAGAAGAGAAAATAGACTATGTTTCAATTGTGATAGAAAGTACAGTAAGGGGCATAAATGCGGTGAGAAGAAATTATTCTACATAGACAGTGAGGAGGAGGAAGATCAAGAATTGGAACAATCACAATATCCATATATAGAAGATACTACTCCAATGATATCTTGTCATGCATTGACCGGCATCAATACTCCAAAAACGCTCAAGATAGAAGGATACATCAAAAAGAAAAAGGAAACAATGTTAATTGATACTGGTAGTACATATAACATCATCAATTACAAATTAGCAAAAGATCTCAATTACTTTGTATATCCAACACTAGAGTTTCAAGTAATGATTGCAGATGGAGGTACCGTAAATTGTTCTAGGAAGTGCCATTGTATTAAGCTCAAAATGGGGGAGTATTTTTTTGATAGTCCCATGATTTCCATCTAAATGGGTTGTGTTAATGTTGTATTAGGAGTCCAATGGTTACAATCATTGGAAACAATGGCCCTTAATTTTCAAGATATTTTCATGATATTTTCCTCATAAGGAAAGTAAATTTATCGTATAGGTATCCAAGGGAAAATCTCTAAGGTAATAATCTCTAATGGCATGACAAAATTACTCAAAAAGGGACACCATGGTGTAATTCCATAGTTCTGCTCACTATATTTTCAAACATCTATGTCCACTACTCCATTGGATCTCCAAATAGTTATCAACAACAATTCCAAGTCATTTGGATAAATGCCTAAGGGTCTTCAACCTGCTCAAGATCATGACAATGATATTCATTTGCAACCAGGATATGTATCACCTAACATTAGGCCTTACATGTATCATTATACACAGAAGAGTGAGATTGAGTGTATGATCCAAGAAATGTTATAGGTCGGAATCATTAAACCTAGCCAAAGTTCTTTCTCTTCACTAGTGGTGATGGTGACGAAAAAGGATGGTTATTGGTGTATGTGTCCAGATTATAGACAAATAAACAAAATGACCATCAAATATAAGTTTATTATGCTTTTCATTGATGAATTATTAGATTAATTGCATGGAGAAATTTTATTTACTAAGTTGGATCTTCGTTTGGGATATCATCAAATCAGAATGAGGCAGGAAGACATTCCCTAAATAGCCTTTAAAACACATGAATTTCATTATGAGTTTTTTGTTATGACATTTGGACTTACTAATGCACCTTAAACATTTCAAAGCTTGATGAATTATATTTTCAAGCCCTTCCTTAGAAAATTTTTGTTAGTGTTTTTTGATGACATACTAATCTACAACAAATCTTGGGAATAACATGTACAACATGTTGACAGAGTATTACAACCATTGGAAGAGCAAAAACTTTATGAAAATCCTTCCAAGTGTACCTTTGGGATTCAAAAAGTGGAATATTTGGGTCATATTGCATATCATGAAGGTGTAAAAGTGGACCCTAATAAAATTCAATCTATGAAGGAATGGCCAATTCCAAAAACCTTGAAGAAACTTAGAGGATTCTTAGGATTGAAAAGTTATTACCGCAATTTTGTCAAGAACTATGGTCAAATAGCAACAAGTCTAACAACATTATCAAATATGGAAACATTTTCTTGGACTCAAGCAACAACTAAATATTTTGAAAAACTTAAGAAGGCTATGTGTACAACTCTTTTCCTGGCCACACCTAACTTTACAAAAAAAATTATTTTGGGTTGTGATGCCTCAAGCCATGGAATTGGTGCACTTTTAATGCAAGAAGGAAGGCGCCTTTCCTTTCAAGGCATACAAATTAAAGGAAAAAACTTACTCAAACCCATTTATGAAAAAGAAATGGTGTCCATGCTACATGTAATTTAGAAATTACGCCCTTGTCTAATAGGAAGACACTTCAAAGTAAAAAATATCAAGATAGTTTGAAGTACTTCTTAGAGAAACAAATATCTTCAAAAGAGAAACAAAAATGGGTTACAAAGATGTTAGGTTATGACTTTTAAATTATCTACAAAAAAGGAAAACATAATGTTGTGGTAGATTCCCTTTCAAGGAAAGAATAAGAAATGGAAGTTTCATTGTGTGTGATGTATACTATGCAATCTGATTGGGTTGAATAAGAAAGGATAGAATGGAAGCAATATCAAGAGGTATGCAAGTTCAGTCAACAAATACAAGAGGACCTAGTTCATCAGATAATTTTGTATGGAAGAATTATTTTCTATGGTATCATGATCTTCTATATTTTTGTAAGAATTCCCAACTCAAACAGAAGGTCCTTCTTGAATTGCACACTTCTCTTATAGGAGGATATTCAAGATTCTTAAAAACGTACCTCGGGATCAAGAGAGATTTTTTCTAGGAAGGTCTTAAAAGTGGTGTTCAAAATTTTGTGTCTAAATGTGTGTTCTACCAATAGAATAAGGGAGATACAATCAAGGCGTCAGGTCTACTACAACCATTAGCTATACCAAGTCAAAGTTGGGAAGAAGTTTCAATGAATTTTATTACAGGTTTACCCAAATCTGAAGGAAATATTGTCATCATGGTAGTAGTGGATCGATTGAAAAAGTATGCCCATTTTTTCTTTCTCATCCTTTTAAAGCAAGTATAGCGGTTGTAACATTCATACAAATAGTTCAAAAGCTACATGGAGTCCCTGAGATTATTGTAAGTGACATAGATCCAATTTTCACTAGAAATGTTTTGACTTAATTATTTTCTTGTTTGGATACTCAATTGGATTAGAACTCATCTATAACGTTCCCTAACTTAACCAAGGAACATTACTTGTAGAAAATAATCATAAAATAAAATAAAAAAGTATTGCTAACTAATTTCTTGTATCTTACAGCTACGATTATACACATTTTTAACTAGACTATGATACCCATAATTAAATGCATCTACTGCATTCTAAATGTACACAATGCATCTAATAAATAAACTACAACAACACATGAAACCAGTCTCATACATAGGTTAAAAACAAAACAATGAAACTCATAAGAGAACTCAGAAAATAGATAAACACTTGTATTTTTTTTTAAATGTTTGTGCAACCAGCTACTTAGAAAGGACGTTCCACCCAACCATAGATCTTTTTTTTCCAAATCTCAACTGCAAGTGATCCGAAAAGATCTTTTAACGACAATGGTTTAGTTTTTTTGCATGAGTTATTTTACCATTTAGGAAATTAATGAAAGAGGAAGAATGAAAGAGGAAACATAGTAGCCATTAAGCAATATACAGATCTGGAAATAAGCATGGAGAACAACAAACCATAAACACCAAAGTAATAATGGAGTTTGACAATCTCGCCTACGTCTCTGGGCCTTTGACTCAGTGGGTGAGGTTTTCTTATTTATGTTTGAAGATTTAAATGTACATCATGAAAGTGTCAATGGATTAAAAAATGATCTAGTTGTGTTCTTCTATATCTCAAGAACCCATCAAAACCAACGGCATTGAAAACGGATGAACGAAGCTCCCAGAAATTGCCCGCAAAGGTGTGCTCCTCAATAGCTTCCCTGCATAAAAATGGATTTGCCTCAACAATTCATCAGCATTTTCCTGATCTGAACCTCTTCCACAGATTCAAGAACCTTTGATTTATATAGACTAGAAGTGGGTAACAACCTCCCAACTTCTCCCCAAGATCTAACCTCAAAAAGGGCCCAAGATCCCCCAATATTGGCTAAAATCTCCCAATATCAGGCCAAAAATAAATAAAAACCATAATACATAGTCAAAAATCCACTAATGACTAAAACTATATGGCGCAACCCCCAAACTCCACGCTCCTGAGCATATGGGTGCCCACCATGTGGCCTCGGGATAACTGCTAGCGCGTTGGCCCCCTTATCTGTCGGTCCCTAGTCCTCTGATCTTGGCTCATGTGGCCACAGCCTTATCCACACGCTCGAATCTTTGGTAGCCCCTAGTTTAAAGCATGTGGTTATGCACCCTGGTTGGCGAGATAGCCCGACCGATCGGGCGCTAACCGTACTTACCCATGCGAATGGTTGAAGGACTGAGTCTTATGATGTGGTCACATGTTGTTTTGTCGAATCGAGGGCTAAGCTGAAACATAATCACACACCATCATCTTAAGTTATGGGCTCTGGTCATATAGCATAGACACATGGAAATGCGTCGGGTTTGGGGGCTAGGCCCCAGCCCTAATCTCCCTCGACGGAACCACCACTTCACTTTAAACAAATGTTGTGGACTATGGTTAATAAGAATCACCAAGGGTGGCCTGGTAGCCGAACCATACCAAACCATTAGCCCAGACCAGAGGTCACAAGGTCAACCATGAACTCCAAACTTTTTCCAAAAATTGTCGACCAATAGATGGGTGCCACGTGGCAGCCCACGACTGGGCCACGTGGCACCATACCACTTACCCAAAAACTTCCATGTGTCAACAATTCATTCGTCCAACTATCATACCCAGTTAGCGCCAATGTACCTTCCACATCAGCCAGTTGCCACGTGTTGTACGGTTGTATGTACTTGCCATGTCATCTTGTGCCACGTGTCACCCTTGTAGTGGTGCTATGTGTCACACTCTGACTTGTCCATAATTTCCCCTACCCACATCAGCGTCAACACACCCTGCCACATCATCTGTATGAATGTAAGACATGTACAGTCAGTTGCCACGTCAACATTGTACGAACTGTACAGTCAGCATTTTTTTGCTTGTCTGACGAAATGAACAGATCATGATATCTTTCGTATACGACGTCTGTTTGATCCCATTCAAATTGCATTGTGTTTGTATCGACGAGGCCTACTCATACATATGTTTTGAATAGATTCTGAGCACTTTTATTTTTATGCCTTCCTGGACCCCATCTTGGCTCCTGGATCCAATTTGGATCAGTAAGTCACCCTCGAGATGGGGATAGGAATCCACAAAAGAAGGGTGTCTCTCACAGTCCACTCACAATTCAATATCCCACAACCCATTGGTATTATCCTACAGTTATCTTGAATTCCATCAAGGTCTCTTCCTCTTGACCTACTCTCAGTCCATTGGGCATCTCATTCATTTATCGGGTTCTCTCTGACACAGGTAACTAGGAATATCTCTACTAGGAACTCAAGGGAACTCACACCCAATAAAACTACCAACAAACAACAACAAACACTTGTTGTTACAATTCAACTCCCGCAAGATTTCACTCTTCGGGCCTGAAAACCTAGATCTTCAGGCCTGACAACCTAGATCTTCAATCTTCAATTCCAAAATGCTCCAAAAACGCTCCAGCATGGCCCAAAATTTGCTCAACCTTCCTAATCTAGCTCTAGTGCTCTTCTCTTCTACTCTCTACTTGTTTCTTATGTCAAAATTGAATGTGTAAAAAAAAAAAATCTCCCCATACAAATTTGCTCTATTTTCCCAAGACATTTAACTGCACAATCTAGCCAATGTTGATTGTACATTAGACCGATGTTTCCAATAACTATGGGATGTGAATTTTACACCCACCCTTTGATAAGTATTCAATGATTGGGCTCTCATACACTCAAAAAGAAAAATAGAAGGTTGTCCCAATTGATAATAAAAATTAGAAATATGGGTTTGGATTAATACCCATAAATCATTCCCCCCTTGGACCCCTCTTAGACACTCCTAAACATTCCCCTCTCTTGTGGATTAACCAACCCCCATCTCTGTTCATATTTCCAACAGCTGGCATCGCATTATTTTTATTCAAAATAGAAAATACAATTTGCATATTACATCTCTTGGTCATAGCCACATTCATATCTACATTACACATTCATTAATCTATGGATTATAGCAAATATGTTACATTCTCCCTCTCCTACAATTGTGCATAGTCCTCGGTGCACAACATTGTTATGAGGAAAATCTCTCTATGGCTAGGGTAAACCACAACAGATGGAAATGACTACAGAAATCAATTATATTCTCAAGTATGTTATGTAAACAAATGTGCTAGCAAGACAAGATAAAAGGCCTACCTCGTCTAGACGTTCGATGAAGTCCACCATTGAGCACTTGACCCAAAGCAATATACCTGCAACTAGTCCTCAACAACCAAGCAAAGAAAGCATATGGTGATAATAAATTATGTTAGCACATTCAATAGCATAATTCATTAATAAACATGACAAATACGCCCATGGAATAATAATTCAAATATTTGCAAGATATCAATTGGACGGGAAAAGAGTATTTCTATTAGTATATGATCAACAAAAATGAAAATGTTACAGAATTATGTTTCAGCACGGTTTAGAACTGAGAAACTAAGTCCCTTCTAGCTGGGCCTCCACCACTTCAATCCTCCACCAAAGGCAAGCTCATAAAATAGAAATAATGAGGTTCTCAATCAATAAGGGAAGAGCTTGGGGGTTGAACATTGTGTTCAGACTTAAAGGACAAATGGATGCAGACTCAATATGAAGTAAATAATTTCTCCAGAGTAACTTTGCTCTCAAAGTTGAATTCTTTCTCCTATTTTTCATAGCTCGAAATTGGCCCATTTATAGCCTTCAAATGGAACTGAAGGGCCGAGTCAGAATGTTTCCAGTATATGGAAGGCCAAGGATCATAGATATCCTGTCGTGACATGGAAACCCGACACTAATTTTTTGGGCACAAATCCCAATGTACGCGGGCTGTAGTGGTGCATCCTGCATATACGTATGTTGTATAGTAGGCAAGGTGCGTACATGTGGAAAAATATGTATTTTTAGCTCTGGGATTTACAAACAGGGATGATAAGTCTGTATAAGGAAATGGAAAAAGGCCTTCTATGCAAGATTGCATAGGGTTAGGCAAATCTTGCTATAACAGATGCCCCCTAGTGTGTCAGGTCAGAGGAGTATATGTGACGACTGAAATACATTATAAACAACCCAGAAGTGGAGTGATGGGGAACCAGCTGGAAGAACTAGTTGCTCATTATATTTTGCACTAGCTTTGCATACATGGTTGCCAATAGAATCACATTGTTGATTCATGTGAAAATATACCAAACAATTGTCTGTGGCCATGAATAGGCAAACAAAAATGTGGTTACATGCCAAAGGTTGTCACAGTCACGAATAAGGACCAGTAGAACCAATCTCAAAATCAATCTGAAGATATCAGTATACAATGGAGTACAATTTGATCTCCCATTATCATTGAAGTCATATAGGTACTGGTCCAATGAAAAGGAAGCAACATCTCAGGAAAGTTGTGGCCACATACTGATGTCTTCAAGTCTTCTACACAATCCGCCAAGGGTGCAAGTCTACATCATGTGAATAAAGGAGTTGAGGTTCAACATAATGAGACATTGTTTGATTACCGGTCATTAAGGTATATCGTTAACAAACATGAGACAACCTGCCGATAATGAAAGTAGGTATCAAGGCAGCGAGTACATTCTTACAAGTGTGAATAAAGGATTCGGTGTCAAACACCTAAAGAATCCATCGATCAGGAGACATTGATGTATTCCCAACTCTCGATGGCGAGAGAACCTACTACTAATGATTGCAACCCTCAAGGTAATCATAAGACTCTAGGTCCCGTTTCCATAATAGCTTAGTTGAATTCGATGGAAGGATACCCGCTGAAAGTAGATCATTCAACACGAGGTATAAAGGAGGAGCTTCATGATTTGGAGGAAATCAGACGAAGAACATGTTCACAAACCAATGACCCTGTGCGTCTTTCACGTGTGCCAAGTGCAAGCGGTACACGAAAAAGACCCTCTGAATAGAAACCAATGATGAAAACTACTGACAAATGTGAGGAAACCACCAATAAGGCTAATGGAATCCAAGACACTACATGAATCCCAATGTGTGAATAGATTTATTGTCTTCGAAAATAAGGGAAACCACCCAGTCAATGACCAATGATGAAATGTCGACTGATGGGTTCAAGGTTACCTACCATTGATGAAAGTAGGACCAAGGTGCATGATAGGACTACAGTATCATGTGATTCTGAGATAAAATGAGGGTATGGCTGACATGAAAAGTCAAGATTTATGAGAAATGGTCGACACAGGTTGATAGACTTCCTTTAAATGAGAGCATGAGACATATGGAAGACTCTGACAACATAGACTCAATGATGAAACCATGAGATGTAGGAGGCATCAATGAAATTCTCTATAGGGACTGGAAGAGTAACCATTCGGTAGAGAAGACTCTGTAATGAACTCAGCTTCCTAAGGCCATGCTAAACCCAAAATTATGATGACAAATGGACTCAATAACTTTGTGCTTTGTTCAAAGGTGACACGAATGCTGCCAATATAAGATAATACTCCCTTCCCACCTGTATTTTTTTATTTTTTCATAGACAAATGAATGCTATGATACAGGGGAGGAAACGAGTGTCGCAAGTAAGAAAAACTAGTTTCTTCAATGGAACATGCCTATGCTCAATGCAAGGAGATGCATGTGGGAGATGGACACTCGGGGAAATGTTCCCTCCTAGGTATAGGGTCTCAAATTGTGAAGGATATAAACGAGGATCTGCTTGGTTGAGGGTGAAAAAATGTTGAGGCAAAGAGTTTATAACGCAAAGCAAGAACCGACTATAGGCTCAATACTGCAAGCAAGGGCATGAGATGCAATCACAACTTAACGCCAAAAAATGTCCTTTTTCATGACATTTATTCTACTTGGTGTGAAAAATGGATTTACTTGTGCCAAATAGATGTCCTTTCAAATCCAATTTATGAGTGTGAAAGAGACAAGTTCACTTGGCAATATTTTCACTTTTTGAAGACGAGTTGGAAAATATCTTAAATTAAACTCGGCTGGGAATCCTCTAGGTATAAAGAAACATGTTTATGAGTGAGAAATGAGGCTCAGCATAAAGTCATGTACTAGTTATAAGGGACTCTCGGTCCTATTGAAAAAATCCTTGCATGGGCACCAGATGAAGCAGGGGATCTAACTAGGGCACCCATGTTTGGTAAGTCTCTACCCCTTGATAACGACACCACTTATAGTAGATGGAAGGTTCTGTGTTGCAACAAATGGGTTCATACCTAAGGCATAAAAAGTGACAGTTATAGGAAAATGCAAAAATGCATGATGGAATGGATACCTATCATATATGTTGGGTAGTGAAAATACATGCCTGTGGTGACGAACGACCAACATAACGTTGAAATCTGCAAGAATCCCTGTTGAAAACTACAAAAACCAACTCATTCCACCTCTGTATTAGTCCATTAAGCGAAAAAATGACTCAAAACTATAGAAAGTGGGTAAAAATTGCTATAAATAGTAACAAAACCAAAAATTACTATCTCATTTTGACTTTTTACCCAAATAGTGAAAAATGGACCAAATTACCTCCGAGATTCAACTGGTGATTGCGGGAGTGTTGGGTGAAATCAGAAACCGTCTAGACCAGGTAACTCCTCTTCCCCTCCTCTTCCTTTCTAGTGGATTAAATTTTTTTAATTAGGTTTCAAATTTTGAGTAAATTAGGGTGCAAATTGGGTAACTCGATGTACGCGGGCTGCCATTTATTGGGTCACGTATACATGAGGTTATATGTGACTATGAAAACTACAGGGCACGTATACTCATCCCTATACGTGATTGTAAATGAAGCAACTCGCGTACAAGTCTGTAATAATCATTTCTATGGTTGCTAACTCAAATTTTAATTTTTATCTGGCAAGATGGTACTAGAATGGAGGGAAAGAGAGCATGAGGAGGTAGATGTTTCTATGGAAAGAGATCCGAAGGCCCAAATGGCCTTGAAAATATGTGGCCTATATAAATTTTGGGCACTCAAAGGGATGAGGGCCTAGCTGAGGTTGCTTGAGATTCTTGTGGGTTACTGGGACCCTAATAGTGAAAGCTTCAACCTCGATGGGAAACCATTGAGGATTAAAGTAGAGGATATCTACTTTTTGACTGGATTATCATGTCGGGGTGAGGTCGTAAACCTCAAATCACTGGGATAAAGGAGCAGAATGAAAATAGAGGAGTACATAGATGCTCATTGTGTAATAGGGACTTTGAAGGTCAGGACTCAACTCCCCATCCGAGCGATAAACAATCTCAGCCTCAAGATTATTGTCCTCGTGTTGACCAGGATCACGGGATCGAATTCATTGCACCAGGCATCGAGGTTTCTCATGTTCTATGCTATAGAGTGCTTGAGACCCATAGTATATGATTGGTGTACCTCATTACTGGCTAATATGAAGAGCCATTTGACAGAGTGCAAACATGGTAGCAAGAGGAATTTTGGGTTTGCCTCTATCTTATGCAGTTTTTTCTTCGAGCAGGTTCCAGGTTTGGGACCTACAGTCAAGATTCTTTCGAGAAGACCTCGCGATCCAGCCATGGAACCGTGGACCGAGGTAATGAGACGGCAGGGGGGAGGTAGGGTGCCCACACCCTACAATGAGGATTTCTTCTACTGGTGGGAGTGACGGGTCATTGCTCTGGATGACTACCCCTATGCAGGGATTGACTTCAGAAGCGACCCTGACATGCCACTCTAACCAGGGACCGCCTACGGGGACATAGGTATGACAAATGTTTTTAAATATTTCATTTTTTTTGTATTTTTGTATAGTAGAACAAAAATATTTTGGATGATTCTTAAGTACTAACTAGACACTTGTGTGGCACAGATGTGGGTTCGCGACGGTCAGACAGGATTCCCTGACATCATAAGAGGCACTAGGGAGACGACGCGGTGAGAGGAGAAGCTGAGAGAGTCCTTCAAAACAAGCAGGGCAACTTGTCTCGTTTGACTCATAGGATTTCAATGGTTCAGGTAGAGGATCTGTCGGAAGCCATGCAACGGCAAGTGGTTGGTGTGCCTAGAGCTTGGGTGTGACTCTTTCATCATCTCACAAACATCGTAGTTTGTTACCATGACACACATCCAGTGCCACATGTGTAGATGTTGTGGATATTGTAGTATCGACTGTATATGTGTATTGAGGGTGTTCTCAATTTTGTACTATAAACACCATATTTTTTTAAATATATATAAAACAGGGATCTTTGGCTTTACTTATATTTACAACGTGTACATTGATGAGATGGTTTTCTTTGCTTTAGTTATGTGACAAATGCCAATCTAAAACAAAATTAGCATAAGCGTCGGATACATGATTAGAAATCCTAGGAATGTAATAATAAGTAATAAAATCAAACTGTCATTCTAAAAGACGTACCCGTAGGAATTGTCAGAGTAAAGTAGGATCATGCACGTGGTAATTGTCGTTCAATTGACATACTAATAACTGAGAATCTAGGCGAACCTCTAAAGAGAGAGTACCACGTGAGATAGCATCACGCAAAAGTTATATAACGATGCTATATTCGGCCACATTATTCATGGATGGCCCTAGGAACACGCCACCTGAAGACACCAGTAGACCCTTGGGTGAGTAAACCACCCAAGCAGCGGAAGCCAAGTTCTGTGTATGATGACTAGCTCTATCTATGAATCCTAGGTAGACCGAAGACTTCATTGACATCTGCCAACCAAGGGAAAACTTGATAAGCAAGATGAAGAGGAAAAGAAAGGGAAAAGATATATGCACTAAATTACATTAGTATACAAAGAGTTTCACCCAAGATTGGGGCTCAAGAGTAATATATTTTCAAGTAGATCCCATTCTTAGGCTCGTCCAACATATTCCCTTCATAATCTTCTAACTCATAGGCTCCTTTTTCTAAGACATGTCACACGATATAAGGACTGTGCCACATGGGTTTAAACTTGTCTGCCCCCAGTGGTTCTTTGGCTTGATCATATAAGAGGACCAAGTCACCCTCAGCGTACAACTGAGGACAGATAGACTTATCATACTAGACATTGACACGTCTTTTGTTTGCCTTGATATTCGTAGAGGCGTCTCGACGTTGCTCGTCAAGAGTCTCTAGCTGTACAAGGCGTCGATCGAGATCAGAAGTGTCTGCTAACTTAAGAAAAGGGATTTCACATTCAATAGGTAATATCGAATCCACACCATGTACTAACTAGAAAGGGGAAAATCTGGTGGCAGTCGTGACAGAGGTTCGGTATGCCCAGAGTGCGGGATATAGCATAATGTGCCAGTTGGACTTACTTTGGCTGACAATTTTTTGCAAAATGGTCTTGAGAGACTTGTTGACGGCCTCTACTTGTCCAATTTCCTAGGGGTAATAAGGAGAAGAATGACCATGTTTAAACCCCAGCTTATATGTTAGCTCTTCCATCATTTCATTCTGAAAGTGATTTCCATGATCAATGACAATCTCACTCGGGATACCGAATCGGGCGATAATTTGATTGAATACGAATAAGGCGAAAGTCTTCCCATTGGATTTAACTATAGGCATGGCCTCGGCCCACTTAGTAAAGTAGTCGACGGCCATGATAATGTGTTGATGCCCTCTAGTCGAAGTTGGGTTGCAATCCACGAAGTCCACCCCCCACTTGGTGAAGGGACCGACGATAATGACTGCGTGAAGAGGGGATGGATTCAAGTGTATTTTCCAAGTAAACACCTGACAGGGGTGACACTTCTTAACCGCTTCAATACAATCTTTAAATATGGAAGGCCAGAAATAACCAGCTCACAAAAATTTTTGGGTTTTCGCAAGCCTGGATAGATGACCACCACAAGCCCCACTATGGTAATCATTTAGGACTAACTCGGCTTCTTTGTGAGTTAAACAACGACGCAAAATATTTTCTATTCCTCGGCGATACAAAGTGTCACCGATGATAGTATAACTCTTATCTTGGTACCGTACACACCGTCAATCATCTCGCAAGAGATGTTGAGAGAACTTCAAAGTTTGAAGATAGAGAACAATGTCTCCATACTAGGGGTCGGACGACGAGACAAGAAAAATGTGTTCGTCTGCAAATGAATCAACATGCATAACATCCTCATCTAATCATGGAAAGTCGGATATTAACTCCGCGAAGACTAGTGATTTCTTAGATTTCATAGAAGTGAAATCGAGATCAAATTATTGTAAAAGGACAATCCATTTATTATATTTTCCCCCTATGATATGCCTAGTAAGGATGTGTTGAAATGGATTGACATTGGCAACCACAGTAGTCTTGCAAAGTAATATATAATGATGCAAATGTTGGATTGTGTGAATGACATCCAAAGCTAGCTTTTCAACGTGAGTATAATTAATCTCAGGACCAACTAAGTTTCGACTAAGATAGTAGATGATGTGCTCGTGGAGATCATCATCCTCCTTAACCAAAACCATAGCAATTGTCTCCTCAGAAGCAGCTATATAAAGAAATTAATCCCTACCATAGTTAAGAGACTTCAGCAAAGGCGTCGATACCAAGGCTTTCTTCAAAGCATCGAAGGACTCCTCGGCTCTCTCATCCCAGATAAAAGGGGTGTCCTTCTTCAAAAGATGCATGAAACCCTTAGTGATATTGGCATAGTTTACTATAAACCAACGTTAAAAGTTAGCTTTCCCCTGTAAACCTTGAAGTTGTCTAATAGTGCGCAGGGGAGGCAATCGAAGTATTGCCTCAACCTTTAACATATCTACCATGATCCCAGTCTCAGAAACTAGAAATCCCAAAAGATGACCAGACCTAACGCAAAAGATGCACTTATGAGGTTTCAACTGGATTCTATAGTAACGACATCTTTCAAAAACAAGCCGAAGGTGCGTAGAGTGATCTTCTCTCTTACTAGAGTGAGAAACAATATCATTGAGGTAAGCTTTGAATATAATCTTAAGATCATGGAATGCAAAGATCATGGCATGTTGGAAGGTTGCTCCAGCATTTTTAAGGCTGAAATGGATTTTCCGGTATGCAAAAGTACCACAAGGAAAAATAAATGTCGTCTTGTGTTTATCCTTAGGTTTAATTTGAATTTGGTTATACCCTGAAAATCTGTCCATAAAAGAAAACAGTTTGCTCTCCGCACACTCATCGAGAATTTGATCGATGAAAGGTGTCGGGAAGTTGTCTTTAGGACAGGCCTTATTCAAGTCACAAACGTCCATGCATACACGGATAGTTCCTTTCTTCTTATTCATAGGAATGGTATTAGATACCCATTCAGTCAAGGGAATCGGGTAGATGAAGCCAACATTAAGTAGCTTCTCCACCTCTACCTTAATAGCAGGGGCCTTCTGGGGATTGACAACTCTAAGACGTTGTCGAACAGAATTAGCATCCGGATTAGTTCTAATCTCGTGCTCGACAATATGAGGGTTGATTCTTGGCATCTCTTCATATGACCAAGTAAATACATCTCGGAATTCTTTGAAGAGTTCGATTATATCAGGATTTCTTCTGGTGAACAATCTGCACCAATATGTATGTTTTCAATCTTGTCAGGGGTACGAGAGATATCGATCGTGATAGTAGGAGAAATATTTCCTTTGGCATAAATGTCAGGCATATCAAGTGGAACTATGGTGTGACCGACGATACCACTCAAAGTAGATAGAAATTCATCTTTTTCGATCCTTTCAAGCATTGGGAGAAAATAAGAGCGGTGATGCATATCATCCCAAGGTTTGTCAGAACCATTCATGGCTTCGATGATAGCTTCATCTGAAGGAAAATTCTCATCGAGGAAGTCATGTGAGCAAGACAATGAAGTGGCCCACACGGGCCTAAGAACAGGATCATCCTCGTATGTCAGCGAGGTAATAGGATCGGGATCATTGGAAGAGTCAAGAACAACTTGATACGCAATATTCGCTACTGATAGTGGCATGGCCATTCCAGCATGCGACTGACCTTCACAAGATGAATTCGGGAAAGGTAGGGTCCATGGATCACTAAAATAGGAAGTGCGGAAAGGAATGGACCTCTCTGTAGAAATGGGCCTACTGGACATGGCGTATACGTGGTGAATCGGTGCCATGAAGTCGAAAGTACCCATAAGGGAAGAATACATTCCGACACCAATATTCTCAGTTACCAGCTGAGAATTGTCTATCACGGGGATCAAAGGTCCAACAGATGCATTGGGACTTGTGTATGCAAAGGATAATTGGTCGATTGTCACAATTTTCCCTTCATGAGGAAAAGAAAGACTATGAAAGATGGAAAACACGAAGACAACCATGGCATAGGTCCAATTGCATCCTAGTAACAAGTTATAATCAAGAGGCGCATCAACTACCTCAGCCTCCACCTCTACCATCTTCCCCCCTAACTGGACTGGAAAGGCAGGAAGAATATCATGAGGGCGGAAGGAATGACCGTCAAAAGCAGTCAACATGTTCAATGATTTAGAAAAAGTCAAAGAACCGATAGCTTTGCAACAGATCAGGGACATCACACATGTAGTAGCGCCTTCATCAACAATTGTATGTTTGATTGTATACTTTGAGTACCCCACGTGGATTTGGAATGCCACATGGTAAGTCAAGAAAGGATTCACATCTGTGATGTCAAACTTGATAAATTTTGATCCACTTGGTTCTAGAGCTCCTAACGCATATAGTAAGGCATTCCTCTGTGAAGGACACGTCTAGATTACCTCCAAAGCTGATGTCACACAAGGGGTTTGACCCAAGTCCTCAACAATAGAGTAGTTTTGGGAGGCTCTAGCATTTGGATTGTGGGTAGATATCTTGAGTACTCCTTTAGGAATGCGAGGCGGTGGCTCTGGTTTTTCAATCTATAAATTCGTCTCCGGCGGAGGAGGAGGATATTCTAGACTAGGTATAGCCTGTGAAGAGCCATAATCTCAAGATCGAGTGGCTACATGAAATTTCGCATCGACCATATTGATACAGAAACATTCGTCATCTTGCAACAGCAGGTTTTGACTCCCACCAGCCACATTTTTGGCATTTGAGGAGCTCAAGACCATGTACGGGTTGTGTGGAAAATGATTTGTCATCACGACAGGCGGTAGAGATAATAGCCTCACAAATTCCATAATTTTGGGGCATAAATGAGTAAGGTGGTCGTATGTACAAAGCTTAGAGGGAAATTTCACCTTATGTCTTTATCTCTTGCCCTCTCCAACATTATTATTCGTCTTCTCATTATTACCATTGTCCTTGGGTTTATTATTAATTTGCCCATACTTACGATTATTACGTCCTTTCTTCTTATTCCCGCCTAGTTTCTGGTTACCATTTGGGTTGGCCGACGATTACACGGAATGTACATCCATTGACTGAGTGGGATTGGAATACACAAACGAAGTTGGCCCTCCTATAGACTGGTTTAGAGACAACTCTTTCAAATGGCTTGTCACCGATTCTGCAGATTTTACATTCGCAGAACCTACAATTCCATCGGCATGAGGTCCGGGATTTTGTCTAGGGTCATAAGTTGACCGTGGTGCATCCAGAAGAATGTGGTATAACATCCTAAACTGATCATATATAATATCTAACCGATGGGCTTTGTAGATCACTTCTTCCTCAGTGGTAACCCCGGAAGTAGCAACATCCTTTGAGATAGGAGGTTGCAAAGACTTAAGAAACCATTCTATAAGAAAGGTCAGGGGTATGGAGGTCTTAATCAACCTCTTCCTTCTATGCCACTCCTATATATGATCTGAGATATGGGTGGTTGTGTCCTGGCGTAAAGTCGACAGAAGTTCTAGGCCAGCATCGTAACGAACCGACAATTGGAAGTGGTTAAGAAATACCAACACCATCTAACTAAAGGTCCCATATGCCCCCCTAGGTAGCTCGATATACCATGTCGCAGCGACCCCAATGAGGGTGCGTTGAAATAATATTAACCGAATGGAGTCGTCATTAAGGGAATTCGAAGAGCACCATAGGTGAAAGGTAGTAACGTGATCACCATGATCCTCGCCATTCTTACCTTCTAATTTCAGAATGTCTGAAGGAAGCTTGGTGGGGACAGGGGGGCCATGTAGGATCATGACTCATAGGTTCGTTCATCAACTTAGACAATTATGGAAGATTAAGCGTGGTTGGAAAAGGGAGACAGGGTTGTGTCATCTTGCCCCAAGCTCCCTATAAATATTTTGTTTGAGGAACTGCAACCCATCCAGGGTTTTGGTAAGCACCATGGCCCTATTCGGGATTGTAAGACCCTCCTCCAGGATGATTCATAAAAGGTTGGTTGGGCATCATTCCAATAGGAATGTTTTGATGGGGGTTATAAAAATTTCCCCCAACCAGATTGGATCTGGGTTGGGGGTTTCCCAGAGTGTGAAACTAACCTCCTCTGGGTGTGAATCCGGAGGATAAAGGTGGATTCGTCATGCCAAACATGTTGGTCGGAATTGACACCGAGGAGGTAGGCATATAGGATGGAACTTGAGCAGAAGCTTGTCCAACAGGTTGGTTGTTTCACCAAGAAGCAAGAGGATTAGACCTAGGCTTAAAATAAGGACTACCTCCCATATTAAGAGTCATTTTAGGTATTTGAGAACCACCAAACGAGAATGGAGTATAAGGAGGTTTAGTTCCCTCAATCCCAATGCTAGCATTGGGGCCAATAGCTAGGATGGAGTTCTAAAACTGTGAAGTAAAGTTCGACATACCATAAGAAAAAGGACTAGAGGCCATAGGGATGGAGTGAACATTATAGCCCGGTGAGTGACCAAGAGACCCAAATGGGTTCGAGGAAAGAGATTGAGCATTCATTATAGGTCGAGCCATAGTAAAATGACCAATATGCACACAAACGGGGTAAAGTAGTTGAAAGGGGCCTCCCTCCCTAAAGAAGCTATGTCTCGCCCAAGAGGGGCCTGAGACTCCCTGCTAAAGTCGGAGGTAACAAAATCAGTTATTAGGGCCCTCGTGGGCTTAACAACTAGTTTTTCAGATCCCCCCGGAGAGGTAACCCTCCATAAAGGTTGTGTGTTGTCTGACCCTTATCTGACCCAGGGTACCTGCAGAATAACCCCTGCAAGTAACCTATGTGGCACCTAAGTCAAGCAACTAAGCAACCAATGTATAATCGATGCACAGGCGAGCAGTCGTAAGTCAGTTCCACCGTATGGGTAGGGTAGAAAAGTCTGAAACCTTGAAAGTACCACCTCTCACGAAGGTAAAGGCACTAGCAAGATCCCCATATACGAATAGATCCCCAGAAATATATCTGACGCTAAGAAGGTATCGGGGGGATATCCCTTCAACCAACCTCACATGACCTCGTGATTAACTTCAGTATGAGCAGATCCTCATGATATTACCAATTATACAATGGATTTATACATTCCCTTTGTCAGACACATATGTTGATTTAATTGCCTTGGAGAAGTTTGCTCACAAAATCCTATTCCAAGACACTCAATCCTAAGCTAGTTTTTGCACCCTAGAAAATAAAATCGTGACTAATCAATTTTAAATTATAGCGTTAATTTTAGTGGCCATGATTACTCAAAAATGTATGGTAGTGAAACTCATAATGTTATGACTCAACAAGAAAAGTAAATATGAATATAATGCAAAGTCCTAACTTCAATTTTCAATGAATGATATGCTTCTTAAAACATATGCAATTTTCAATTTCAACACTGCAATTCTGAAGTAAAAAATGCAATCTTTCTTTACATCCACTAAGCTAATGACAAAGACTCAAAAGATCAAAAAAGAGCCAAGCAATGCAAAATGCCTAATATTTTTGTATTTTCAATATAAGAAAAATGAAAATGCATGGAATGAACATCAACATGATATATAAAACTCTATTGTGTATAGAAAGAGATAACTCAAGCAGAATACCAAGGAGAAAAACACCCAGCCCAATGTACAAGAACAATTAAAATGAAAAGGTGATGAGAAAGACTCCACCCAAAAATTCAACCCCGGACAGGTTTCTTGTCATCCCACTGGCACTTAACAGTCACTACAGAGATCCAAGAAGACTCAGCAAACATCAAATCCCACCCAGCAACCACCAAACCCAGAAAATAAGCAAAGAAGGCTGATGTACGTGATTGTTCAAGGAAACAGAGCGTATGTACGCATCTTGCAGAGGAACAACCCACGTATATACGTGATTGTCAAGCCAAAAACTGAGTATATGTTTCAAAAACAAAGCCAGGCAAGGGAGAACGTTGAAACACTCAAACCCGGAGTGAACAGAGGTTGTCAAGCAATGACATGACAAGAAACGCAATAGGAACGAGAGAAATCTAAGGAGAAAAATACTCCAACCCCTAAGAAAGAAGATTCAATCCCCAGTATGGTCGCCAATTCTGTTATGAGGAAAATCTCTCTATGGCTTGGTTAAACCACAACAAACGGAAATGATTGTAGAAATCAACTCTATTCTCAAGTATGCTATGTAAACAAATATGCTAGAAAGACAAGATAAAAGGCCTACCTCATCCGGACGTTCGATGAAGTCCACCGTTGAGCACTTGACCCAAAGAAATATACCTGCAACTAGTCCTCAACAACCAAGCAAAGCAAGCATATGGTGATAATAAATGATGTTAGCACATTTAATAGCATAATCCATTAATAAACATAACAAATATGCCCATGGAATAATAATTCAAATATTTGAAAGATATCAATTGTACAGGAAAAGAGTTTCTATTAATATATGATCAACAGAAGTGAAAATGTTACAGACTTCTATGTCGACACATTTCAGAACCAAGAAACTAAGTTCCTTCCAACTGGGCCTCCACCACTTCAATCCTCCACCAAAGGTAAGCTCATAAAAGAGAAACAATGAGGTTCTCAATCAATAAGGGAAGAGCGTGAGGGTTGACCACTATGTTTAGACTTAAAGGACAAAGGGATGCAGACTCAATATGAAGTAAATAATTTCTTTAGAGTAACTTTGCTCTCAAAGTTGAATTCTTTCTCCTCTTTTCCATAACTCGAAATTGGCTCATTTATAGCCTTCAAATGGAACTGAAGGGTCGAGTCGGAACATTTACAGTATATGGAAGGCCAAGGATCATAGATCTCTTGTCGTGACATGGAAACCCAACACTAATTTTTATTTTTTGGGCACAAATCACGATGTACGTGGGCTATAGTGGTGTAGCCTATGTATACACATGTTGTATAGTAGGAAAGGTGCATACATGTGGAAAAATATGTATTTTTAGCTCTGGTCTTTACAAACATGGATGGTAAATCTGCATAGGGAAATGGAAAAAAGGCCTTCTATGCAAGATTGCATAGGGTGAGGCAAATATTTCTGTAACAAACACTATGCTAAAAAACATACATAAATTTACATCATAATATTCAGAAGATAAAATTCTACAATTTTATAACTCCAACAACAATTCCAACTATAATATTTCGTTCTTCTCAACGCATTGACCCAAGGAATTTGCCCCCTTGACTTCTCTCATTCCATCGGGCTGCACCATTATTTTATCAAGGGTATCAGTGCAGGTGACCAATAATTCTAAGATGTGGTTCCATAACTCTAGCTGCCCAAAAATGGAGTCTTTCATTTGTATCTTCTATTCTCTTCAAAACTAACAAAAAATTGTGAGTATTCCTCTTGCATAGTTTCTTCAGTCTCCCATGTTGCATCTTTAGGACTGTAACATGTCCATTGTACCTTTACTATCCCTATGAATTTTTTCTTGAGCACTTTGACTTTCCGGTCCAGGATACGTACTGGTTCCACTAGAAAATTCCCTTTGTTTTCCACCTGGATCACAGTTCAATCAATTATATGGTTAGGGTCAAGCACATATTTCTTTAATAATGATACATGAAATACAGTATGCACTCTCATGGATGTAGGAAATTCTATCATGTATACAACTGGACCTATCTTATTTAATATTTCATAAGGCCCACAATATCTTGTTTCCAACTTTGGGAAGCAACCCAATATTAGCAAACTTATTTCACTTTCACTTTTACAAAAACATGTTCACCCACATTAAAATACATGAAAAATATATTATTGTTTGTATAAATTTTCTGCTTGTCCTAGGGATGCCTCTAAATTCTTCTTAATCCTTATCATTTTCTCTTCCATTTCCCTCAAAAAATCAGGCCCAATGATAGCTCTGTTTGTTGAGTTATCACAACTCACTGGTGTGTTACACTTCCTACCATACAATGCTTCAAATGGGCTCATTTTTAATGAGGATCGGTACCCATTGTTGTAATCAAACTCTACTAAGTTGATGTAGTCTTCCTACTTTGATGGTTGGTCCATCACATACATTCTAAGCATGTCTTCAATTATTCTGTTGGTCATTTTTGTTTTCCCATATGACTTTGGGTGATATGTTGTACTGAGATTTAAATTTGTTCCAAAGCATTTGAACAAACCTTTCCAAAAATTAGAAGCAAACTTTGGATCTTTATCTGAAACTATTGCTTCAAGCACTCCATGTAGCCTGACAACTTCTTCAGTGTAGATCTTTGCAATGCTTGTTTCCTTATGTGTGGTCTTAACCTGAGTAAAACGTGCAACATTTGTTAATTCATCCACCACCACCATGATGGAATCATGCTACTTCATTGTTCTAGGTAGCTTTGTAATGAAATCAATTGTAACTACTTCCCATTTCCACTTAGGAATGGGAAATGGCTATAACAACCCCACCGGATGTCTATGCTTCATTTTCACCTTTTGACACTCTAGACACATGACTGTGTAATTAATCACTTATGTCTTCATTCCTGGCCAAAAGTATTGGCTTCTTACAATTGCAATTGTTTTCTGATATCTTGGGTGCCCAACATATGACACATTGTGCATTTCCCTCAACATTATATTTTCATCTCTCCCAAATTTAGCACATGTATTTTCCCCTTGTACATGAGGATTACATCATCTTTCAATTCATAATAAATAATTTTTTGTTGTAAATTGTCTTGTTGTAATGCTTCTTTTATTTTTAAATATTGCTTATATGAATTTGCAACCTTTAAAATTATGTTTTTTAAATCTGTGTTGAACATGTTGATGGTTGAAATATGCATTTTTTGAGCTCTTCTATTGAGTGCATCAACTACCTTATTTTCCTTTCCTTTTATATGCTTAATTTCAAATTCATATTCATTCAGAAATTCCATCCATCTATTTTATCTGGCATTTAATGTTGGTTTTCCAAAAAGAAGCTTCAGAGAAAAATGATCTATCCTTAGCTCAAATATTCTCCTCCCCATAAGGTAATGTATCCACATTTTTAATGCTTGTACAATGGCTGCTCATTCCTCATGTGTAGCGTAATTCCTCTCATGTTCTTTTAATTTTCAAGAATCATAGCATACCACATGCTCTTTTTGAGTGAGGACTCCACCAATCCCTTCCTTGCATGCATCAGTGCACACCACAAAATATTCATCCAGATCTGTAATATTAAATATTGGTGCACTTATTAAAATGTCTTTCAACTGCTAAAACCTCTCTGCACACTTGGAAGTCCATTCAAATTTCACTCCCTTCTTTTGCAAAGAAGTGATTGGGCTTGCAATAACTGGAAAGACCTATAAATGATCTGACCTCTGTCACATTTCTTGGCATTGGCCATCCTGTAATGGCCTCTATTTTCTCGGGATAAACTATTATCCCATCTTCTGAAAGAATATGCCTCAATTAGTAATTTTTATTTTGATAAATGATGCACTTACTTAGCTTGGCATACAACCTATGCTCTCTCAAAACCTCCAACACCATTCTCAAATGTTTCTCATTCTCTTCTTCTGTCTTTGAGTAGATGAGTATCATCTAGGAAAACAACGACAAACTTGTCCAGGTATTCCCTTAACACTCCATTCATCGGGAACATGAAAACAACTAGGGCATTTGATAGCCCAAATGGAGCTACCATAAATTCATGATGCCCATATATTTTTCTAAACATTGTCTTGTTGATATATTATTCCTTTATCCTCACTTGATGATAACATGATCTTAGGTCAATCTTGGAAAAGATTATTGCACCTTTCGGCTAATCAAAAATATAATCATTGGCAAAGGATATTTATTCTTTATTGTGACCTTATTCAGTTGTTTGAAATCAATACACAACCTTAAGGTTCCATCTTTCTTCTTCACAAAAAGATCTTTGGATCCCCAAGATGAAACAACTGGGCGTATATACCCCTTCTTCAAAAATTCTGCAAGTTGCATCTTCAACTCTTTCAATTCTAGTGTGCTCATTTTGTAAGGTGTATTGGACACAAAAGAATTTTCTAGCACCAAATCAATAGAAAAATAAATGTCTCTCTTTGGTGTAAATCTTGGGATTTCCCCAAAAAAATCTTCAAAATCCCTCAAGACTAGATGGTATTCAATACTTCCTACTTTATCTCTAGTTTCCTCTTCCATATGGGATGAAAACATTTGACATCCCTTCCTAAAACTATTTTTCAATTGCATGGCTGAAATTTCTCTAACAACTGCAACTCTTGGAATGCCTTGAATCTTTCCCTGCTTCCTTCCCTCTGTTGGAAGATTGGTTGTTGTCATTGATGTCAACCCTAGTCATGGGTTTTGGACCGCAAGATTGATAAAGGTATTTGGACATGAAGGACAATGCACATGCATATACAACACCCATGAATGGATAGTATACATCATGTTGTTTCCAGTGGTATGTGGCACGTCACGTGGATCCTCATGGTTGAGGAGAAATGAATTTTTGAAGATGACAAAGTGAATTGAAGAAGGAAGTACATGTAGGCCCTGAAGATGATTAAAGAAAAGAATTACAAAATAAGAAAGTGTCAGGTCGGCACTAATGTTAAAAGGAAGTGACATAAATGGTATAGATAAACATCATTATACATTCATTTGATACAAGTCGAATTTCAGAGGAAACAAGAAGTAAAGAAGGTCGGATTTCAAGGGAGGATGAAGTCTTTTGGTGATGTGTTCTAAGGTATGTTATTTTCAGGTCATCTTACCATTTTTGCTATAACTTTTTTTCTAGAACAATTCAAGTGGTGAAATCGCTATGGTATTGAGAAGACATATCAAGGTACCTCTGGTAAAAATTTATGCTCTTTATTCACTATAATTATGGAGATACACTATGTGGAAGAAAGGGTTTGTGACCAGTCCTGAAGCTAGTCAATAAATAGGTGTTTCGGGTAAAACAGTCATAACTTCTTCATAGAGAATCCAAATGAAGTGGGAAAAAATTCATTGGAAAGAGTACGGACTGTAGTTTCTTTTGTGCAAGTTTCAAAATTGGATGTTAATTATTGAGCACGGGGCATTATGTGCAAGTTCACTCTCATGAATAGACCAGAATTGAATAAAGTCTACCATTCTTTCTATAACCTCTTTTTGGGGAGGATTCAAGGAGTGAAAATTGGAGGAGTTTCAGAGAATAC
>ML801537.1:269280-318400 GCA_009831015.1 Picea engelmannii | reverse complement strand
CATGTTATTGGTGGTAGTCTTGTACATGCCATGTGTAATGGATATATGTGTTTGAGACTACTAGTTTAAGAACATCATGGATAATACCTCCCTAGCTAAGAGGGAGTGTTGATGTTACAAAACTTCTAGTGATGTATAGATTCATGGAAATTCAACAAGTAAATGGTCCAGAGTATAGATGCATACATAAACGATATTGAAGAACGTGCCATAAGAATACCTTCCTTACTAAGAGGGAGTGTTGAAGTATTATGTAGTTGAGGAAGATATTCTTATTGTATTTGATCAAGTCAAAACCCTAAAAGAATAATGCTAAAGTATATTTGTAATGTCAACTTAGGAAAATTATTATTATTATATTTTGTACTTGCAATATGAGAAGTCGACCCTGCTAGAAAAAGTCAAAGTAAATTATATTTTCTAGAAAAGATAGGTCAGCCCTATGGGAAAAGTTCATTGGCAAAATAAGTATAAATAAGGTGACACCTTACTCATTTGGTGATCACAACTCACTCAAATATAGCGCAAGTTTGGTGGAGAGATGAAGTTGCAGCTGCAGCTATAGGAGGAAGGATAAGTCACATCTCTTGGTCTTGGTTGGTCTCTCTCTCACGCACTACCTTGCTAGGTTAATGTGCTAGGGTTTGGATTGTGCCTTGGTGTATGTCTTGGTATAATAATTGGTGTATCTTCTGGTGACAAGGCACAAGTCTAGTAGCATAGTTTCCCTTTGAGTAGAAGGGTTATCTAGGATATTTCTCTCTGAGAGAGCATTGTACTGACACTATAATTGGTTGATGAATCTATACTAAAGAAGTTCTACTAGGTTTTCTTCCCCAAGGGGGTTTCCCAGGATAGATCTTTGTGTGTTATGATTGTAAGTGGTACATGTTGGTGCCTATGGTTGGGTGATGATGATGTAGCATTATCTATGGAAAAATAAGCACGTAAAAGTAGTTAAATTTCTATGGTAAATCTAACCCTAACTAGTTTTAGGAAAAATTCAACAAGCCTTCCTTTGTTATGCTCATAAAGATGTTTTTCTCTCTTTGTGACCTCTTCCAAAGTCATGGGATTATCATATTGTATCTTGTCAATGTATAAAGAGGGTAACCCACTCAAAAACCTTTGGATTTTGACCTTATAATCCTTTATGAAGTCCACATACTCCAACAATTCAAAGAATATCTTCTCATATTCTTCTATTTTCATGCTTCCTAGCTTGATTTCAAAGAACTCTTTCATCTTCCTTTCATATTAATGCTCACACAAGTATTTCTATTGGAAATATCCTTTGAACCACCTCCATGAGATCTTCTTCTCATCAAGGTGTTTGGATTTCTTAAGTTGATCCCACCACATGGCTATCATTCCTTACAAGTGGTAGGTTGCAATTCTTGTTTCTACCCTGGAGGGATAATCATGTAGCTGGAAATATTTCTTCATTTCCAATAGCCATACCTCGACCTCTTCTCCCTTCCTATGCTCACCATTGAAATTTGGTGGCTTGATTTTCCTAATTTCACCTTGCAAGATGTCTCCCTCGATCCTTCTCCTCTGTCTCTAGATAGGATACACACTTGGGTTGTTCCCTAGACCTAAAATTGCATGAGATATCCTAGTGGATTGCTATGGGGAATGATGGTGCCTACTCATATTCCTTTATTTTATGTCATTCTCATGCTCATCCCTTCTTCTATGGGATCTGGATGTTGTCACATGTCTAGCACTTTATGTTTTCTTTGTGTCAGAGTCTTTATTGTATTGCCTCTACAACATGTTCAAACTCTGGAGTATATCTTCCTGGTATTTCATTATATTCTCATCATCTTCCCTATATCTCTACACTTTTTTCTATAGATGTATCATAGTTACATGCTCCTACCTACATGTTTTTCCATTAGACTATGTCTCAACATTTCCCATGATGACATGTAGCCCTCTGAATTCATCTTCATGATCGTAGGACCCTTGGGAATTATCCATGATTGTGGATCTCATATAGAAACCAAACTTCCTTCATGTATCTCTAATTCTGCAAGAAAATGTGCATGCAAATAAATTTCCGTTAGACAAAATTATATACATACACAATTCTAGAAAAGAATGCATAAATTTCTCTACTCTTTAATACCACCAGCCACATTATTTTGTGTTGATTATAACTTATATTGCTTAGATAAATTTTTATGGGTGGATATAAGGATTCTCCTCCTCAATACCTCTCCATCAAATATTCATTTTACTGATTTCGAGCTCCGATCAGAAAGTTTTTGTCTTCAGAAGTTTTGATTGTTTCCCCCTGTCTAACCATGTATGCTACAAGTGTCTTATTTTTCTTCCTACACATTTTTATTTACCTATTTTTCAAATCTAGCTCCATGGTTGTCTTCTATGGTCCATGAGCTTTCCATAGACTACTCTTGTGCCCCAAACTAACTTCTGAGCAAAGAATTATGCCCTCTGGAAGTAATTTGGTACCTAAAATATGCCTTGTACTATTTAGGTTGTAACTTCTTCATATGAGATATGTTTTACGCTCATAATATTTCATTGGAAATATCTCCTCGATCTTAAGCTACAAAGACAAGTTTCACCTTGGTACACGCTATTCTCTTAAAATTTGAATACCTAAAAACATTGTTTTAGGCCCTCAAAAATACCCTACAAGATTATGACCTACAAAAGCACTATATTTTTCTGACAATTTGACTAATCAATACTAACAGAACTGTTGGTCGGGCATTCTAGGTCCACGTGGTACCTTGAGGTGACACCACATCAACCCTTTGGCCAACCTAGCCATGCCCCATTATCCTTCATCATATTCTTCCTTATCTTCCCTCTTCTTCTCCTTTCTCTCTTTTACCTTTACGTTGACCCTGTAAATAACAAAATATTTTTAATTTATGGGCCACCCGTACCAACTGCCCACCTGGAACAGATCTAACCTTGGATGGGAGAAGGGTCCCACCTTATCTGTCAGACCTAAACCTAGGATGCGTTCATTGGTCGCGAGGATGGGTGGGTCCCATCCCACACCATTTTCCCTTTAGTGCGTGAACTTGATTCCCCCCCTGATCCAACAGTGGATATGATCAGGACATTGACGACTCACAATCCATTTCACATCGCCAACATGCCCAAGGGTTAACACCCCCTCCATGATCTGACATGTGAAATTACATTCCCCAATCAAAAGGAGGAGATCAGTGGAGATTGACAGTGGGGAAGACATGTTGCATCACCAACATGATCAAGGGTTAACACCCACTCATTGATGCGACACTCCAAAACCGCCTTGATACTTAGCGCATTTTTATTGGTTTCAAATCCCCAACGATTGCTCCCAAAACTGCTCTGCTACCCCTGTGATACCAATTATGGTATTGGTTGATACTACTTCATTGGTATCCCCACCACTGTATTCTACCACAATACCACCAGCTTACTACCGTGGCAGTCCACCACACTACCGCCACATGACCTCCACATCATGGTATAGAAAATTACCCAAAATTTTAAGAATTTCATAATTTTTCCAAAATTTTCAAAAATGCATAATTTCAAACTTTTTTCTCCATGGTCTCCTAAATCAAGCCTTAAAAAGGACAATTTAGGGCCTTTTCATGTCAATTTGACCTCTACACTCGAACCTCAGCACTCTTGTGTCAATTTCTCAATGAATTTCACTTCATAAATTGGGGGGTTTTTCCAATTTCACCCAATTTCACCCTAGTTGCACTGCAATTTCCAAAATTCAACCAATTATAGGCCCAACATGCACATTTATAGATTAAAATTCGAGATTTTAACCCATGAACTCAATTTCCTCAAATTCATCATGAATTTTCCCCTATTTCACTAGAGTAATTCTAACAAATAAACTTGCAGACATCCTCTAAGCTTTAATTTTGCAATTTAGGCTTATGCATGATTATTTTGGCATAAATAGGTTCAGTTTTGAACCTATGGCTCTCATACCAATCTGTAATGTTCCCCATCTTAACTGAGGAACATTACTTGCAAAAAATACCCATAAAATAAATAAATAAAATCTTGCTAACTAATTTCTTGTAGCTTACAACTACGATTATACACATTTTTATCTAGATTTTGATACCCATAATTAAATGCATCTACAATATTATAAATTAACATAATGTAGATAATAAATCAACTATAATATCACATGAAACCATTCTCATACACAGGGTAAAAACATAGCCATGAAACTCATAAGATAACTCAAAAAATAGATAAACACTTATCTTTTGTTTTAAACATTTGTGCAACCAGCTACTTGGGAAGGATGTTCCACCCAACCATAGACTTGTTGTTCAAAATATCAACATGACGTCACCCCCGATTTGGGGCTAGGAATACACAAAATAAGCGTGCCTTCACAGTCCACTCATAGATCAATATCCCACAACCCATTGGTATTCTCCTACAACTATCTCAAATTTCCTCCAACTCTCTTCCTCTTGACCAACCCAACCCAAGGAATTTACCCCTTCACTACTCTCAATCCATCATGCATCTCATTCATTTATCAGGGTCTCTCTGGAATAAGTAACCAAGAATCTCTTTACTGGGAACTCAAGGGAACTCACTTCTAGGAAAACTACCAACAAACAACAACAAACACTTGTTGTTAGAGTGAAGCTCCCACAGGAGTTCACTCTTCAAGCCTAACAACCTAGCTCTTCAATCTTTAGCTCCAAAACACTCCAGCATGCTCTAGAATTCATCTAGCCTTTGTACTCTAGCTACAATGCTCTTCTCTTCTTCTCTCTACTTGATGTTCATGTCAAAATTGAATGTGTAAAACTATTTATTCCCCCAATATGAATTTCCTCTATTTTCCCAAGACAAATGACTTTTCACTCTACCCAATGTTGATTTTACTTTATCCCCGTGCTTCCAATAACTATGGGATGTGACTTCTACACCCACTGTCTAATAGGTATTCAATGATTGGGCTCTCATACACTCAACTAGAAAAATAAAAGGTTGTCCCAATTGATAATAAAACTTAGAAATATGGATTCAGATTAATACCCATAAATCATTCCCCACTTGAACCCCTCTTAGACACTCCTAGATATTCCCCTCTCTTGTAGATTAATCAGCCCCATCTATGTCTATATTCTCAACAATTGGCATCACATTATTTTTATTAAAAATAGAAAATATAATTCACATATTACATCGCTTGGTCATATTCGCATTCATATCTACATCCTCTTACCATCCTCAATATGATGGGAAAATTGAGATTGTGAATAAATGTTTAGAAGGATATCTTCATTTGTTTGCATCTGATAAACAAACACAATGGGTCAAGTGGTTTCCATTGGCAGAATAGCGGTACAACACATCCTTCCATACTTCATCAAAAATGTCCCCATTTATGGCACTTTATGGATATCATCCTCCATCCATCACATCACCCTTGAAAGGGACTGCAAAAGTTCAAGCAGTGGAGGACCACATAGGGCACCAACAAGAGGTTCTCAAACTATGGAAGGAAAAATTGGTTTTGGCACAAAATAGGATGAAACAACAAGCAAATCAACATCCTAGTGAAAGGGAATTTGAAGTGGGGGATTGGGTAGTTCTGAGGCTACAACCATATAAACAGATGTCTCTCAAGCAACAAAATAAGAACAATAAATTAGCACCCAAATATTATATCCCCTATAAGGTTTTACAAAGGATTGGAAGTATGGATTACGAATTGGAGTTGCCTCCATATTCACATGTACATCCAGTCTTCCATGTTTCTTGCTTAAAGAAGGTAATCGGTAACAAGATCTTAGTCCAAACTATTTTACCAGAGATTAATGAATAAGGGAATATCATATTAGAACCAGAAACAAGGATTAAGTAGCTGAGAAATCGAGCAATTAGAAAGAACTTCATCGAATGGAAGAACCTACCAATGGAAGAGGCGACATGGGAAGATTATTTATTCATGCAGAAGCACCCATGGTTAGTCAAGTGTTGAGAACAACAATTTTTTGAAGGTGAGGGGCATGTGAAGCCCGATATAAATCCTTGTGTTATGTATAAAACCCCTTGTTAATCCCTAGTGTTATATTTGTATGTATGCCAGAACCGATCATTGCACCCTTTCATTATAATTGTACACTTTGTCTCCTATATAGACCAAGGAGACCTAGTCTTAGGATCATCTTATCTCAACTCATATTGTATTTTGAAATGGATATATTGTAAAAGGAGGTTTCCCACTCGAAGTGGACTATACTCATTGACCTTTTATCATTTTTAAGGTATTGGATCATAACATTTTATGAATTTAATGAACTATTCAAGTTGTGTCCTTTCGGATGTTGAGAATTTTGAATCTTATAAATGTATGTTGTTTAATGCTTGAAGTTTGAATCACCATGTCATTAAAACTCATTTTTGTGATATTAATCTCTTCGAGATTGCAAATATATGTTTATTATTTTTTCACTCTTCTTCTTCATGTGTGCTTTTGAATCCTTATCACCTCATTTCTCATACCTTTTCAATTTTTTTAATTTTTTGAACTAACCCCCTTATCATGTCTTTAAATATTGTGCAATATATCTTCATAGTATAAATAATTGTATTGACCTTAACTACTCCTCTACAACCAACATGTGTTATTGTAACAAACATTTGGTATTGGAGCAATGAGACTTTTTCTTGAGAGTATTTCCTATTCTCCTTGTTACATGATGTAGTTGTTACCATTGCTAAGAGCATATCATTGAAATGATATCACTTTCTTTTCCAAAACGTTATTTATTTATGATTTAATTCTTCCATTGAGGAATATAATATTTTCCCATCTACAACACATTCCTCTTGTAAAAAGTGAACTATCAAATAAATTACGAGAAGATCGAATGCACACTAGTTCCTTTAGGGGGAGTGCATCTTTGATGAAGGTCTCGAGTGGAAAAACGATTTTGGTTCAAATATATTATAGTAGTTTTTAATCATTTTAGAAAATTTGAGATCCAAAATAGGTCATCTTAAAAGTTTTGAATATATAATATTGGCATTGTCTAGTTGTTTTATGAAATGGTTTTTTTCGTCGGAATTTTGTGATATAAATTTACAAGAATCGTTATTTTTTGTTGTTCAAAATCCATTTCTGAATGCAAAAATAGATTCAACATGGTGAAAAATCCCTGGGGCACTCGAATTATACAGAAATAATCACTCAAATCTATGAATCTAACAATTTCTTCCCAGATTTCGAGCAAATATCCCCGAAAAAAAATCGTCATTTAATAGAATGTTTAACCTACGACTATAATATTTAATTGCACATACAATTTTATACTTATAAATCATACCATATTATTGAAACTCAACAACCAATAAAGACATTTATTCCCAAATTATATTAAAATATAAAACTAACAATAGATTCATATTAAAAAAAATATGGGAAAATACAAATGATCAACATATTGTTGCATTTGTGCATATTGTACTTTATGGCCCTTTCATGAGTCAATTTCAAAAATATTTCATTCACATTGTTTCATTATGGTAAAGAAATGGCAAATAAGAAAAAAATAGTACCGATGATGAATTCATCTCACTGACAATCTCTATAGAATATGCTAACATAAATGGATGTGTGACAAAGAAAATGCAACATTAGTAAATATCTTGAACTGGCACTTTATGCATTATTTGAAACCTTCTTGTGTACGATAGTCTCCCTTTGGAAGTAGTGAGTACCATAGTAGCAAAATTTGGTTGTATTGACCTTCTCTATATGGAATTTTGAAGTAGTAAGAAATTTGGCGAATTTTTGGTACAATATTGATACGATATTATTATAATCAACTTATCTTCTCCAAAAACAATTAAAAAGGTAAAAAAAATTCAAAACGAACAATAAAAACACCTATAAATATAAATTACATTGCTAAATGGAATAAATTATTTTTTATGATTTAGGCCCTTTCCTGAGTTTGAAAGTCTTCTTAAATATGGAACAAAATACATATTTTTGTATGTATTACATATATACTTCCGTATTGGATTTTTTGTTACATTTTTTTTCAATAACAAATTGTATTCAAATACGTATTTATATTCAAATCTTACTACTATGGTGCGAACTACTACCAAGTCCAATCTTAAATCCTGGATCAGTAAACCGCCCAAGAGGTATTTAAAACCTTGAGTCACACAGTCCCTTGTTGTAGAAACTTAACCATTGTTTATGTGAATACTTGTTAAATAAAAGATAAAAAAGAGCACCATAATTCACATATTTTGATGGATTGTCAATAATTGGTGATTTTCCAGTGTGTGTGTTTTCAATTTCTTTGTTGTCAAGCGGAAAATTGAGATTATTAGTGAATGAAAAAATGTCATGGGTTTGATGTTGGATATGGAACGTCCACATTTAAACATGCTTGATGGCATGTTGAATTATATAATGTACATGTTGCCCCAAATGATTTGGGGAACCTAATCTCACCATTAGAGGCATTGCAACAATGGTGCTAAAATTGAATTTTAATGTGGTTCATTGTCAAATCTCTCCATAGATGCCAAAGGCCATGTTGATTTCTTCAACAAGTGAGCTCAAGTAAATAAAATAAAAATAAAAATAAGAAATTGTCGTGGCAGTGGGATCAATGAAGGGAAGTATAAAAACATAAATTAAACACACGCAACAAATAGAACTGTATGCATAAAGAGTTGGTTCTCTATTTCATATGTTGAATAGGGAAATATACATGCATATATAGGCTTTCTAGAAATTAACATATCTCCTAAAAGTAGGATTTGAATTGGACACATACATATTCAACTGAGTGTTATTACTACCACTTATCTAACAAACTCTACCAATTATCTACCTACACTCTTAGCAACCTCAAAATATGTTGACAACATTATAACAATCTATTAGCAATTACATTTCTTCATTTATTTATAACACTCCTCCTTAATGGAGAAATGAATTGTCTATGATACCTATTATATATTTACATATTACAATTTTTTTCTTTCCCAAAGGCTTGGTGAATATATCATCCATGTTCTCATGTTTGTTACAATACATCAAATCAATTTTCCTTTTATTGAATTTTTCTCTTACAAAATGATGTTGAGTTTCAATATGTTTTGATCTTGCATGATAAATTGGATTATTTACCAATTTCATTGAACTTTGCCTCTTGCACTTGATAGTTGTAGGTACTCCTTGTCTTTCTCCCATGTCTTCAAGAATTCACCTTAGCCAAATTGCTTCACATGTAGCACTACACAATGCTTTGCACTCAACTTTAGTAGAAGAAAATGAAACAATCGGCTACTTTTCTCTACTCTAAGACACAATCCTAGATCATATACTGAATGCATATCCAATGGTTGATTTTCTATCATCTACATGACCTACCCAATCAGAATTTGAACAACCTGTCAACTCAACATTCAAATGATTAGTGCATTCAATACCAAAATCAATAGTTTATTTTAGGTATCGAATGACTCTCTTGGAAACTTTCCAATGTATCTCAAGTGGCTTAGCCATGAATTGACTAAGTATGTTAACTGAATATGCAATATCAAGTCTTATTATAGTTAAGTAATTTAAACTTCCCGCCATCTATCTATACAAAGTACCATTTACTTCTTTTGTTGCATCATCAATGTAAAGCTTGGTATTCTATTCTAATGGAGTAAACACTAGTTTTCAGTCATTCCTATTGAATATTTTCATAAGTTCATTTGTATACTTACTTTGAGTAATCAAAGTTTTACCATCTTCCCTACATACCTCAATGTATAAGCAGTAATTCATCTTCCTGAGATCATTCATTTAAAATTGCTATGATAGTCGTGTTTTGATTTTATTAATCGAACTTGTAGCTCTCCATGTTATGATTAAATCATCAACATACAATGAAATCAAAGCAACATTCCCATGTTCATATTTCTCTATGTAAATATTTTGATCACTCTTAATTTTTATGAATCCTTGTTGGAAGAAGAAGTTATCAATTTTATATACCATGATCTCAAAGCTTGTTTGAGACCATATAGTGCTTTCTTTAACTTGCATACAAGATGTTCTTGTCCCTACTTTACAAAACCTTCTAGTTGAAAAAGGTACACTTCTTTTGTTAATTCACCATTCAAAATGTTGAATTGACATATATCTTATGTAAGTTCCAATTGTTCCTAATAGTTAATGCAATCACAAGTCTAATGGTGTTCATTTTATTTACAAGTGAAAATGTGTCCTTGTAATCTATTCCTTCCTTTTGTCCTCGTAATCTATTCTTTCCTTTTGTGAATAGTCTTTCACAACCAATATAGCTTTAGACTTGTATATACTACCATTAGAATTGAACTTGGAATTGTACACCCATTTTGAGCCTATGGGAATTTTATTTTCAGGCAACTTAGTTAGTTCCCAAGTGTCATTTTTCACAATGGAATTGTATTTCGCTTGCATAGCATTCATCCATTCTTTATGATCCCTTGCTTTCTCAAAATTTAAAAGTTCTTCAACATGCATGACTTGAGATATCAAAGTATAATCTTTTATCTTATTGGTGTCTTGATTTTCCTTGTTGGTCTTTGTAGTGACTTGTTGTTTGGTGGACTAGCTCCACTCTTTCTTGGTGTACTACTACTTCTTGTAGCTTCAATACCACTTTGAGATTCAGCATCATCTTGTTGATCTTCACTTTCTTCTAATTTTGTACTTTCAATGCCTTCTTCAGGAAGTTTCCATACATCTTTACTATCATCATCTGCATACTCATGAAATATAACATCCCTAATTGCAAAGAATTTATGAGTAATAGGAACGCACATTTTGTAAAATCTATGTGTATAATGTCTTATGTATTGTTTGGACACTATCTTTTCACTGTTATCACACTATGTAAGTTATAAGGTGTCATCTTTCCATCAAATACTTAGGCTACAATATTTTTTTGTTTTTTGTCAACCTTGTAATGTTCCAGCACACACACACATATATTTCTTTGTATTCCTCTTCTTCTTCGAATTTATCACCCAAACTAGTCAACTTGCAAATAAAAGAATTGAATATATTCAGATGTTCTGAAATTTTCATACCTTCATTCATACATAAGGTATATAGTTGTCACTTCAGGAAGATTCTATTTGTCAAGGACTTTCTTATGTACGAACTTTCCAGTTTCGTCCAAAGTCCTATTGTTGAAGTTTCTGAAACAATATTAAACAGAATATCGTCGATTAACCACAGACGGATAGCACTAAGGGATCTTTCATCCATTTCCTCCGAGTCTTCTTCTGACATATCCACATGCTTCTTTATATTTCCATGCAATGCTTTTGCAACCCCTTGTTGCACGAGCATATCCTGCATCGTGGCCTTCCATAACTCGAAATTATTGCTCCCATTAAACTTCTCGATCTCAAATTTTGCACTCTGTGTTTTCACCATTTTTTCTCAAAGAGACCAGATTTAAAAAATAAACCCAAAGCTTAAAAAAACAAGCTTTGATATGGTGGAAAATTATATTAAAATGGGAATGAAAAAAACTTTAATGTTTACCTCCTTATACCTCCCATTCCACTGATCTGGATTTTATGAGTAGAACGAAATGAATACAGATTATTAACAGGTGCTTGACACAAAATAACAGAGATACAGTAAAACCGGTTTTCTATTCAATAACGAAATAAGCTGAAACTGTAAAATGCAGCGGAAACAAGCTTATTGGAATGGTGGCGGCTTATCTTTGAGAAGAGATGTGATGGTTGTGATCATTTGCAAGAAGATCATTAAAATGAGGCTCTGAAGGCCTTTTTACAATAAGCAGGAATGTCAAAAACCCTAGACATCCAAAAATCTAACCCTAGGAGATGAATCGCCAAAAGTCATGTGGGCCCCGTTTGGGTAAGTTAGTACATCAACTTCCCGGGGTCGTAACTTTTGCATACGATCTATGTTTTAGGCGTATAATATCCCGTTGGAAAGGTAACATCGAGGAGATTGATTTTGGGTGCAATATTGAAGGAATTTTCATATTGAAAACCTGTTTTCCCAAAAAAAAAATCGTTTAGGGCCTCAAAACGGCTCTGAAGTGAAAACTGCTAAAAATAGTAAATTACCAAAATTGCCAGAAAATTGTTTTAAGCCAGTTGGAAAAGGTGGGTGGCCACTGATATCCTTCTGAATCAATCCTCTCTCCTTAGGAAGCAATTTTCTCCATTGCATTGAGGTCCCCCATCAGATGAGGAAATTCCTGCTGAATTTGGCCCCGGGTGAGCCACTTGCCTTAGTGCAGGAGTTGCCCTGCTTTGACGACTCGATAAAGATGGATCCTTTGTTGTCGAGTTCCCTTGATCTGTGTGTCCACAATATGATCATTGGATGTTTGTTGTATTCATTCGGGGTTAATCTATGTTGGTGTCAGTTGTTCTGCTACTTCTGAGGTGTCCAATAATTGTGTGAAATAAGGGCGAAGGAGATCCACGTTGAACATTGGGTGCATGCCAAGGAAAGGAGGAATGTTGAGCTCAAAAGTATTATCCCCCATGGCCTTGGTGATAGTGTATGGCCCATAAGGGAGTGGGCAAAGATTCTGATGGAGTCCTGTAAGGCGTTCTTTCTGCAAGTGCAACCAAAATTTGTCGTCCACCTGAAACTTATGTGGCACCCGATGTTGATCATGGCATTGTTTGTACTTGTCATTGGACTTTTGTAGGATATCTTGAACCTGTTGGTGGATGTGTTGGTTACGCTCAATGAACCAGGTGGATTTGTCAGCTTCAGTTGGAGCAGAAGATGAGCCGGTCGAGGTGACTGCAAGGGGAAGTGCAACATCTATGGGACCCAATGGTTGGAATCCCAACCCCACCTAAAAGGCGTTGTGGTTGGTTTAGCTATGCAAGGCTCAGTTGTAACTATGTTGGACATAGGGAAGGCTCTCATCCCATGTGCAAGGGTGCTTTGAATTATACATGCGAAGGATATGCACAATCAGTCGATTTACAACCTCGGTTTGGCCATCTGTCTGGGGGTGGAAGGTCGTGGATTTGGTGAGCTTGGTGCCCAGTAGTGACCAGAGGCTCGACCAAAATGTGCTGAGAAATCGACTATCCCAATCTGAGACAATGGTTTGTTGGATTCTAAAATGTACCCAAACTCGTTCAAAGAAGAGCTTGGTAGTGGCCTCTGTTGTGATTCTCTTCTTGTAGGCAACCAGGATCGCCATCTTAGAAAAGTGATCAACAACCATAAAAACACAGTCATTTCCCCGCTTGGTGGACAGGAGGCCTGACATGTAGTCCATTGAGATGGATTCCCATGGCCTGTCATGAGTAGGAAGAGGGGTGTACAGGCCCTGTGTCTTAGTGGTCAGTTTGGAAATAGCGCAGGCAGTGCAGGGCCGGATATACTTACTGACCTCCTGTCAAAGTTTTAGCCAGTAGAAATGTTTCTATAGCAACGCCACTGTCTTTCTAACGCCGAAGTGTCCTGCCACCCAACTGTAGTGGGCTTCCCAGATCAGCTTCACTCGCTCACTTGATGGAACACAGATATGGCCAACAAAAACCCATCCTGAAGATGGAAATTATCAACAACTGCGTTTGCAACCAACATTTGGTAGATGGTGGCGAAGTCCGAGTCTATCTCATAGAGTTGGGGCCATCCAGAGGTCTCATGGCCACAAGAGTCTAGCACCGTGGTGAGTGTCATGACTGGCGGTATGTTGAGGAAATCAGCGATGCGATCGGTGCTTCATGTTTTATACTTGATGTTGAGGTGGAATTGTTGCAAGTATGTGGACCACTTTTGATGGCGGTCATTTTGCAATTTTCCCTATGTCTGCATGAACTGCAGTGGCTTATGATTAGTTTGGATGACTGTCTCCTTCCCAAGAATGTAATGTCTCCACTGGCGGCAAGCTTGCACAATGGAGTACATTTATTTGGCGTAAGTAGGGTACTTACAGACAACATTTGATAATGTCTCACTATGATAGGCCACGGGGTGGTCGTGCTGAGTGAGAACGGCGCCCACAGCATAGTCTGAAGCATTTGTCTCGATCTCAAAGGGTTGTTGCAGGTTTGGTAGTGAAAGTACTAGGGTTGAGCACAAGCACTACTTCAAATCATCAAACACTTGTTGTTGGGACCGGCCCCACGCAAATTTCACCTTACCGCCACCCCTGTTTATTTGGCTGAGGGTCCATGCAATATGGGAGAATCCCAACACGAACATACGGTAGAAATTGGCAAGGCCGAAGAAGCTCTGAAGCTCAATGAGTGTGGCAAGGGCTGCCAGTCACGGATGACTTGGATCTTGGTTGGATCCATATGTACCCCATGTTGATCAATGATGTTTCCCAAGTAATGGACCCTGTCCATGCTGAAGGAGCATTTTTCCAAGTTGGCGTATAGCTTGTGTTGTCGCAGGGTGTGCAGAACATGTTGAATATGTTGCAAGTGTTCGGCCCAAGTCTTGTCGTAAATGAGAATGTCATCCAGATACACCACTACAAAAGTATTGGTGAATGGTCGCAGGATATCATCCATCATCCTCATGAAAGTGGTTGGAGCATTTGTCAAACAAAAGGGCATGACCAACCATTCAAAAAGGCCTTCCTTTGACTTGAAGGCGGTCTTCCGTACATTTGTTTGTTCTATCAGGACCTAGTGGTAACCAGACTTCAGATCAATCTTACTGAATTATTTGGCCCCCATGAGTTGATCAAGGAGGTCATCGATTCGTGGAATCGGGTATCGGTTTCTGACTGTGATTTTATTCAGTGCCCGATAATCAATGCAGAGTCACCAAGTTCCATCTTTCTTCTGTAACTGCACGATTAGGCTCCCGCAAGGTGATGATCTGGGATGGATGTGCCCCTTGTGGAGAAGTTCTTGGATCTGTCACTTGATCTCCTCAATCTCCAACAAAGAGCGGCGATAGACTGGCCCATTAGGCAGCGGTGCACCGGGGGTCAGATCGATGGAGTACTTGACCTGGCAGTGCAGAGGTACCCCTATAGGTTAGGAGAAGATATCTGAGTATTCTTCCACGACCTTATCTACTTGCTTTTGTTGTGTGGAGAGGTCGGCCGCAGAGACCCTAGATGTGGTTGTGATCTTTCGCTTAGTCTAATGAATCACAAAGAAGAAAAACTTCCCCGTCTGAGAGATGACCTTCCTGCATTGCTTAGCAGAGATCAAGGAAATAGCACTAGGTGGGACTGCCTCGGGTATACTATACAATTTCCTATTCAAAGTAATAATAACACTACAAGGCCTAGACTCATATATAGCATGATGTTTCCATAAATAAGGTTGGCCCAAAAGAACATCACAAACTTCGAGATGAGTAACATCACACAATACCTCGTCTTTGAAGGGATTGATGACGTACGACAGACGGCACTGTTGGCTGACACGAAGATCGCTTCCTTGGTGTAGGGTTGTGGGTGCGATGTTTTCGGCAGGGCCAGCCGCTTGATGACCTCTGCTGAGATGAGTTTCTTCTGGCTACCGCTATCAACAATGAAGTGTAGCGGGGTGCCTTTTACCCACATCTGTGAATGGAAGAGGCACTCTCCTTCTTCTGGCTCGTCTGGTTCACCAGGCTGGAACTTGGTGGTAGAAACGGTGGCACTGGGTTCCACGTCAATGATCCATCTTCCCCTTTCTAGTTCTGTCTTAGACTCAGAATCTGAATCTGATTCAGAGGCTTTCACTTCGGCCACCAGCGACTTCTTTGAGCGACAGTCAGTAGTGTTATTCCAAGGGCTCTTATGAAAGTCGCACCACTTCCTGGTATCTTTCTTTGTCTTTCTGATGTCCTTCTTTGCTTATGGATTGGACTGGTTGTCCTGATACTGTCCATATTTTCTCTTTCCTTTGTTCTGTGGGTTGGGGGCGCCCTTTCCTGGCTTTTTTTGTGCGGGGTTCCCAGGCCCAAACTGTCGTGTCTTTTGTTTGAGCTTATGCTCGATTTTGACGGCATATCGGTAGGTCGCGCACAAGGATGAGATGTCCAAAAATTCTATTTAGGTCTGGATGTATCTATGCAAATCATCGCGATACTTGAGCACCATATGTCGTTCTAAATCTTTGATACCCAGCTTGGTGCTCAAGGTATGGAAGATATTTTTGAAATCTGGCACTGCTTGGTCTCTTTCTTGCCGCAGTGTGGTTCATTTGGTATACAGGTCATCATAACTTCTGACAGGGTAGTATTGATCCTTCATAGCATCCTTGAAGGATTCCCAGGTGGCCATGACTGTAAATAATGAGAGTTCCTATGTTTCCTTTTTCTCATAGAAAGTTTCCCATCAATCTTTGACATGGGGAATGACTTTGAGGAGCGCAAAAGTAATATTTTCTCTATTCGAAAAGTTATGGATAGAAAAATACACTTCTAGTAGATTCAACCACTTGTCTATGGAATCTGCATCTATCTGACCTTCAAATATAGGAATATCGAATTTTATTTATACCTTGAAGGGGGTGGCACCTTCGTTCGAGGAAGATGTGTCGCTTGTTAGTAGTTGTCGAAGGATTTGCGCGAAACTATCCATCATCTCGTTCCTTTGTTGCGTGAGGGCTTCCTCAATCAATAGTTTGAAAGTATCTCTCGTCCTGTCATCTTTATTTTCTCCTTCCATGAGAGGTCGCTTGGGCATGCGACAACTTTTGTCCTGAAGAGAAACAAGCTCGAGACCCAACTTTTTGTACTCCGACCTCATTGGGGACATTCATTAAGATGACAAGGAGCAGACCGCTTTGATACCAATGATCTGGATTTTATGAGTAGAACAAAATGAATACAAATTATTAACAGATGCTTAACACAAAATAACAGAGATACGGTAAAACTGGTTTTCTATTCAATAACGAAATAAGCTTAAAACTGTAAAATGCAGTGGAAACAAGCTTGCTAGAATGGTGGTGGATTATCTTTGAGAAGAGATGTGATGGTTGTGCTCATTCTTAAGAAGATCATTACAATGAGGCTCTGAAGGCATTTTTACAATAAGCAGGAATGTCAAAAACCTTAGACATCCAAAAACCTAACCCTAGGAGATGAAGCGCCAAAAGTCATGTGGGCTTCGTTTGGGTAAGTTAGTACATCAACTTCTCGGGGTCGTAACTTTTGCATACGATCTTCGTTTTAGGCGTCTGATAGCCCGTTGGAAAGGTATTGTCAAGGAGATTCATTTTAGGTGCAATACCGAAGGAACTTATATATTTCAAACCTGTTTTCCCAAAAAACATCATTTAGGGCCTCAAAACAGCTCTGGAAGTGAAAATTGCTAAAAATAGTAAATTACCAAAATTGCTAGAAAATTGTTTTGAGCCAGTTGGAAAAGGTGGGTGGCCACCGATATCCATATTGATCATCCACATCCACCATAATATTTTATTCTTAATCCACCCCCCTTTAATGAACCTTCATTCACGTATTTCGACCCTTTAAACAATATGATTTCACCTTTCCATGTGAAAAGAAGATGTCGCACCTTTCGATAGAGCAAGGGTGCGATGATTTCTAATTTGCAAAAGTTGATAAGGGAAACATGAAATATGTCACACCATTTGAGAGGAGGGACCTACGATACTGTGAAATTATCACACATGGCTTAAAACAACAATGTTGCACCTCTTGAATATGATCGCCGCGACACTCTCTCATCATTCTTCGTTATTGTCTCACCTCCCAAATATGATAACCGCGACACTCACTCAACGTTATTCATTCTCTGTGGCTTCCAACCAAGATATGATATCACTTGTTGAACCTATTAGCCACAAAAAAACTAATATGCAACGGAAAAATAAATAAACACACAAGGAATACAAAATGGCAAACACATAATATGAACGCAAAGATTTAACATGGTTCACCCAAATTTGGGATACATCCACCAAGAAATGGTATCGATTCTTTCTTATGTTCAGAAATGGAGATTACAATAGTCTTCCAGACACTCAACCCTCTTGCTTCTACTGAAAAATAAAAAAATTCCTAGGTTTACAGCCTCTATTCAAACGGCTACCAAATTGAATAGTAAATGTTTTCCTATCCATACTGCAGCTAAGTTGACACATACGCAACCGAATCCATAATGATAGGAGCTGATGTAGATGATTTTTCCTTGAATTTAGGGGTTTTGTTGTCACATGATTCAACAAGACCTAGAATGAAGAAAGTGTATGTTGTGGCCAAGAGAAATCAACTAAAAGGAATATTATGAGGTTTACCAATCCTCTAGCAGTTAAACCTCTGGTCCAACAAAGTCATTCTAAGGTTTATCGTCACATTTGGGTAACAAATGCATGTACCTATACATGTTCTTTTAATTTGTATCATTAGCATGAGTGTGTTTGCAAGGAATGTACAAGGGATCTTGTCCAAAGCAGTGATCTTGGATTCAGTGCATTCAGAAGATCAACACACTCTCTAGGTTTGACTTGATATATCTATGGTTGTTATGGCATTATGAACTTCTAGTAAAAGTTATAAGTTGACTTTAGTCAAGATCTTATAAGGTTGAGATTTTATTCTCTAACTCAGTTTTCTATCAAGAAATCATATTGTTTTAAGTTTAAGGGATAGGTCAGAAAGGATACTTGTCTCATATGAAAATAAATTCAAGTGGAACAATAGCAAGACTCTAGGTTTGCATATCAAGTTTGATATCTTTATTATTGTCACTTAAGTAGTTTATACTACTCAGTGTACTTATTTGCAAATACGAACTAAGACCTACTCTAGAAGATATTTCTTGTTCTTGTTCTCAGACAAGATCATCTTAGTAATGCTACCAAGAAACTATTCTTCATATAAAAGATGTTGTATTGGAAACATTGTTGTTCTTGTTGTCTTAGGCAGGTTATTTCATGAAGGATATCATGAAGATGTATTTCTAGGCTTGTAGCAATTGCCTCTATCCTTGTCCTTATTCTTGTTTCGATTTACTATCATAAACATATTGTCTTTAATCTTTCTTTTGTTTCTTGTCTTGTTCCGGGCAGGTACCCTTGTGAAATATATTGACAAACCTTGATGAACAATATTTGTGGAATATGTCATAGAAGAAGTTTATAAGGATGACACAATACTTGCAACAACTGCCAGATGGGCAGCAATCAGAACAGATAGAAACAAACATAAAGAGAATCAAAGGAAGTCAGTAATCAAAAGGAAACCAGAACAGGCTTGTGACACTTTGTAGAAATCAAAGAGAAATGCAGCAGACAAAAGCATGGACTCTCTCAAATAGAGGGAATTGAATGCAAAAACATGTAGTCTCAGAATAAAAACAAGGAAGTTTTAGAGATTTATCATTCAAGCATGAATCTAGGATTAGGAGGGAGCTAATCCCCAATGATATAATCCATTGAAGAATCTATGAAGACTTATAAATGGAAGCTTTGATATATACAAGGCGAGATACGGGGCTAGAGGATTCTCCTAAAAGGAGGGAGAAGACTATGTTGACAGCTTATTACAGTAACCAGATATACCTCCACTTGAGCCATTATATCTCCTACAGTATCTAGGGGTTGGAATTTACATCAGATGGATGAAAAGACTATTATTCTCATCAGAGTAATTGAAGAAGAAGCATATGTAGAGCAACCTTAAGATTTTGAGGTATACCAGAAAGAAACCCATGTATGTAGATAGAATAAGACCTTGTATGGATTCAATCAAATTGGTGTTGAGCCTCTCATGTATAGTAGAAGCATGGTGAAAACTTCCTATGACAGAGGAAGTGTATGAAAACGGTTCTTTAGAAATCTGGGATGATGGATAGCAAATCCATGGAAAACTCCCATGATGACAGATCTGAAGAAGTTGAGAGACTCTGATCTAGTAGACTCATCCCTGTATCGACAATTGAATGGCTCATTGATGTATTTGGACAATACCAGTCGAATATTTTCTTTAATGTGAAAATAGTTCCAGGTGGAACCTAGCCATGAGAATTGAATAATTGTAAAGCATGCCTTAAAATGTCTTCGAGAGATGTTTGAGTTAGTATATAGAATTGCATGGATTTATTGATTCAAATTGAGCAAGGAGTGCAGATAACAGAAGAATTACTTCTTGGATATGCTTCAGTTTTCCACGATATCATGGGCTAGAAGGAAATAGAAGTTTGTTGCACTCGGCACTGCAGAAGCAAAGCATATTGGAACTTATGATGCTTGTATGGAAGCAATGTGGCTTCGTAAGCTGGTTTATGGACTGTTTGATTAGGTGTTGGATTCGACTGTGATATATTGTGATAACCAAAGTTGTGTGAAGCTCTCAAAGAACCCAGTGTTCTATGACAGGTCAAAGCACATTAATATCAAGTACCATTTTCTCCATGATAAAGTCCAGAGGGGAGAAGTAGTTCTTCGGTATATCTCCATAGATGAGAAGATAACAGATATTTTGGTAAAGCCTTTGTCCAAGATGAAACGTTTGTGTACTTAAGGGACAAGCTCGGACTCATGGAGATTACTTCCTTATTGGAAAGGGAAGTGATTACTCTCCAGGTTGGGAGGGAGAACTGATATGTTATTGATATATGGATAGTCATTCTCCAATTTGGAAAATGGTCCAGGTTGAGAAGTCAATTTCCAGTCCGAAAAGCAGTCTAAGATTCTTGATGGACAGTCATTTTCCAGTTTGGAAAATGGTCCAAGTTGGGCAGTCACTTTCCAGTCCGGAAAGTGGTCCAAGATTTATGACGGACGGTCATTTTCCAGTTCGAAAAATGATCCAGAAAAAACAATCAATTTTGTAATGAAAATGGTCTGACATATTGTTGATGTACCATAGACAGTGATTACCCTTGTGGCCAGTGTAGGGGAATGGTATAGAAGAGTCATTCTCCTTGGCAGTCACTCTAAGAAGTGTTCAAGAAGAATGGTTCCACTCTTTGCACAGTCATTCTTTCGAAGTTCACAGTTGTGAGCAGTTTCGAATAATGGTCTAATGTAAGAGGTTGGTGCAAGACAATCATTTTCATAGGAAATGATGTGGACAGTCATTCCCTAGGGTTGACTCGTTCTCTCCAGGTTGAATTGTGAATCATGCTAGAAGAATGGCCCAGTTAGGTTGAATGGTCCAGGTTCAACAATCAGGGACATTCATTCCCTAGGCCAGACTCATTCTCTCGAGGTTGGACTATGAATCGTGCTAGAAGAATGGCATGGTTAGGTTGAATGGTCCAGGTTCAGGAATCAGGGACAATTATTCTTCTATATTTGAGAAGAATAGTCCAAACAACCCATGGTTGATGTTTAACTTTCTAAGGGAAGATGCTCTTCCATATCTCACAGATGTGAGTGGAAGAGTGGCCCGGATGATTTAGTTTGTATCATGATATTTTTTATGCAGGTTGATATCAGATGATATGATTGTTGTAGAGATTGTATGTCTCTGGACAGTAGTTGTATGATAATGTGGTGGATGTGATCCACTGGTTAGTAGTCGTGTGTTACTAGGAGTGGTTGTGTACCACTGGATAGTAGTTGTATACTACTATGAATAGACACAGTTGTGTTCTATTGGATGGCATTGTAGCAGTTGTATGCTACTATCTGATTGCCATGGAAACTACCACTAGTGTTGGAGATAATTGTCAGCTAGATGGATAGTCAGTGTGTTGGTGGACAGACATTCTCTCTGTGGAGAATGGTCCAGGTTGACAGATTGTTGATGTATCATGGACTGGTATTTACCTAAGGCACAGATTGTGGCCCGATTAGGAAAATGGTTCCGGACCAATATTTTCTAAGGCATATGGGTAGAGATCGATCTCTATGGTACATATGACCTGATTAGAAAATAGTCTGAGATTGAAATTCCTATAAGAATGGTCTCTGTAGCCCATAAGGTGGCTTTCAAAATCTGGGAGGACTGACATTCTTCTAGGACGTAGGTCCAAATTAGAAGAGTGATCCTTGTAGCTCATTGTGGGGCTTTCAATATCTATTGGGACAACTATTCTTCTAGGACGTATGTCTGGATTAGAATAATGGTCCTTGTATCACTTTGTTGAGTGAGTGACTTATTCAGCATCATGCTCGATTACTCATATGGAGTATGGCCTCGAGAGATGATGTAGATGATTATATCATATGATACTAATAGTAGTGATGGTGCTTGTGATTTGATCATGAGTTAGCCTATGTGGTTATGATGATGTTACCGATTGAATGGTTTGTTTGTGCTCAAGACCATTTCCTTTAATACCTCCCTAGTTAGGAGGAAGTGTTTATATTATGGTAGCTACAGGAGGGATTAACCTCTACGTGTAACCTTTAACAAGTCTAGAATATTCCAAGAAGCAAGAGAAACCCTAGAAGGTTAGGAAATAACCTTTGAAGACAAATCGGCTCAAGATAATAATTTATATTAAATTATTATCCTCCAGAAGTAGAATTTGCCCCAATTAGGTCACTTGGAGGACTATAAATAAGAGGGTGCTAGAGCTCATTTGTCACACTCACTCTCACAACTACATAAGGACGAGTGGTATGCATGACTGGAGAAGAGTTGCAGTTGTTGCAGTGGTGACTTAGTCTTTGGTTATGGTTGGACTTTCTACCTGGTTATGGTTTGGACTTTCTGCTTGGTACACTAGCTTTGGAGAGAGGTACACTACCTTGGCTGGCTATTGGTTCTAGGGTTTGTTTTCAGAATCATTTTGTCTATCAAGGTTAAGGTGCTCGACGGTGGCCTGTGTGCCTATGGTTGGGTGACAATATTGCTATATTGTCTACGGTGAAATGAGCACACATATTATTTCTAACAAGGTAGATACAAGAGATCATGCAAATGGACTCCCACCTTTCCAATTTGTTATTTTTAGGTGCAAGTGGTGTGATACCTTTGACCAAAGTATAAATGTAAAGGAATATCATGATAGTGGGCTTATATGTATTAACTCTAAAAAGATGCAAGATGAAAATAAGGAGCCTTATGTTTTCCCAAAACACTGCAACCAAGTGTTTTTTGACCAAGATGTGTTGGATAGGAATTGATGGTTCACAATAAGACATAATCCAAGATCAAAACATGTTTTGGATGTGTCATTTTATTATGGTTTTCTACAATTGGTCAGTTATGTATGTATTCTTAATTATTACAATTTTATTTAGTTTTTGTCATTATATAATGAAATTTATATAAAGAAATGGTAGGACCAAATCATGGTAGAGAATTAAAGTATAATTAGTTGTAATTTCACAAACATGTTTAACAAATATATTTAGGCATTACTAGTTATCTCCAAGTTTCAATAATCCAAAAAGTTAATACAACACCAAAATTGTCTTTTTGTCACATTATGATGTCGAATAAGAGAAGTTAACAACCATTTCCAACAATCTTCTTAAAAGAAAAAAGAAATGTTTTGGAACTTCAAGCTATTTAATGAATTATGAATATTTTTTAATAGTAATATCTACATGTTGTCAGTGGTGGGAGGTGCAACAGGGACCCCATTGATCTTGGAGGAAATACTAAGAAGTCACATGCTTGGGGTTAAGGACCATTGTCTATTAACTAGGTAGAATCTTACTTGTTGGTCCAGGGGCTAAGGTTAGCGATGGAAAAGCATATCCAACACCTAATTGTCTTGGGGGGATCTAGCATAATTGTTAAGTCAATGATCAAGAAATTATGTCCAAATAATCATAGACTTGCCTCAATCCTAATTAGAGAACAATATGAGGCTTCAAAAATGCAAGACATCACCTTCTTTCATTTTCTAAAGAACCACAATCATCAAGTTGATAATAAGGCAATAACATTGAAAATGGGGGAGGTTTGGGTAAATGGTGCTCTAACAACCCAAGCTATACCATAATCTTTCCCCTTGTTAATTAAATGACGAGTACCTCAAACATATTGAGCCATGTGTCTCTCACACACAAGCCCATCCACCAAGATAGAGCAATAAAGTCAATGAGAGCCAAGGCCTCCTCATGCGTGTCTAAGGTAGCGAGGACGAGGGGTAATGAATGTATTATTATAATTAACTCTAAGCTAGGTGGGATAATATCCATTTCATCCTCATTCTAGCGGGAGGAAGATGAGCAACTCTGCATGAACTTAACACCATTCTTCGGGTTGGTATTTGGTCTAATCACCACTCTATTTTCTCTTCTTATTTCGAGTTTAAGTTCACAGAAGATGGATGCTCATATCTATATTCTCTTTGGTTATGGTTATCTAGGTTTTAAATTTAAAATTCTAAGGACTAGTGATCTAGGTATAAAGTTTTGGTATTTACTCCCTGGAAGCATATTTCTCTATTTAATCGACTTCTTTATGACATCAACCTTTGTTTCCAAGCAAGCAATTGGTATTATTAACTTTCAATATGCCCTTTGCTTATTGATTTTGGCCCTTAGTCAAGGAGTGATAGTTATTTTAGCATTTATTTGATGTTTTTTGGTTTGTGGACTCAATTTTGAGCTTTTGGTGAGTGGTGTAGAGAGAGTTCTTTTTCTCACCTTCTTTTCGGGTTGTGGTTCAGAGTCTCACTTTGCCAACAAAATTAGTTCTCTTGGGAGCATTTTCAATCCTCCTTCACACCTAAGCCTAGAGGTTCGTCAATTCTCTATCTCATTATCAACAGATTTATCATAATCATAGACCACCAAGATTTACTATAGGACACACGAGGACATGNCACACACACACACACACACACACACACACATTTCCAAATTCAATGATCATGAGCAGCAATGCATTGCTCAAATTACAGAAATTATGAACATTATGTTGCAAATCAAACAACAATTGATAATACTTGAGATAGAGTGAAATCTTCTAAAAAACTTGGTGGAGAATGGAACAAAGATATATATTTAGTGGCCTTTAATGAGAGGTTCAAAACAAGGTGGGAACAAGGATGAGGACATAGTGATTCAAATGATTGAAGCCATGGACATTGGAGACCAGGAGCTAGCATGCATTGACACATGACTAGAGGAAGAATCAAGTCATCGCGCCTTTCTTTAGCATATGTTTGTTAAAGCAATTAGTTTCTTAGGAATATTTTATAGGTTTAGAGTAGTAGAAAAATCTGGAAAAATTTTCCAAAGGAAATTAGTAAGCTCTGTTTTATGTTTTGGACAAGTATAAACAGCTTGAATCATAAAGACATTGTGTATGTATAATCAATGTTGTTAGCTTCACTATAGCCATTTTTTATAATATATTTAACCAATTTCTGTTTAAAAAAAAGATTTACATATTGTCTCTTTTTTAAGATGATATTAACAATTATTGTTATCTAGGCCAGTTTAGTTGAAGGACTTTTATATCTAATTTAAAAATGTATACTTAATTCATGATTTAATGGAAGATTTAATGAAATAAATTCATTTAAAAATAATCAAAATGTATTTAGAATTGTTTTAATGATATAAAATGCAATATGTTATTATTATTTGTAAGATTAATGTTAACGACTATTCTCATCCAGGTCACTTTAATTGAATGTCTATTTTATCTCTTTATATATTTAATATAAAAATTAGAATTATTTTCATTATTTTATAGAAGTTTTAATGAAACTAAATAATTTTAATTATTTCATTATTTGTTTTGTTTAATATAAAAATTTAAAAAAAAAATTAAGATTTAATAGAATATTTACTCAAACAAATTCATTTAAAATTTAATCAAATTTGATTTGGAATTGTTTTCATAATTTAATCGGTTAGATGTTATCACTTTTTTCTTAAAAAGAGGCCATTATATTTGATATTTATAGATGAAATCAAAATATACATTGTTTAGTCTTTTTGACCCAAAAAAATATTTGTCAAAGTTCAAACATATCATGTATCTACTTATTATCGTCATCCAAGGCATTTTTAAGTCTTCTATTGATCTTCATATCATCAAAAAAAAAAAAAAAAAAAATTGTCTTTTGTGCCATTGAATCAAATCTTCAAAAATTCTAAAACCATTGGGCCTGTCATAAATAGGACTGAAATTGCTAATCAATATAGAGACCGAATAGATTCCAAAACAAATGTGTTTCCTTTGAACTCTTATTAGTCCCTGCCGTAGGCATAGAGGGACTCTAGCGATCGATAAATCGTTGACCTGGCATTAGTTTGTGCGTTGACCAGAAATATTTCGCTATTGTCTATTGTTGGAACAAGGGAAGTGAAAATATCGATTTTTATATAATAAAAAGTATTATGTTTGTCAAGATCTGATTGGAAAACAGATTGGAGGTCTTATTTCTGCCTTCGCTATTCCCAATGCAAAATATGTTTGCATTTCCAAAGTATTTGGTAGTATATGGTCTTTTTGAATCATAAATTTTGTTATGCATTCGTGGAACGTGGATTAATGCTAGCATTAGTTTGAATGTTTCCCCTTATCATTTTCTGTTGGGTTGAATACATTCTCCACGATATTGCTATGTCTGATTTATGCTTTATTGTTGTGTGCTTCGAGAGAACAATCCTGCCACGTTGCATCTTTTCTTAAATGCTTGCACAGGCCTACGCCCTTCGATGGTCCTTACTATCTTAATTGTTTACCTAAGAGCTATGTCAGTCTTAAATGTTTATTGTACAGATGCCTTGAAATACAGTTTTGTTCATGGCCAGCATCCCTGCTCTTGTGCTCCATCCTTGTTCGTTGTTTCGTTCGATGATGTTGGTTCTTGTTTGATTCAACTTTGCAAAGTTGAGGTCCTGCACTTGCAGTTCGAGCTCTTCGTGGTTGTTTGTTGGTTTGTTGTTCTTCAACTTTGCAAGTTGTTGGACCTGTTGTTGCCGTTTGCATTTTTTTGTGCGCTGAGATCTTCTCATCCTTTGTTGATGGGTAAGTTTCCCTGTTCTTGGTGATTTTCAATATTCTATTCCAGACCATTTTTGTCTGTGCTCTTAGTTTCTATTCCTGGAAACAATGTGTCTTCATATGGTGGATGTCGCGTCCATAGTTTTTTCGAAAATTGCAATTCAGAGGTGTTTACGAAAATAGGTTGGGAGCTATCAGAAGATGGAACCATCGGGTGGGGTGTAGATGCAGTGTATGCTTCTACTCTGTGGGCCGGAAAACTGCGTCTACATGTTTTCTTTCTGCTGAGTTAAGTTATGGTTTTATTTTTTTGCGGTCTTTCTTCTGTTTGGTTCAGTTTCCAGTGTCGGTCTGTTTTCTTCTCATCTGTTATGGGAACTAGGGGGATTCAAGTTGAGAAGAAGAAGGTTTAAAGATACATACAGGGATTGGTGCGCTATTTTTCTTTTCTTTTTTATTTTGCTAGTTTTTATTTTTTGCCTGTATTTTTCTCGATTTTGATAGAAACTGAAAGTAGCTAGCAAACATCTTCAAAATGACAGTTGAAAAGATGAAAGAGGTAATAGATGTTGAGTCGTATGAAAAAGATACACAGTCCATTGTACATGACAGCATTGACGTGGTTTTGCATAGGAATGGCCTTTTTAGATTGGAAGCATTCTCGTATATTGTTGGGGATTTCCTTTTCGATACATTCCAGGTTCTATTGCATTTCTGGTATTCGTCGACCGAGCTGCGCAATGGATTGATAGATTATTTCTTGGCCTGTTTTAAAAATGGTGATGTTGAGGCTTTGTAGTCCTATGAATACGAACTGGAATCTGATTTTCTTCGGCAGTTGCATGGAATACATGATGTGGCTACGTATTTTTCAAAGATGTGGTTGTCTACATATCTAGTTATGCCTGCACATCAGAGGGGACTTTGGGGAGATACATTTTGTATTCGATGGGTGTCTAACTGGCTGAATATATCAGTTGGCATATGGTCATAGACAAGAAAAACAAGATATCTACTATTCAACAAAACTGCATCTGACAATCCATATTGCATCTTGTTCCATGATGTTGATGCCCTCAATGGCCATTATGAACCACTGTTGTACAGAAAAATGTCCATATGAAATATATAAGGTCCTCGTATCTACTTGTCCATTATTTGCAAAGACCTTCAATCGCAATGGAAATAGATTTTGGATGGCATAGATTGCTATGGTTTACAGCTGGCAACAAATGTTGTGTCTAGCTGTGGAGATAGTCTGTTTAATGCAATTTGTTGTTTGGTAGCAGCTGACTTCGATGTTTAGTCGTTGCGTCTTTACACTATACAGTCCTTCTACAATGGGATTATAGGCGGCAACGAACAGGCTATTAGGTGCTTGCATCAGCACATTTACCCATATCTCATGGAAAATATGTCGGAAGTTGGAAGTTGGCAGGAATACCTTGTGAACATGGCGCTTCCATATGAAGAAGGGGATATGGAGGGTTGCAAATTATGTTTGCAATGGATGTCTATGGTATTCAGGGTGAAGATCCAGGTTTGGTCGGCCTCCCCAGCTGGCACTATCCATTTCTGGGTTACCGATTCAAATTACGATCGAATAATTCATGTCCTGTCATTGAAAACATATACAACACATATCCATTATGAACCTTTGCTTGGATATATCGGTAGTTCAGGGTTGAGTGTGCATGCCACCCAAACAGCATCGAATCTGCATACGCGTGGAATACTTTTTAGTCAAAACGAGAGTCCTCCCGGTTGCGATATGGGCATGCAAGGCTTGAACAAAAAAAACATCCGTAGAATTCATTTCAGTTGTGATGAGGCCATAAAGGGATTAAACAAAAAACATAGAGTAAGTTATCACAATTGGAAAAAAAAATATTCGTCAAATTCGTCTGACTTATGATAAGAAAATAGAGGCCTTGAACAAAAAATGTAAAATAGTTTCTGAGAAACTGGGTGAGAGTGAAATTCATCCCAATTACCACCAGGTCATCCCGCCCTTGGGAAAGAAACGTAGAATAAGTTACCACAACTTGAAAAAGGTCATGCGCGAGAGAAAAAAATGCATTTCTACACTTCCTTTTAGAGAGAAACTCACATATGACAATGTAAAGAAATTTGTTTGTGCAGAAAAGAACACAAACGTGTGCACTTGCATATCCCAGAATGGTCATGCAATTGTGGCAATTCATGGTGTACATGAAAAATAGGAAACAGTTTCTACCCATACTTCCCTACGAAAAAAAATGCAAGATAGACCTACATGAAACAAATGAAAGACACTCCTTCCATTGCTTGTGCAATTTGTGAACAATTGAATTTTTCAAAAAGAAGTAAGTCTTTCATGCCTGATTTGCAAGAAGAATGCCTCCGGCTGACAGCCCACAATAAACCATTTTCCAGTGAGAAAGTTTTTCTTCGATGCAAACGATCGCTTGAAAATGGAAAACTACCACAGTTTGCAACCCCTGACCGAATAAGATGTAATACACCACTAGTAGATGTAAGTGCACTTACGGAACTTGAGGAGAGACTTGTCTCTCTGCGAATTGCATTTGCTCAAATCAGACCTTCGGGCTATAAATGACCCTAGATGGGCTTAACAGGATCGATTATTAATGTGCCTGTTCAGCTAGATGTTGTGCAAAAAGTGTTGCCACATTTCATTAACAATACAAAAATGTGTATCAGACAGGCAAAGTGCGTGTGCATGTTGTTATGAAATCATTAAAGGAATTATGTTCCAGGGCCTTGTACAAAGCAGAGAACATTTGTATAAATGCCAACTGGAACAGTGTTCTCGCAGAAGAACATGGCAACTCTGTAGAGACTCTCGAAAATCCTAGTGATTTTGATACAAGTGATGAATCAGAGACTGAAACACCTGCTGAAACATTGGTCCATGGATTCACTGATTCACAGTGCATTCGTGACTTGCAAGACAAAATTGTTGAAATCGCACCTAGCGAGGGGTAGTGTCCACTTGGAATATTCAAGGACAAATTCGATAAGGAAATGAACTTTCCAACATTGTTCTACGGAGATCCATGTGGCACTGATATTACAGAACGATTCAGTTATCATAAAATAGTCTAATGGGAGCTACTACATTCAAGCAGTTATTTCTCCTGTCACATAACAAATTTGTTTTTCAAAACAATGCGCATAATAATAGAGCAAGTTATGTCCTGCATGTGGGTCCGAATAAGAAAAGGCCAGTTACAAGGAAGAAATTTGTTGGCCAAGGATGTGAAGTAGAAAGTAAACCTAGAAAAAATTCTGAAATCTAATATTGGATACATAGATTTCAAGAACATCTGCACCTCTCCTAACTATTTGCAACAAAACAAAAAAATGGCAATGATCCGGCAGTTGGGGCCGCCAACATTTTTCATCACATTTACAAGTGTAGAGCATTGTTGTGATCCATTGGTGGTTGTCATTTCTAACCCACATAGTAACAGGAAACGTAAAAAAAAAACCGATACACTGGAAAATAACGACATTGACTACCTCATAAGAAAAGACCCGGTGACATGTACTCGATACTATAGACATAGAATAAATGCTTTGAGACAATTGATATGCCATGATGAAAGGTTTTTTGGAAAAATATCGAACTACTTTTTTGTGACTGAATTCCAGAATAGGGGAAATGAGCATGACCACGCACTGTTGTGGATAGAGGGTGCACCAATCTATGGAGATGATAAGAATTCGGAGATCGAACAATTTTTGGATAAATACATAACATGCAATACAGATCATTTGGAACCAAACCTTGCGAAATTCCATAGACATTACCATACAAGAAGTTGTAGAAAACGAAAAAGCTCGCATTGCAGATACAATTTCCCCGTTCCGCCAATGAGAGCTACAAGAATCATAGAGCCAATTAGTTTAGAGGACAATGTTGTTGTTGAGAAATCTAAATCCTTGTTCGCATTTCTAGAACAAGGAGGATTTGATGAAATGATGAGCTTTGATGCCTTCTTGACACAGGTAAATCTATCAGAAGATGAGTACATCCAAGCCATACAAATAACGCTTAGGCAACCAACACTTTTCCTTAAACGAAAACTCTCGCATATCTGGAACAACAGTTTCTCCAAGGACATGCCAGTTATGTGGAAAGAAAATACAGATGCACAGTACGTGCTGAATGCATATGCTGCAGCATCCTCCTGCACCTCGTATATGACGAAGATTGACAAATCTATGACATATGCATTCAGAAAAATATGCAAAGAACATGAAAGAAGTCATATTGATGCCATACAAATGATATGCACTCTTGGCAATACATTGCTTAATTTTCAACAAATGTCTGCTCAACAAGCAGTTCACATTGCCCTTTCTTTGCCCCTCACTTGTAGTTCAAGAAAATGTGTCTTCCTAAACACATATCCACTTGAAAAATGCACATTTATGCTTAAACTGTTGGTTTTGCTGCAACAAGAACCTGACAATTCAGAGGACGTCATATGTCGCTCTATTATTGATTATAAAATCCAGCGTCCATCTCCTATTAGGCATATATGCTTAGCAGAATTCGTATCACATTACAAAAAAAATGGGACACCCATATCAAAAAGAAAAAAACCCTTTGTTATATGGTTTGTCAAATACAATAAACATTGTGACTATGAAAACTATTGTAGAGAAAAAATATTGTTGTATGTTTCGTTCCATGAAAATGAAGAGACATTAATACATAACTTCTCTACATGGGAGGTTGCATATGTTGCCTTTGAGACTATAGTGTATATCAATGAAGCTAGATTTACCTACAATGTTAATCCAACATGGGGTGATCTAGAAGTTGCACTTAATGACCTAGAAAACCCTGGCAATCATGATGAGACATTCAGAAACCCAAAAATAACCAGAACTCCTTCTGAGTCCTATGACTTACAAGCGGATTTTCCTCGTCCTCCAGTGGCTGAAAGTGAAAAACGTATCAATCTTGGTTTTCAAGTTACAAAACATCCTTTCCTGACTGAAAATAATGAATACCATAGAATAAGACGTTTGTTGAATCGTGAACAACAAACAATTGTAAAGGACATTGCCCTTAAAAAATGGTTGAACATGAACAGTCTTGTGCATGTGTTCCTTACAGGTGGAGCAGGAATAGGCAAGACATTCACAGCTAAAGCATTGTTCCAAATGCTTATACGAATCTATGATTCAAATAATTTCTCTGATCCTATGAAACCAAAGGGCCTAATAGTTGCATACACAGAAAAATCTACATACAATGTTGGTGGAACAACGGTCCACACTGCATTTTTAATGCCTTTTAACAAGTCACGGTTTCTTCCACTTAGAAAGGAAATGTTGGATACATTATCTAAGCTTTACGAGGAACTCCAACTTGTCTTTATAGATGAAGCATCTTTGATTGGCAGTCGCTTCTTGTATTCCATTGACAACCGGCTAAGAAGCATAAAACATGTGCAGATCAAATACTTTGAAAACATTGACATGATCTTATGTGGCGATCTTTACCAAGCACAGCCCATCCAAGATTCTTTGATATTTGAACAACCTATCATTAACATGGAAACAGTGACCTATGACTTCTGGAGAGACAATATTAAATGCTTTGAGTTGCATACTACAATGCGCCATACAAATGAAACATTCATTGCAATTCTGAACAGAATGCGCACAAACAGTCAAACATATGATGACTTGACCTATATCAATTTGAGGTGCTTACGGCCTGCACCAACAGATCCAACATTCCCTTACATGTTCTACAAAAATAAGGATGTTGCAAAGCATAATAGCCACATGCTGTCGCTCATGCCTGGAGATAATATCATCATCAATTCGATTGACTTGGAAGAAGACAACCATGGAAATGTCCCACATCATGAACATTCAGTCACTTTACCTTTTCACCTTGCACTGAAATTAGAAATGCTAGTTGAAATATATGCCTGTAACTATGATTCACAGGATGGCTTGGTGAATGGTGCAGATGGAATACTGAAAGGCTATACGAAGACAGAAAAAGTAGATGTCCTTTGGATTAAGTTCCATCAACCACATATAGGCAAGCGACAAGCAAGCAAGTTGTCTTATCTATATAATTCAAACACTGCAAGTGATTGGACTCCTATTTTGCAAATATCAAAGCCAGTATCGACATCAGCAAAGACATGTCGACTAAAGATTCGCAAACAGTTTCCGATTAAACTTGCATGTGAACGTACAGTCCACAGATCACAAGGCCTAACACTTGATAATGTTGCATTTCAGCCTGTTGGAATTCAGATACATGGACTTGTATACATGGCACTGTCCCATGTCAAAAGCATAGACTCCTTGTATTTACTAAGTCCTCTGACAAAAGATAACTTCAAAGTGAAACAGAAAGTTTATATTGAGATGGAACGACTGAGGACCACCGCAAAATGGCAATTGCATTATGATTACCAATCCATACAAACAAATTCATCTGTATCAATACTCTCGCTTAACACATGCAGCTTAAATGCACACATCGATGATATACTGAATGACTATGATTTAATGCAATCCGATATTTTGTGCTTGCAGGAAACACACATGGCATTATGCATGCAGAACAAACAATTCCCAAATCACAATTGAATATCAAGTTACATTACACATGGGGTGATGATACTGGTGAAAAAACATGTACCAATTTTGGACCACATACATATCGAAGAAAAGAATGTTGAACTGGTGCTTGCCAAAAAAAATTCCCATGGAACAGAAGTTGCAATACTAAATCGGTATGTTGCTCCCCATGCAGCATTCTCCAACATAGTAAATGTTATTTCCAATGCATTGGATCATTTCCATGTGAACGGATCCATTGCACTTGTAGGAGACTTCAATATTGACATGCTACAAAATACTGGGAGAACAAAAGAATTGCAAAACTACATGTGCAAATATAGTCTTCGGTTTCTTCTGAACAACACATCCCATCTGCAAAACACACTTATTGACCATGTCTGGTCCAATGTGCCCATTTCTCAATACAATATGTTTGTCTTAGACACATATTGGTCTGATCACGATACAATTGGTATTGCACTTGAATTATGACATATGCATCAAACTTATTGCAAACTCATATTTCTATGTTTCAAAGAATATATGTACACGAATCAATGCAAAGGTGCATTCTTTTTCTGCCTTTGTTCCATAGTAAACAATTTTTCCTTTACTTTCTCTAAATTTGTCAAACTTGTTTGCAGGTATGTTTTCTTTTTTATTTTTCTTGCGCCGAGAAGCCACTACCCTGCACATCTGCCATCCAACAGAACTGCAATGTTGAGACAGCCAACCAGCAAGTCCATTTGTCAATATGTATATCGCCATACTATAATTGCTATTTGCAGGACACTGAACATTAGAGGCACAGTGTGCAGCTCGCAAGAGGGCGATCCAAATAAGCAGCTAAGTATGGAATAAGGGATCTCTGCATCATAAGCAATTTGTAGGGCACTGAAAAATAGACACCCATTTCTAACCCTGCCAACCCGACAACTCCTGATGCACAAACTGTACATGCTCTATAAATTCTCAGCCACCTGGCAAGTCCGCTTGTCAATTTGTATATCGCGGAACTGTATGTGCTATTTGTAAAACACAAAACAATAGAGGCCTATTTTTTGACCCCTCTCATCCGAGAACCCACAAGTATGGAATGCGATATCGGTACACGATCTATAAAATCTCATGTCGATACTTTATAAAGGCACATATTTACTTTTGCCTCGTTTCTACACACACTGATCTAGTAATCACGGAATTGGTGTTGCGCATAAATTATTAAATGTGCAGTGGAATTTGGATGGAGCCCTTTGCTTTGCTTAGGTAATTTTGAACCCGCCATCCCGAGAACTCAATTTCTATATGGCGAAAAACGGCCCAATGTACAACCCGCAAATATGTATTGCTCGTTTGTGGGAGCGCACAAGCCCTGGAGTAGAATGTTGAGTCGTTCACCTTGCAAATTCGCTTCTCAATTTATTATCATAAGATATTTGTAAGGCACCGAACAATAGAGCATCGTTTTTTACCCTGCCAGCCCAACAACCCACAATCCAGAAACTGTAGATGGTCTATCAAATGTTGGCCAGCCCGCAAGTCCGCTTCTCAATTTGTATATCACGGAACTTTGTGTGCTACTTGTAGAACACCGAACAATAGAGGCCTTCTTTTGAACCCGTCCGTCTGAGAACCACGATCCCGAACCATGCACTTTTAGACTTGGCCATTCCTTCCTTGCTTGCTCTTCCCCGTGGTCGTTACCTTCGCACGTGTGCATGATAAAAAAATATTGTTTATTTATATGTGTGTGTATATATGTCTTCTTTCTAAATCTTTAATGCTAACAGGTCATCGTGAAGCTACCATCTAAGTTGTCATTGATGCGCGCAAGGCTCGAGAAGTTTTTCCATTAATGAAATTTTTGCGAAGAATTTTCTTCTCCCTTCCCAGTTTTAATTTCAAATGCCATGGAATGTCATTCACACGCCACCGGCTTGCCTCGTTCACGAAAACTCCAATCGCTTCCCAGTCTTAATTTCAAATACCATGCAATGTCATTCGCATGCCGCCAGCTTGGTTCGTTCACAAAACCTCCTATCCTTAAATGTTGTTGGTCGTAACCCTCACCTTCGCACTTCTAAGTTTGCAATAACTACATTTTACTTCATCATTAATGAGGAGATTTTCCATTCGCACGCATTGAAACAATGTTTGTGGGGGGTTATATTGTCCCCTCCATTTCTTCATTTCAAACAGCATCTGGAGCCAGCCAACCTTTTGATAAACTATTGCCAGCAGCTGCACAGTAGTTTTGTAGAGACATAGTGAACATCTTCCTCAAGAGCTTCCCGTGCAGAAGAACGGAAAAAGAATTGTAGGGGAGGCAGAGCAGCCCGAAATTTACCGTCAAAACATGGATCTTGACACTGGTCTGGAAAGCATATTCTGCAGCCTTGATCAGCGCGCACATGCAATTTAGCATGCCTTCTCAATGGACATGGTTGGTAATGATATTTATGACAAAGATGAATCCTTCGTATTCCAGAGCGTTGTTTTTTAAACCGAATCAAAAAAAATTATCATGGAAAAAAGAGATGTAAAAAATAAGAAAATAAAACATCTTTCATAACTTGACCTTGCCAATATGCACACATCCAAAATCTCTGAACTTCACAGGGAAACCGGAGATGCTCTTCATGATTTTGTTAGAGTCATTGAAGCTGAAAATGCCAGACTAAAGAACCGGATTAAGGAATTAGAGGAAGCTTTGTTTCCTATGCCATTGCTTGGCAGTTCCTTGGAAATAGCCATGACTGTGACTACGTGCACCCCTGCAACAAATCTAAAAGGGTCCTCTGGCTTCCTCGCATCCTGTAGACGATATGTCAAGAAAAATATCAACAAAATAATAGAATTGATTGCCAAGTCCTGGGAAACATCACAGAATATGGATTCCTCGGGGAGCAGGGCACATAACTTGCTCCTACTTATACAGACAGATTTAAAGAATGAAGAAACTTTCTATGTGCACTCAGTCATCCCTTTCGCCTTTCATGTCAACAAAATGCCAGAGACGAGAAGAACACAACATGATCTCCCATCCAAAAAAAGGCTCACTCAATTAGAAGCATGCTGGAAACCGAAAGTGAAGAACCTGTACCTAATTGTGCAACCGTCTGAGCAAGTAATATCAAATAAAGAAACATTACTCACAAAGCTCACCAAAATAGACTTAGCAGGAAAGACAAACGGCTTCCAAGATCCCATCTTAATCCTCAACTCACTGATGTTAACCAAGCAAGATTTTGATCAACAAGTTGATAATTTGAAGGCTTTGTCTTTAGAAAATTTTTACAGAATTGTTGAATATGATGAAAAAGAGGTGCACAACTGGCTAGTTGGGTATTCGCTACAGAATGGAAACATTCATGAAGGTATGTGTAAACTTTCAATTGATCTAAGCGAATTAGAAAATGAATTTTTCAACATTCGAATCCGCAATGACATCAACGTCGCCCCCTTGAGAAGCTATATCGAAGAGAACTTGAAGTGGATCAACCACGAAATCCAACAGGCAAATGCATAAATCCTCTGTGTATCAATCCAGTTATTGAAGCGGGCTACCCACAAAAACCAGCAGGGAAAGGAATGATCAACCAAACACAAAAATTACTTATACGTACCATCCCTGTAAGTGTATAGTGATAGTCCTTTCTTTATCAATCCAGTTATTCATTTTCTGAGTAGAAATCTATAGACAAAAACTGATCTTCGCATTTCTACTTTTCAGGTATTACATTCTAGCGTGTCCAACTTCTTTACACACTCTTATTTCTTGTACATATTTTTGTTATGGTCCGCGGGAGCCCCAATCCCATTCTATATGACAAACGCATTTACATTTCCAGTGATATGTAACAAACTATTATTTTTTTCATATATTCCAAATAAAACTATTCTTTTGTCTTCTTATATATTTATGTCTTCCTGGATTTTTTATCTTCAGTTATGCTGAGTGTGAAGTCATTCTGTTTATTTTATCTCTATTCTCTTTTTTTCTTTTTCAAAATAAAGTATGACATAAATCACTCGCTCAAATTCGACATATCATATTTCACACATATATATGTTTCTTTAAATTTCCAGGAATATGTAACACGTTTCATTCTTTTCCAATTTTCAGCCCCCCAGCTCGACAACCCGCGCTCCAAAAACTACCTAAGTATGTAATCTGGGCTCCGTCACACTATATAGAATGAGGGTTTCGTACATGCTCTATAAAAGCACATATTTCGTATGTATAAAAGTAAATATCTAATTTTAAAAATTACATTTTTGCTATGTACAATTTATGCTCTCCATAAACCTATAGTTTGATACATTCCAATTTCTTGTATCCACGATCCCCTGTTTTAAAGAAAACTAATTCGGGAATGCTATTTATTTGGTCCTCCTATCCACCACCCTATGTAACACACATTGGTACTATATTTTTTGTACATTTTCCCACCACCGTGTGTAAAACCTATGTAAGGAAAAGTAATTCTCGACTGTTAAATTTTTGGGACACGAGCCCCTTGAAATTCCAATAGTCCGCAGGTCCCATTATCAATTTCTACATCATGGAACTCTCAGTGCTATTTGAAGGTCATGGAACAACAGAAACCCGCTTTTCATGTCCCCAGCCCGAGAACCCGCCATCCAAAAACTAGCTAAGTATGGAATGAGGGTTCTGTCTATGCTCTAATTCGGGAAGGCTAGTTTTCCTCCTGCTTTTATGTGCTCCTAGATTTTTCATTTTCAGAATGGACTATGACATAAATCACTTACTCAAATTTCAGATATCAGATTTCACTTATATATATATATATATATGTTTCTTTAAATTTTCAGCAATATGTAACACGTTTTATTATTTTTTTATATAAATGTCGTAAAATTGTGTTCACTACTTTCTTTCTACTCAAACATAAAGAGACTGTCATTTCTTGAATCTTTGCAACATGTCCTGCACAATGTTTGTCACAAAGGCCCTTAAAATTAAAATAGTCTGCAAACCCGCTTCTCAATTTGTACACCGCATGTCTCTACCTGCTCTTTGTAGGACATGGAATGGGGGCTTCGTCGTTGTTCTATAAAATCGCATCCCCATACTTTATGAAAGTACATATTTCGTATCTATAAAAGTAAATGTCTACTTTACAAAATTACGTATTTGCTATGTACAGTTTATGGTCTGCAGGAACCTATAATTTCATGAATTTCAATTTCTTGTGTCAAGGAGCCCCTGTTTTAAAGAAAACTAATTCGGGAATGCTATTTATTTCGTTCTTCTGCCCACCGCCCTATGTAACAGACACTGGTACTATACTTTTTTCCCTCTTTTCCACCAGTGTATGTAAAACCTATGTAAAGAAAACTAATCCGCGAATGCTGAATTTTTCGGACACGAGCTCCTTAAAATTCAAATACTCCGCAAGTAGGATTCTCAATTTGTATATCGCGGAACTGTTGGTGCTATTTGTAGGGCACGGAAGAACAGAAGAGTGTTTTTCAGGTCCCCAGCCCGAGAACCGCGAACCAAAAAATGCCTAAGTCCAGAAGCTGCCTTTTAAAAAAAAACTAATTCGGGAATCATATTTGTTTCATAATTTTCTCCACCAGCCTATGTAACAAACGTCAATACCATTTATTTTCTTTTTACTCCAGCAACATATGTAAAAAGGAAAACTAATTCGGGAATGCTAAACTTGTTCGACACGAGCGCCTTCAATTTCAAATAGTTCACAAGTTCGTTTGTCAATTTGTATATCGCACAAATCTACGGACTATTTGTAGGCCACGGAACAACAGAAGCCCAATTTTCAGCCCGCCAGACCGAGAACCCACCATTCAAAAATTCTAGTCCTCAAAGAAGCATGTCAATTTGTATATCGCAGAACTCTTGGCGGAATTTGTAGGCCACGGAACAATAGAAGCGCAATTTTCAGCCCGCAATCCCAACAACCCGCAATGAAGCTTTCGTGCATGCTCTATATAACTACTTCATCAAATTACATATTTGATTTTTGTAGGCCACGAAACAACAAAAGGCCAATTTTCAGCCCCCTGACCCAAGAACCCGTGATCCAAAATTTCAAATAGTCCGCAAGACCACTTGTCAATTTGTATATCGCAAAACTCTCAGTGCTATTTGTAGGCCACGGAACAACATAAAACCAATTTTTAGCCCGAGAACCCGCGATCCAAAAATTCAAATAGTCTGCAAAACTGCTTCTCAATTTGTATTTCGCGGAACTCTCAGTGCTATTTGTAGGCCATGGAACAACAGTAGCCCAATTTTCAGCCCACCACCCTGACAACCCGAAATGAAGCTCCCGTGCCTTTGTTTTAAAGAAAACTAATTCAGTGTTGGTAGTCTTTTTATGCTTTTGTCCACAAACCTATGGCAGCACAATTTTCAGCCTGCCAACCCGACAGCCACAATGGTCTATATATCTACTTAATCAAATTACATATTTGGTATCTAACAACTCTTGTTTGTAACATACGTACGCCCTTAAATATCAAATAGTCCACAACTCCAACTGTCAAATTGTATGTCGCGAAACTCTGGGTGCAATTTGTAGGCCACGGAACAACAAAGCCCAAATTTCAGCGCACCAGCCCGTTATTACTATTTTTGTGTATTTTTTCCATGGTCGTATGCAAAGCATATCTAAACAATAGTCTTGCCCACGTGTCTATACTCCTTTGCATTTATTCTCGTTCCCGCGGATGGGTTGCTAGTACAGCACATGCATCAAGCAGAGAAGCCAGGAGCAATACTCTGTGGCGCTGACGATGTGACGATCACGTGCCACTCACTCCCAATTGCCTAATCAATTCAAGTTCAACTCACTCGAGGCATGGCGCCATTACTCTCAGTGCACCTTGCTCTGCCTTCGCATTCTTTCGACGGACTAGCACCCTCACTGCGCCTTTACTTTGCGCGTGCGGCCATTTATGGAACCTCACCAGTTGCCCGCCCTATTTCAATTGCTTCAGCGGGTCCATATGGATCATTCTTTCCTGCTTTTTGTTTCTTAGAGCTCAGCTTCCTGCCCAGCCTTTCCCTTCTCTGCATTTGTCCTGCCCTGCTCTGTTCATGTCGCGTTTTCGCTCTCCCACTATCTCGGAGATGCCCCAGCTATGAAGGAAGTCCAAAGGCCGACCAGCCTACCATCCAAACTAACCTTGCCTCATCCTACGTCCCCCGCCTACTCCCTCCCTATTATCCTCCTCTTCGGCCACCTCGTCCTCCTCTCTGGCGCAGTCGACTCAAATTCCTGCATCTCTCTTGCCCCTTCCTGCGTCCCTTGCCAATAGAATGGAGGAGTTGGACTGCTCAGGGGCCTCACTGAACAACAACCCAAGACCTTTAGCCAATTCTACATATGTTTCACACCCAGGCCCTTTGGCCCCTCCCAACTCTCCGGCCACCCAGTCGCTTCGGGACCAGCTTCACGACACCCAATTTTAGATGGATGGTCCGGAAGCCAGTCAAAATTCGCGACGGCAACCCCAATCTCGAGCGAGTTCCAACGCTAACCCAGAATGCGAGTGGCAAACATGCCTTACACTGGTACAAAGCCTAGTATTCGACCTGCGTCGGGACATGGACGACCTCCGGTTCCGCCTATGGAGCCTGGACGGCAAAGCTTGTCGACTCCTGCAGTTGTTCTCCGCGTTACAAGGTGGTCATCTCCCCGCACCAGAGGCAGCCCAATCAGCAACAGCCCAAGCAACAACAACCTCAGAACCTGTCTTGCAACTGGAAAATTTGGGCCACGCAGATGCAGACTGCGAGGACCAGAGGCTTCCATCACGCCCAGAGCACGTCCAGAAGGAAGAGCACCTACCATCTGAGACGGAGAACGCTATGCAACTGGACCGCACACCACTCCAGGAGGAGTCGCCTCCTCCCGGGGACATGACATTTCACGCCTTTTGCATGGTCGCGTCGCTGCACTACATCCCATACCAGTGATTTGTTTTTGTTTGTTGTTTTTTCATGTGCATGTCTACCTTTCATGCATTTTGTCCATGGTTATTATAATTAGGCTATCTACACTTTCTACAGTTCTAGCGCCCACCCTTAGGAGCCAAAATTTTGAACTCTTTTTGTATCAGTGATAATCTACACTTAAGTTATGAAGCGATTTGCCTGGCTGAGCTGCTTTTCCCTCAGGGAAGCTCAGTATTTACAGCTTGAAACCATGGAAACTCTCTGTACTCCTTCATTTTGACAGACTTTTATACAATCTTACTTATAAAAAAAATATTGAATAAAATTTAAAAAATATCTTCTACTATTCATTAACTAAGACATGTTATAGCATTATATAAATTACTTTAAATCTCCATACAACGTTATAATATTCTATAGATTGCTCTCTATCATGTATATCACGGAATTGTTCGCTGCAAAATGTATATGACCTAAGTCTTTCATGCAAAATGTATATCACGTAACACACTGGACATGAAAAGTGTGAACCCGGAACTCCGCCAACCTGCAACTGCGTAATTGTTCAGTACAAAATGTATGAAGTTTTATAGCATTATACAAATTAGTATAAATCTTCGTAAAATGTTATAATCTTTTATAAATTACTGTCTCATGTATATGACGGAATTGTTGGGTGCAAAATTCCTATTGTATGCTAATTTTTTGGTCTTCAACGATGTTGATGTTTTAAATTCTCATGTAATTTCCAGAGATATGTAACATAGATTATTTATTTTATAATAAGTTTGTATAGTTCGCAAGCCCACTTGTCAATTTGTATAGGGCACGGAACAACAGAGGCCCATTTTTTAAACCAACAACCCAAGAACCCGCGATCGAAAAACTGGATAAGTATGGAATGACTGCTCCGTCCATGCTCTGTAAAACATCTGCAAAGAAAACCAATTCGGCAATGCTATATCTTTTTTGTGCAATAAAAGCCTTAGTTTTAAAGAAAAATAGTTCGACAATGCTAATTTTTTAGTGTTTTTCTCCACGAACCTATATAACAGACCTTATTATTATTCTATTGTATAAGTGGCATTATTAATTTCTGATAAATTTCTATAGTCCACCACTCTGCCTGTCATTTTGTATATCGCGGAACTGTCGGTCCTATTTGTAGGCCACAGAACATAAAAGGCCAAAATTTGAACCTGCCACCCCGAGAACCCGCGATCCAAAAACTGCCTAAGTATGCAATGAGGGCTTTGTGCATGCTCTATTAAATATCTTCCCCATACTTTATACAAGTACAAATTTCGTATGTATAAATATAAGTATGTACTTTATACAAGTACATATTTCGTATGTGTAAAAGTACATATTTCATATGTATAAAACTATATATTTACTTTACTATGTTCTACATGCAAACCACATCTAATTCAACTTTCTACCCACGTGTCTCTACTACCTCACATTTACTCCCATCCCAACCTGGTAGGGACTCCGCTGTCATGCAGCACTTGTTCTGAAAGAGTCTATTCCTGCAAGGATATTGCTTCTTTAGAAAGATGATGAGCTTGAATATTAAACTCTCTATAAATGTAGATAAAGTAATTTATAAAAACTTTATCTTTACCTCTAATGCTTTGTTCATGATTGGATTAAGAACTAGAATTTTAATTTGGCATTTGTTGTTTACCTGATCCATTAACAACTTGGTGTCTCCTGGGACCTACAGTTTCCCAATGCCTCTATCTACAACACATTTCATGAGAATCCAAAGACCAAAAAAGTAGCTCTATTGTTTGTTCCCTATCGTGCTACATATTTCAAATTAAGAAATTTTTTTCTTCAAAAAATTAGATTCCCCTTCACCATACATACTTAAAGTTCCTTAATAGGCCTTGTCGAAAAAACCCAATCTATCGAGTAATTGATGAAAGGATCTTTAAGGTTTCTTCGAGTTTTAATCTTAGTTTCCTTCCAATATCCTCCACAGTACCTAAGTCCAAAATATAACTCATGACCACCCCTATTGGGGTATATTGACATAGATGTAGACTAATAAATAGACTTTGAAATACATGAAAAAACTGAAAATTTTCCAAGATCATTATAACATAAGTTTTGTGTTGACTAGGTGTTGAGCTCCAAGTTCCTTGTCCATATATACCATCTACTATTGCACCATGTATCCTTCTTTATTGCTTGATGAACCAATAGATAGATGCACCTTTGAAGAAGCCATGTTTTAATAATTAAGTAATTCACTCACATTTTGCCTTCAATTCAACAATTTCCTTCTTTTGAAATTGCACTACCTCCATGAGTAGTGCAATTTCCTTATCCCTTTCTTCCTCTTGTGCCTAGATTTGGTATGAAACCTCTAGAATAGTTGATTTACTACCTGCAATGTTGTCTTCAAGAGTCCTTATAGTTCATTTAATTTTGAATGCCTCACAAGTAGGGCATCGTCTAGGATGCATGTGTGTCATTCTCTTTTGCAGATTGATGCCCAGAGCTCCAATTGATAGATTGTTAATGGTATCCTTACCAATGTTAGTTCTGGAGAATACAATGTATAACACTATCACCACTTTCCAGTTGCGTTGCATGACCTCTAGACATCCACTACAACTAAGAATTGTAAATACTCCCAAAAAATTCAAATTTTGAAAGATAAATGTCACGTAGTAGCAGTCATCCATGCAACAATTACAAACTCCTACTTTCAATCCCAACCCAATCATATTAGTGAATCTCCCAAGAATGTCGAGGAGAGGATTATCATTCATATTAGCCCCAATTTTTTGATGTAAAGTTTCTCAATGAAGCACAATTTTCCCCCATTCACCGACAATACCCACCATTATCCCACCTGAATAAGAATTTATGATTGCATGAGGTTGAATAATCACACACCTTGGATTCATGTTGTGTGATGTGCAATCCTCACCCATCTGCGTTGACTGAATTTATGGGCTTATAGCATGCAATTTGATCCATTTTATGTGTGGAAAGTATACCAATTTTTCACCATTAATTACTTAATAATTCAACATAATTGTTTTCATAAACATTCTTATGGTCATACTCTTAAGGGATTGATACCCAAGATAAGCCTCTTTTATCATGAAAATTTCCTTGGTTGAGTCTAATTGACATATTAGCTCATTCATCTACCTTCATATTCAACACCCCGAGAACATGGAAGAACTCCACCCTTTCAAACATTACCAGCTATTTATTTATCATATAAAGGATTTGTGATAATACACGTTGACCCTATCATATGTCTTTATTGGAATACTGAGAGTCGGGGGGTGAATCAGTATGAGCACTTTAAACCAGTTTTAACCAAAATATATATGCTTTCACTTTATCAACAATGTTCAACAGTTTATCATCAATGTATCATCTATGATTGCATTCNTCAATATATATATATATATATATATATATATATATATATATATATATCATAAGCATGTAATCATAAGAAGCATCACATCAAGAACACAGTACACCAGTATTTACGTGGAAACCTAAATGGGAGAAAACCACATAAGTTTTTCTTATATATATCAAGAATTCATTCATAGGAAACACCAACTTCCCAATTATCCAGTTGCAACTGGAAGGAGGCTACAACCCCCTATTTACAAGATCCAACATGAAGGAAGCTACAACTCCTTGACTTCTCTAGCTTCAACCTAAAGGAGGCTACAACCCCTTGGGTTTTTCGGCTCCAACCAAAAGGTGGCTACAATCACCTATTTCTTAGGCTCCAACCTAAAGGAAGCTCCAACTTCATGATTATTTGGCTCCAACCAGAAGGAGGATACAACCCCCTTTCCTTGCCCCATCTTGTCACCTTGAAATATAAGTGTAGACCAATTGTCACTACCACTATCAATGCCACTATCTCTGCCACTGTCACTTCAGCCTGTAAATTTTCAATGTATCCAACCTGTCAGTGACCAACCTGTTCAACCAATCACTATCTCGTCCACGATAACAGATCCACTCTCATCTGCATGCAACTCATGCCAATATCACCAATATCATATCTCAAACTAGATGCTCAACATCACCAACACATGCCTCTACCAAACATGTACCAATATCAACACATACCATCACAAGATATGTGTCTCAACCAAGTACCAACTTGTACCATGCATCAACCTGTACCATCAACCATGTACCATAACAAGTCCATCAACCATGCACCAAACCTGTACCATCAACCACATACCATAACAAGTGCATCAACTATACCAAGTATCAATCATGTACCATATCATGTGCCAACCATGAACATCAACAACCTATCACATTAATCTCATCAACCAATCATATATTATCACATAGATCTCATACCAATTGTCACAAGTGTATAGCTCAAACCATGTACAACGATGTCTCTCTAATCATGTGCCATACATATACAAACATCCACAAACCATGTATAGTGAACCCTCACATCAACCATGCATCAAATCCTCATTGTTATGTAGCCTCAATCTGTACCAATTACTTTAGCAACACACCTTAACCGAAAACCCTCAAACATGTACCACTCATAACACAATCATATACCAAAACCACTAACAAATGCCTCTCACAATGCACCACACGATATGCCAATAAATCAAAATAGGTGCACCAGCAATGTACTTCACCAGATCTGCCTCGGAACATTCACTACGACAAGAACCATACAATTAATAACATCTCTAAGAGAATACCCAAGCTCACACGACCATACCTCAACGATGTACAAACAAATGCCTCAAATATATCCCAATATGTGCTTCTAACAAAGAACCATAATAGCCATAGACCAAATACCAAGGATATGTGTGTACCATATAGCCAAAAGTCCCTCCGGGGAAAATGCTCAATCTCCCATGACCATATCCCACACAATCACCAACATCCAACTACAAACAAGCATATAACATACATTTTGATCATGTAGATAGATCTACTGTACCTGACCACTGTCAAAGTTCATGTAGCCTCTGAAACCTAAACCACCTCTCATCCTTCAAATTTGACATTGCATCGCTTGACGAAAGGGGTTGTCTAGTGGGCCCTCACGTGACATGATATAGGCATCATGCAGGGATGCCTCGTGGGATGTTTATTTTTCAACCCTTGGGAATGAACCTAATTAGGGTTTTTCGCAATTTTCCCGCTCTCTACTATAACTGTGAAACCTTTTTGTCAACCTTCCTTCGCTTCCTCAAACTTGTGCAACTTCAAATATATCAATGAGTACCCGCAATAAACCTTTCACAAGATAGATATTCAATGTGCTCAATAGGTGCTAATGGAAGTCTCTTGCTCTCTTATTTATACTCTCCAAGTTCCTTCCTTTAGGGGCCATCTTCTCACTATTTTACCCAACTTTCGTCTTTTAGGGCTAACCCACTTTCTTGTTGCAACTACTTTACCCATAATTAGTAAACTCACCACTTCTTGTTGCAACTAATTTATTTTTAATTGTTTTCTTATTTCAACAACTTTACCCATAATTAACTCCTAGTTGCAACCACTTTGACTAGTAAACTTCTTGATGACTTTCTAGGAGCTTCTAGAATAATTGACTTCTTTGTTGACCTTCTAGGGGATTCTAGAATATTCACGAGGGTCCTCCAACTTCACAAAGCCATATATCCTCAATCGTGAGGAATTGTGTGACATACCACATATCACCAAAAATGCCACAACGTGTACTATCCATATATGATAGTATTTCATGCAAATTAACTTATATTCATGTATTTATTCCTCATATAAACTCGAGTTCCTTAACCACACCTCTGGGGCTACATGTAGACTACATCAAATGCACCCAACAAACTCACCATCAATCTTAATTATACAATTGTCCAACATATTTGAACCTCTCCAAGGGTTGAAATCAACATCTAAGGGTTTACATCAATCTCTAAGGGTTGACATCAATGGAAACCAATTTTCCAACAATATCCCTTTTTGGAATTGATGGAAACACCAACATTGATGGAAACATTGATGCTCATGCTCCCCCTGTGACCATCACTCCTCATCAATGTTTCTATCTCTCCCCCTTTGACATCAATGGAAAAGGGTATCTCCCTTGGGGACTGCTCCCCCTGTGTAAATTGTCCTTGGGGTTACTCACCATGTCTTCATGCCTCTGAACTTTCTCTTCATTTCTATGCCTCTGATTACTCTCTCTCCCCATTTGACAAAGGGTAACTCTCTTTCAAAATGCTCTCCCTATATGAACTCTTCCTTGCGGTTGCTCCCCCTATCTTCACTCTTATGATCTCTTATTTGACCATCTCTCTCCCCTTAACCTCTTTGCAAGATGTTGTGTAGATCAAATATAGGTCTTCATGTGCTTGTTTTCCTTTTGGAGTTTTTTTTCCATTAGTGCTTCCTCTTGAATTACACTGACATATATAAAAAACATTTGAAATTTGATTTCTTCATTTACTTGTCATGTTCACTTAACCATTATATTCAACAATGTCCTTCTGATAATATAACTTATGCTGACGAGTTCTCTTTCCCTGTTTTGTTGTGCCTTTCACTGCTTGCCTTTCTGTGACCAATTGATTCCATTGATTCCAATTGTAAATACATTGTTATGCATCTTCTCTAACCCATGATTTATGTACCTTCTAATCATCACATGAATCCATCTATGTCCATGTGACATGCACTGTCCATAACTCTGCTACTCAACTGTCCACAATGTTGAGCCATCTGTCACTGTACTATTCTGAAGACTTCTCTTGAATCTTTTATTTGACTGCTTTGAATATGTCTCTGTAAACACTTCATATTGCTCGAAAGATGGTTCTCTGATCTGTAGTGTCTACTACATAGACTCCCCATGTTCAACATACATATGTATTAGGAGTCTCCAAGTCGAATGGCTCAAAAAAATAATCGCTCTAATGTGGAGTACTCTTCCTCTTTGTCTATAGACTCGTCATCTCTTTGAAATTTGAATTCTTCCTTTCTACCTGTGGATTGATCTCTCACTACAATTCCTGAAAGTACAATCTCTTGAACCTATTCCTTATTCACATGCTCTTCTTTTCTTTTTTGTACTACTACAAATCCTGCGATCTCTCGAACCTGTTATTTATTCACTTGTTCTTGTAGTTTTTCATTTTTTCTCCAAAGTTTCCTGTATCTGACAATTTCCTTTTTCCTTGTAGATCTGTCTTCATCTCATACTATTGCTAATTATGTGATCTATGGGACTTGGTCTTTATTCACATGTTCTTCTTGTCTTCTTTTCCATACTTTCTTATGTTTGATATTAGTGTTCTCTTTCATAGAAGTATCGATCATCCTTCTACAATCACAAGCTATGTGTCCATAGTTATGGAATTTGTAACATTCAATGTCATGTGAGGCCACATAAGCATTTCTTGCTTGAATATTTCTTCCATACGCTCTACAATATGCAACCTTATGTCCAAATTTAGTATAATAAAAACAATGACCATAGAATAAATTTACATACCTGGGAGTGAATGATCTTCTCTGTGGTGTAGTCCTTCTGAATTCCTACCTTAGATGATCATAATCTTCTCTTATGTGGATCCCTTCATTATGGTTGAAGCTTCTTTCCTCCCTGAATGTGGTAGGTCTTGTTGAATATGTATCACTATTATACTCATTCTTCTTTGATTCTTGTT
>ML801537.1:255119-267603 GCA_009831015.1 Picea engelmannii | reverse complement strand
CATAAGCATGTAATCATAAGTAGCATCACATCAAGAACATAGTACACCAGTATTTACGTGGAAACCCAAATGGGGGGAAAACACAGAATGCTTTCTTATATATATCAAGAATTCATTCGTAGGAAGCACCAACTTCCCAATTCTCCAGCTGCAATTGGAAGGAGGCTACAACCCCCTATTTATAGGCTCTAACCTGAAGGAAGATATAACTCCCTAAATTCTTTGGCTTCAACCAAAAGGAGGCTACAACCCCCTAGATTTTTAGGCTCCAACTGGAAGGTCCACCTAGTTCTCAGGCTCCAACCTGAGGGAAGCTCCAACTCCCTAATTCTCCAGCTCCAACCGGAAGAAGGCTACAACCCCCTTTCCTTTCCTTGTCCTACCGCCTTGAAATATAAGTGTAGACCAATTGTCACTACCACAATCACTACCATTGTCACTGCCACTATCTCTGCCACTATCACTTCAACCTGTAACTTGTCAATGTATCCAACTCGTCATAGACCAACCTCTTCAACCAATCTTTATCTCATCCACGATACCATATCCACTCTCATCTGCATGCAACTCATGCCAAGATCACCAAGAGCATATCTCAAATTATATGCTCAACATCACCAACACATGCATCTACCAAGAATGTACCAAGATCACCACATACCATCACAAGATATGTGTCTCAACCAAGTACCAACCTGTACCATGCATCAACCATGCATCAACATGTACCTCAACCTATACCATCAATCATGTACCATAAAAATTGCATCAACCATGCACCAAACATGTACCTCAACCTGTACCATCAACCACATACCATAACAAGTGCATCAACTATACCGAGTATCAGTCTGGTACCATATCATGTGCCAACCATGGACATCAACCATGTACATCAAAAACCTATCACATTAATCTCATCAACCAATTAGATTTGATCACATAGATATCATACCGACTATCACAAGTGTATAGCTCAAACCATGTACAACTATGTCTCTCTAATCATGTGTCATACATATACAAGCATCCAAAAACCATGTATAGTGAACCCTCACATCAACCATGCATCAAATCCTCACAGTTATGCAGCCTCAATCTGTACCAATAACTTCAACAACACACCTTAACCGAAAACCCTCAAGCATGTACCACTCATAACCCAATCATATACCAAGACCACTAACAAATGCCTCTCACAATGAACAACACGATATGGAATTAAATCAAACTAAGTGCACAAAAATGTATTTCACCAAATCTGCCTCAAAACATTCACTACAGCCAGAACCATACAACTAATAGTGTCTCTAAGAGAATACCCAAGCTCACAAGACCATACCTCAAGCATGTACAAACAAATGCCTCAAATATATCCCAGTATGTGCTTCTAACAAATAACCATAACAACAATAGACCAAATACCAGGGATATATATGTACCATACAACCAATATTCCCTCCAAGACAAATGCTCAATCTCCCATGACCATATCGCACACAATCACAAACATCCAACTACAAACAAGCATATAACATACCTTTTGATCCTGTAGATAGATCTATTGTACCTGGCCACTGTCAAACTTCATGTAGCCTCACCTAAGCCTCTGAAATCTAAACCACCTCTCATCCTTCAGATCTTACATTGCATTGTGTGATGAAAGGGGTTGTCTAGCGGGGCCTCATGTGACAGGCTATAGACATCACGCGAAGATGCCTCGCAGGACGTTTATTTTCTGACATATGGGGATGACCATAATCAGGGTTTTCATTATTTTCCCACTCTCTATTTTAACTGCGAAACTTTTTCATCCACCTTCCTTCGCTTCCTTAGACTTTCACAACTTCATATATATCAATGAGTACCCGCAATAAACCTTTCACAAGATAGATATTCAATGTGTAGAATAGGTGTTAATGGGAGTCTCTTGATCTCTTATTTATACTCTCCAAGTGCCTTCCTTTAGGGGCCATATTCTAACTGTTTTACCCAACTTCCCTCTTTTAGGGCTAACCCACTTTCTCGTTGCACTACTTTACCCATAATTGGTAAACTCACCACTTCTTGTTTCAACTAATTTATTTTTAATTATTTTCTTATTTAAACAACTTTACCAAAAATTAACTCCTAGTTGTAACCACTTTGACTAGTAAACTTCTTGATCACTTTTTAGGAGATTCAAGAATAATTGACTTCTTTGTTGACCTTCTAGGGGCTTCTAGAATATTCATGAGGGTCCTCCAACTTCACAAAGCCATATCTCCTCAACCATGAGGAACTAAGTGACATACCACATATCACCATAAACGGCATGACATGTACTATCCATCTATTATAGTCCTACCTATAAATCAACTAATATTCATGTCTTTACTCCTCATTCAAACGGATTTTCCTTAACCACGCCTATGGGGCTACATGTAGACTACATTAAATTCACCTAACTAACTCACCATCAATATCGATCATACAACTTTCCAACATCTATGGACCTCTCCAAGGGTTGACATCAATCTCTAAGGGTTGAGATCAATGACAAAGAAACTGTCCAACGGTCTTTACACAAAGATCTTATTATTAATTATGAATTTCCAATGACAATTATGCTTGTGTGTTTCTTTTAGTTGGTGATCCTTAGACCCTGGAACAAGGAAAGTGCCTCAGCTTCAATGTTATATGATCCAGATTTATGAGCGAAAAGAAAGGAATAACATATTGAATATAATAACACAGAGATACAGAAAACAACAAAAGATATCCAGTGAACAATAACGTCCATTGAATAAATAAAATACGTTGAAACTTTAAAACTGCAGAACTGAAAACAACTTGCTCGAATGGTGGTAGCTATCTCTGAGAAGAGATGTGGCTGCTACATGCATTCGTATGAGCAGAATGATTACAATGAGTCTCTAGAGGCCTTTTTAACATTACTCATGAATGAAAAAACCCTAAACATCCAAAACCCTAACCCTAGGAGATGAAAGGCCAAAATTTATGTGGGCCCTGATGGGTAAGTTGGTACCTCAACTTCCCGAGGTTGTAACTTTTGCATATGACCTCCATTTTAGGCGTGTGATAGCCCATTGGAAAGGTATTTTCGAGAACTACACATTATGCCATAAAACTCTAAATCCATCTACATTTTGACTATGGAAATCCAAAAATTTTGTTTAGGGCCCCAAAATAGCCCTAGAAGTACATAAATATGCACTGACATGAAAAATTCCAAAATAATCTAGTTGAATTAGGTGGGCAGCCACCTATCTCCACCTGGAAGTTGTGTAGGGCTTCAGATAGCCCCAAAATTGTAGAACCCACAATTACAAATCATTACAGAAGAATGTGTTGAACTAACAACTGTCAAGAGGAGCTAATTGGAATAGGTGGGTGGCCACCAATATCCACCTGGATCAGTCCTCCCCCCTTAAGAAGCAATGGTCTCCATTGTATTGAGTTCCCCCATCAAGTGAGGAAAATTATGTTGAATTTGGCCTCGGGTGAGCCACTTGCCTTGGTGTAGGGGTTGCCCTGTCCTGACAACCAGATAAAGCTGGATCCTCTGCTAGCGAGTGCCCTTGACCTGTGTGTCCAATATCTTATCAATGGATGCATGTTCCACACAGTCAGGATTGAGCTCTGTTGGTCTCAATTGTTCTATGATCTCTAAGGTTTCCAATAATGGTGGAAAATATGGCCGAAGGATGTCCACATTGAACACTTGGTGCAATCCAAGGAAGGGTGGAGTGTTGAGCTCAAAATCATTGCTACCCATAGCTTTGGTGATAGTGTAAGGCCCATAGTGAAGTGGGTGGAGCTTTCGATGAGGCCATGTAAGCGTCTCTTTCTGCAAATGTAACTAGACCTTGTCTCCCACCTGAAATTGGTGTGGTACCTGGTGTTGATCATGGTGTTGCTTGTACTTAGCATTGGCTTTCTTCTAAATCTCATGGACCTATTGGAGGATGTGTTGAATCTGCTTAATGAATCTAGTGGATTTTTCCGCCTCAGAGTAAACATGGGAAGATTTAGCCTGTGAGGTTGCAAGAGGTAGTGCAACATCAATGGGACCCACAGGTTGGAATCCCAGTCCCACCTGAAATGGGCTATGGTCGGTGAAGCTATGCAGAACCTTGTTATAGATGTGTTGAACATAAGGAAGACTCTCATCCCATGTGCGCGGATGATTAGAGTTGTACATGCGCAGGATGTGCACAATCATCTGATTGACGACCTCTATTTTTCCATCAATTTGGGGGTGGAAAGCAATGGATTTAGTGAGCTGGGTGTCCAACAGTGTCCAAAGACTCGAAAAAAATGTGTTGAGGAACCTATTTTCCTGATCTAAGGTGATGGTCTGTGGTATCCCAAAATGGACCCACACCTGTTCGAAGAAGAGCTTGGCAGTATCTATTGTTGTGATGCTCTTGTTGCAGGCTGTGATAATGACCATCTTTGAAAATCGATCAACCACCATAAATACACAATCATTTTCGTGCTTGGTGGATGGAAGGCCAAACATGTAATCCATCGAGATGGATTTACAAGGCCTCTCGGGAGTAGGAAGATGGGTGTATAAGCATTGCTTCTTAAAGGTTGGCTTGGAAATGGCATAGGCAGTGCAAGATCTGATATACTTGTTGACGTCTTGTAGAATTTTTGGCCGATAAAAATATTTTTATAGAACGGCCATAGTTTTCTCCACGCCAGAATTTCCTATCATCCGACTATAGTGAGCCTCCCAAATCAGCTTTGTACACTCGTTGTGGGAACACAGAGGTTACCTAGACGGCATAAAATTCCATCCCAGATGTGAAAAATCCATGACATTCGCTCTTGTACCCAAGAGCTGATAGGTGGTGGCACAATCAGGTTCATGTTGATAAAGTTGGGGCCACTCAAATGTCTCATGCCCATAGGAATGGAGCAATGTGGTGAGTGCAGCAACGAGAGGGCAACTGAGGCAGTCAGCAACACGATTTGTGCTCCTTGTTTTATACTTGATGTTGAGATGGAAATATTGTAGGTATGTGGACCACTTTTGATGGTGGCCATTCTACAAATTCCCCTGTGTGTGTATGAATTGCAGAGGCTTGTGGTCACTGTGGATGATTTTCTCCTTTCCCAGAATGTAATGTTTCCATTGACGACAAGCTTACACCATGGAATACATTTATTTGTCATAAGTGAGTATTTTTGGACAGTATCTGAGAGTGTCTCACTATGGTATGCTATTGGATGACCATGTTGAGTGAGAAATGCACCTACAACATAGTTGGAGGCATCAGTCTCAATCTTGAATGATTGTTGCATATTAGGTAATGAGAGTACTGGAGTTGAGCACAAGCAATGCTTCATATCATCAAATGTTTGTTGTTGTGCCTACCCCCATGCAAAATATTCCTTGCCACCGCCCTTGGTTACTTGGTTGAGGCCCCATGCAATATGGGAGAATCCCAACATGAATCTTTGGTAGAAGTTGGCAAGTCCCAAGAATATATGAAGCTTGGTTAATGTGGTCGGGGTTGGCCAGTCACAAATGAATTGGCTCTTACATGGATCCACATGTACCCCATGCTCATCAACAATGTATCCCAAGTATTGGACCATGTTCATGCCAAAGGAGCATTTTTTCAAGTTGGCATATAGCTTGTGTTGTCACAGAGTGCCCAAAACCTGTTGAATATGATGCATGTGCTCCTCCCAAGTTCTATTGAATATGAGGATGTCATCCAGATATACCAACACAAAAGAGTTGGTGAAGGGTCTCAATACATCATCCTTCAATCTCATGAAAGTTGTTGGTGCATTTGTTAAGCCAAAGGGCATGACCAGCCATTCGAAGAGACCTTCTTTAGATTTGAAAGTTTCCTTCCATACATTAGTTGGTTCAATGGGAACCTGGTGGTAGCCAAACTTTAGGTCAATATTTTTGAAGAACTTTGCCCCCTTGAGTTGGTCAAGAAGGTCATCAATTCGGGGAATTGGGTATCGGTTCCGGACTATGATTTTGTTTAATGCTTTGTAATCAATGCAGAGCCGCTAGGTCCCATCTTTCTTTTGCACTAGCATAATCGGTCTTCTGCAAGGGGAGGAATTGGGTCAGATGTGCCCCTTTTGAAGTAGCTCTTGGATCTGGTGCTTGATTTCATCATTTTCCATCAGCGAGTGATGATAAACTGGTCCATTAGGTAGCGATGCATCGTGGGTTAGATCAATTGGATGCTTGACTTAGAAGTGCATCGGTACCCCAGTGGGTGACGAGAAGATGTCTCTGTACTCTTCCACGATCCCATACACTTGATTATGCTACAAAGAGAGGCTCTGTGTATAGGTCATGAAAGTGGCGACGATATTATTCTTACTACAAGCATGGATCACAAAGAAGATGAACTTCCCGATCTGTGAAATGACCTTACTCCATTGCTTAGCAAATATTAAAGAAATAGAGATAGGCGGTGCTACCTTTGGTATCCTATACAATTGTCTACCCAAAGTAATAATAACATTGTGGGGTCTAGACTCATAATACCTCAAGGAGAGCAATATCACATAATGTCACATAAAACGTCACAAACTTCAATCGGAGCAATATCACATAATACCTCATCTTTGAAGGGCTTGATGTTGTAGGGAAAATGACATTGTTTCCCAACATGGAGATCTCATCCTTGGCGAATCCAACCGATCGTGTAGGGTTGTGGGTGCGGTGTTATCGACAGGTCTAGTCGCTTGACAACCTTTGTTGAAATCAGATTCCTCTAACTGTTTTTATTGACAATGAAATGCAGCGGAGTCCCCTTTACCCACATTTGTGAGTGAAAGGGGCATTCCCCTTCCTCTGGTTCTTTTGATTCGCATGGTTGCACTTTGGTGGTAGTGACAATGGCATTGGGTTCGACATCGATGATCCACTTCCCACTTTCTAGATTTGATTCAGAGTGAGAATCTACCTCTGGGTCGAAATCTTTCAGCTCAGCCACCAGTGATTGCTTGGAGTGACATTCTTCAGTGTCGTGCCAAGGGATTTTATGGTATTCACACCACTTTCCCATGTCCTTCTTCAACTTCTCATTACCCTTCTTGGGTTGTTTCTTGGACTGGTTGTCCTGAGAGTGATGATCTTTGATCTGTCCCTTGTTTTGTGGGTTGGGGTCTCCTTTTCCCTGCTTTGGCTGTGAGGAGTTTGTAAATCCAAACTCTCACCTCTTCTGCTTAAATTTCTACTCGATATTGACAACATATCTATAAGCCACACCTAATGATGCGATGTATAGAAACTCCATTTCTATTTGAATGTATCTATACAGACAACCGCGGTATTTGAGCACCATATGTCATTCAAATTATTTGATACCCAATTTGGTGCGTAGGGTATGGAAAATATTGGTGAAATCCGGTACTGTCTTGTCCCTTTCCTGAGGTGGCATGGTCCATCTTATGCACTGGTCCTCGTAGCTTCCAACAGGGCAGTACTTTTCTTTAATGGAAACCCTGAAGGAATCCCATGTGGGGCCGGCCGCAAATATTCTAGATTCCTCTATGGCCCTTTGCTAAGAGTAAGTATCCCACCAGTCCTTAATATGGGGGACGACCTTAAGGAGTGTAAAATTAATATTTTCCCTATCGAAAAAATTGTGGATTGACAAATACCATTTGAGCAGATTCAACCATTTATCTACAACATTTGCATCTATCAGTCCTTCAAATAATGCAATATAAAAATTCCTTGTACCTTGAAGGGGGTTGCATGGCCGCTTGATGAAGATGTGTCTCTTGTGGGCAGTTGTCGAAGGATCTGTTCAAAGTTTTCCATCATTTCATTCCTTTGTCACATAAGGGCTTCCTCGAGCAACATTTTTAAAGGATCTCCTGCTCCATCATCTTTCTTCTCGTCCCCCATGGGTTGTTGTCGGGTTCGGCATGGCCAATCTTGCAAAGTCTTGACTCGTTTGAGTCCCAACTTCTTGTACCCAGATCTTGTTGGGGACATGCACGGAGAAAAATAAATGAAGAGCTGACCACTCTGATATCACTAATCTGGATTTATGAGCGGAAGAAAAGGAATATAGGACTGAATACAATTACACAGAGATACGGAGAACAACAAAAGATATCCAGTGAAAAATAACTTCTATTGAATATATAAAATAGGCTGAAACTGTAAAACTACAAAACTGAAAACAATTTGCTCGAATGGTGGTAGCTATCTCTGAGAAGAGATGTGGATGCTACGTGCATCCTCTGACCTGAATGATTACAATGAGGCTCCAGAGGCCTTTTTAACATTACTCATGAATGCTAAAACCCTAGACATCCAAAAACCTAACTTTAGGATATGAAACGCTAAAAGTTATGTGGGCCCCGATGAGTAAGTTGGTACCTCAACTTCTCGGGGTCATAACTTTTGCATACGACCTCCATTTTAGGCACGTGATAACCCATTGGAAAGGTATTTTCAAGAACTACACATTATGCAGTCAAACTCTAACTCCATCGATAGTTTGACTATGGAAAGACAAAAAAACATTGTTTAGGGCCCCAAAATAGCCCTGGTGGTACAGAAAGATGTACTGACAAGAAAAATTCCAAAATAAGCCAATTGGATTAGGTGGGCGGCCACCAATCTCCACCTAGAAGCTATATAGGGCTTTAGACAGCCCCGAAAGTGTAGAACCCACAATTACAAAGCATTACAGAAGAATGTGTTGAACTAACAACTGTCAAGGGGATCCAGTTGGAATAGGTGGGTGGTCACCAATATCCACTTGGATCATTATAATCCTTCCCTAATCCCCAAGCATAGAGATTTTCATCTTTTCCTTCAGGATCTAAAACACTCCTACCACCCCTAACTTGAAAAAGAATTAAACATTATATGACATCTCAAATTTAAATGAGTGATGCATCTCAACTTTAATTTAAAAATGGAGAAATCATTAATAATGTTAATCATTAATATACACATAATATGTGTGGGGGGATCCTCATTTATCCTAGAGGAAAAACTAAACTATCATATGCATGGTGACTCACAATTTCTTCTAATAATCAGGCTAAAGTGTACACATTGCTACAAGGTCTCATTATGGCATTGGAACATCATATACATTCCCTCATAGTAGTAGGTGACTTAAATGTTTTCATCAAGTCATTGAACAAAAAATCCCTTCCAACCGATTACAATCTTACATCAATTTTGGCTCGGGTTTCTCAAGAGGCCACTAGGTTTCAAAAAATAACCTTTTCCAAGTCCTAAGGGAGAACAATAGTGTCGCAAACTCTCTCACTAATGAAGCTTCTAGAGTGAAAAGGGGGGTTTTAAGGGCTAATAGTTCATTAGCCTATCAATCTATGCCCTAAGTATTTCCATGCAATCAATGGCATGTACCTTCAATTTAATAAACCACATGTCAATCACATGCCAACCCCACTACCAAAGCATTGCAATAAACATGACAAGACCCAAACCCTCTTTGAACATGCTCAATCTAGTGAAAAGCTACATTTTTAAATGTGTGATGGTTATATTTCCCAATCGAGGTGAGATTATAACACTTTACGATGTGGAGAGTGGGAATGGGACACCTCCCTTCTTCACTGGTTGTTGTTAGGATTATGCAACAATGCTCTCCAAGTCAACCTTCTTTACTAGGTTGGTGAATCAAAAGTATTTTTACTTTATTATTTTTCATTGTGTAGTCTTCGGTTTTAGGATTCTACAGGCCCAACGTCATTGGTGTTATGATTTTTCTGGTTTCGAGGCACTCTGGTTTTGGGTGGATTGTTCCTTGTGGAACACTGTATGAAAATATCTCATCTTTTTCTCACAATATTTAGCATTGGAATAGGTATCATGGTTTTGGGGCTAGCAACCTTGTGGTCTGTTTTGGTGTTGTAGAGGATTTATAGGGTTTTATCGTTATTTTTTTGTTTGCATAGTGAGATTTTAGCACATCATTTTAAAGTGTCTCCATATGACTACACTTTCACATGTGGATTATAAAGAACTACAAGAGATTAGAAGAGTCTTAAGATCTCATGAGGAAATAATCCAAGACAATAGGACTTCCATATACACTGTCATATCCAAGGTTCCTGGCAATGAAAAACAACTGGTTTCACATATTTCTTCTATCATGGGTTCTCTAGTTCAATTAAAGTAGTAAACTGCCATCCTAGTGGTTGAATGTGGAATGTTAAGAAATTTTCTAAGCCCCTAGAAAAAGCTCCATTTTAAGCATAAATCCCCATGTAAAGCCCTAGATATTCAGTTGTTGTATTTCTATTATTATATTAGTATTTTTTGTTAGACCTTGTAATTGTAATTGTACTCTTGGTATCATATATATACCAAGGAGACCTAGTTTTAGGATCATCTCATCTTGTACATTTGTTCTAATGTAAAGGAGGTTGCCCCCTCGAAGAGGCTTCACATTCATTAATGTCTCTTTATCAAGGCACAAAGTTACTTCTCTCTCTCTCCCTCTTTATGTTATTTTGGTGATTTGATGCATAAAATTTGGTATCCGAGCATATGATCCTAGGGTTTTTCTCCTTCAAGCGAGTCATCTTGGAATTTTCACTATCAAAAAATTTCAGAGAAGTCTCAGGCTGTGAAATTATCAAGAAACTAATGATATATATCAAATTATGTCTGGTACAAATTTTAGGTATTGGTTTGTTCCACTTTTTTAGATATAACATATGTAAGTTAGGACTTGTGATTCATCTTGAAATCAGTTTTAAACGAGTCATCTTGGTAATTTTTCTATAAAAAAATTTCAACATGGTTTCAGACTGTGAAAAAATTTGGATACTGAAGATACATATCTAATTACTTTTGGTACAAATTTTAGGTTTTGTTTAATTTTACTTTATGAGATACAGGATGTGGAAATTAGGGTTAGTGGATTATACCTAAAACTAGTCTCAAACAAGTGTTATTGGTAGAACTATCACATCTTAAGATTGGAAGTTCCAAATTGAGTGCCACCAATTTCTTTGGAAATGAAAAGACCATGTTATTTTGGATAAAAATTTCAGAATTAGATATAAAATATTGGACACGTGGCATTCCATACAAGTTTATTATATGGAAAGGGATAAGAATCAACAAGTTTTGGGAAGGTTACCATAACTTTCACTTGACACATCAAATTTTGGTCAGACCTATGGCATTAGAGAGAAGACATATTAGAGTATTGTAAGAAGAAAATTACATACTCAAAAGGGTGGAAATTGCAAATATACATCAGGACAAAGGTCAATCAACAATACAGTCTCAAAATTAGGGTTTTAAAGGTACGCAACTTACAATTGGATTAAATTTTAATTGGAAGATCCATTTTAGGTGATTCAAGATTTGCGATAAAGAGAAAAAAGAGGAGTATTATTATTTTTGTCCCACATGGAAAAATGTGCTCCAGAAATTACTTCACCAACTAAACCTCCAAAAATCTCAACTATGACTCGGGAAGAAGAGAAGAGATTTTTCACCGGCTAGCCAAATTGGAGAACTAATCTAATGAAAATACGAAATAGATGGAACATAATATGGATGAAAATAGGGTAGAAATGGAAAAAAAATATGGATGAAAATAGGGTACAAATGGAAAATAAGATGGATGGAAATAGGGTACAAATGGAAAAGAATATGGAAGAATTGAAAATTTCCATGTCAACCATCTTGTTACGTACCCGAGATGGGAAATTATCTCAAGGAGATATCATGATACAAGGAAATCATGTAAATGTGGAGAAAATAAAGATTGAGCCCCAAAAAAATGATTATTCATCATCTCCATATCCACATAATCAGGGGTTCCACTTGACACCAAAGAAATACTTAATTCAAGATCGATATGACGAAGTTTGATGGTAAAGATCCTATAACATGGATATTCTAGATGGAGAAATTCTTTGATCTACACCAACTGCTCACCTTACAAAAGGTAACTCTTACATCCTTGTGTTTAGAAAATGATCAATTTGACTGGTATCAACGAATTTATGAAAGCAAAAAGGATTCTATTATCTCTTGGTCCATTTTTACATAGGAATTGATAGCACATTATGGGCATATTAAGAGCAATACATTCTTTAGTCAATTGATAAATCTTCGACAAAGAGGTCCAATTACAAAGCACATTCAACAATTACAAAAACTAAGTCTTGGGGTAAAGAATATTCCAGAGGATAATTTTTTAAATCTCTTTGTTGGCTCTTTAAAGGAGAACATTCAACATCAGGAGCATCTCTTCGAACCTAAATTCCTAGAGCATGCTTTCAATATGGAAAGGAAAGTTGAAAGTAAAATTATGGCCACTAGAAGAGTGATCTCTAACAACTATAGAGAGCACCATGCTCCCTTTCCTAACCTCACTCAACCTACAAGGTTGACACCTCAACAAATGGATGAAATAAGAGCAAAGGGAATATGTTTCAATTGTGATAACAAGTATGGTAAGGGGCATAAATG
>ML801537.1:201179-250282 GCA_009831015.1 Picea engelmannii | reverse complement strand
TCTCTAAGAGAATACCCAAGCTCACAAGACCATACCTCAAGCATGTACAAACAAATGCCTCAAATATATCCCAGTATGTGCTTCTAACAAATAACCATAACAACAATAGACCAAATACCAGGGATATATATGTACCATACAACCAATATTCCCTCCAAGACAAATGCTCAATCTCCCATGACCATATCGCACACAATCACAAACATCCAACTACAAACAAGCATATAACATACCTTTTGATCCTGTAGATAGATCTATTGTACCTGGCCACTGTCAAACTTCATGTAGCCTCACCTAAGCCTCTGAAATCTAAACCACCTCTCATCCTTCAGATCTTACATTGCATTGTGTGATGAAAGGGGTTGTCTAGCGGGGCCTCATGTGACAGGCTATAGACATCACGCGAAGATGCCTCGCAGGACGTTTATTTTCTGACATATGGGGATGACCATAATCAGGGTTTTCATTATTTTCCCACTCTCTATTTTAACTGCGAAACTTTTTCATCCACCTTCCTTCGCTTCCTTAGACTTTCACAACTTCATATATATCAATGAGTACCCGCAATAAACCTTTCACAAGATAGATATTCAATGTGTAGAATAGGTGTTAATGGGAGTCTCTTGATCTCTTATTTATACTCTCCAAGTGCCTTCCTTTAGGGGCCATATTCTAACTGTTTTACCCAACTTCCCTCTTTTAGGGCTAACCCACTTTCTCGTTGCACTACTTTACCCATAATTGGTAAACTCACCACTTCTTGTTTCAACTAATTTATTTTTAATTATTTTCTTATTTAAACAACTTTACCAAAAATTAACTCCTAGTTGTAACCACTTTGACTAGTAAACTTCTTGATCACTTTTTAGGAGATTCAAGAATAATTGACTTCTTTGTTGACCTTCTAGGGGCTTCTAGAATATTCATGAGGGTCCTCCAACTTCACAAAGCCATATCTCCTCAACCATGAGGAACTAAGTGACATACCACATATCACCATAAACGGCATGACATGTACTATCCATCTATTATAGTCCTACCTATAAATCAACTAATATTCATGTCTTTACTCCTCATTCAAACGGATTTTCCTTAACCACGCCTATGGGGCTACATGTAGACTACATTAAATTCACCTAACTAACTCACCATCAATATCGATCATACAACTTTCCAACATCTATGGACCTCTCCAAGGGTTGACATCAATCTCTAAGGGTTGAGATCAATGACAAAGAAACTGTCCAACGGTCTTTACACAAAGATCTTATTATTAATTATGAATTTCCAATGACAATTATGCTTGTGTGTTTCTTTTAGTTGGTGATCCTTAGACCCTGGAACAAGGAAAGTGCCTCAGCTTCAATGTTATATGATCCAGATTTATGAGCGAAAAGAAAGGAATAACATATTGAATATAATAACACAGAGATACAGAAAACAACAAAAGATATCCAGTGAACAATAACGTCCATTGAATAAATAAAATACGTTGAAACTTTAAAACTGCAGAACTGAAAACAACTTGCTCGAATGGTGGTAGCTATCTCTGAGAAGAGATGTGGCTGCTACATGCATTCGTATGAGCAGAATGATTACAATGAGTCTCTAGAGGCCTTTTTAACATTACTCATGAATGAAAAAACCCTAAACATCCAAAACCCTAACCCTAGGAGATGAAAGGCCAAAATTTATGTGGGCCCTGATGGGTAAGTTGGTACCTCAACTTCCCGAGGTTGTAACTTTTGCATATGACCTCCATTTTAGGCGTGTGATAGCCCATTGGAAAGGTATTTTCGAGAACTACACATTATGCCATAAAACTCTAAATCCATCTACATTTTGACTATGGAAATCCAAAAATTTTGTTTAGGGCCCCAAAATAGCCCTAGAAGTACATAAATATGCACTGACATGAAAAATTCCAAAATAATCTAGTTGAATTAGGTGGGCAGCCACCTATCTCCACCTGGAAGTTGTGTAGGGCTTCAGATAGCCCCAAAATTGTAGAACCCACAATTACAAATCATTACAGAAGAATGTGTTGAACTAACAACTGTCAAGAGGAGCTAATTGGAATAGGTGGGTGGCCACCAATATCCACCTGGATCAGTCCTCCCCCCTTAAGAAGCAATGGTCTCCATTGTATTGAGTTCCCCCATCAAGTGAGGAAAATTATGTTGAATTTGGCCTCGGGTGAGCCACTTGCCTTGGTGTAGGGGTTGCCCTGTCCTGACAACCAGATAAAGCTGGATCCTCTGCTAGCGAGTGCCCTTGACCTGTGTGTCCAATATCTTATCAATGGATGCATGTTCCACACAGTCAGGATTGAGCTCTGTTGGTCTCAATTGTTCTATGATCTCTAAGGTTTCCAATAATGGTGGAAAATATGGCCGAAGGATGTCCACATTGAACACTTGGTGCAATCCAAGGAAGGGTGGAGTGTTGAGCTCAAAATCATTGCTACCCATAGCTTTGGTGATAGTGTAAGGCCCATAGTGAAGTGGGTGGAGCTTTCGATGAGGCCATGTAAGCGTCTCTTTCTGCAAATGTAACTAGACCTTGTCTCCCACCTGAAATTGGTGTGGTACCTGGTGTTGATCATGGTGTTGCTTGTACTTAGCATTGGCTTTCTTCTAAATCTCATGGACCTATTGGAGGATGTGTTGAATCTGCTTAATGAATCTAGTGGATTTTTCCGCCTCAGAGTAAACATGGGAAGATTTAGCCTGTGAGGTTGCAAGAGGTAGTGCAACATCAATGGGACCCACAGGTTGGAATCCCAGTCCCACCTGAAATGGGCTATGGTCGGTGAAGCTATGCAGAACCTTGTTATAGATGTGTTGAACATAAGGAAGACTCTCATCCCATGTGCGCGGATGATTAGAGTTGTACATGCGCAGGATGTGCACAATCATCTGATTGACGACCTCTATTTTTCCATCAATTTGGGGGTGGAAAGCAATGGATTTAGTGAGCTGGGTGTCCAACAGTGTCCAAAGACTCGAAAAAAATGTGTTGAGGAACCTATTTTCCTGATCTAAGGTGATGGTCTGTGGTATCCCAAAATGGACCCACACCTGTTCGAAGAAGAGCTTGGCAGTATCTATTGTTGTGATGCTCTTGTTGCAGGCTGTGATAATGACCATCTTTGAAAATCGATCAACCACCATAAATACACAATCATTTTCGTGCTTGGTGGATGGAAGGCCAAACATGTAATCCATCGAGATGGATTTACAAGGCCTCTCGGGAGTAGGAAGATGGGTGTATAAGCATTGCTTCTTAAAGGTTGGCTTGGAAATGGCATAGGCAGTGCAAGATCTGATATACTTGTTGACGTCTTGTAGAATTTTTGGCCGATAAAAATATTTTTATAGAACGGCCATAGTTTTCTCCACGCCAGAATTTCCTATCATCCGACTATAGTGAGCCTCCCAAATCAGCTTTGTACACTCGTTGTGGGAACACAGAGGTTACCTAGACGGCATAAAATTCCATCCCAGATGTGAAAAATCCATGACATTCGCTCTTGTACCCAAGAGCTGATAGGTGGTGGCACAATCAGGTTCATGTTGATAAAGTTGGGGCCACTCAAATGTCTCATGCCCATAGGAATGGAGCAATGTGGTGAGTGCAGCAACGAGAGGGCAACTGAGGCAGTCAGCAACACGATTTGTGCTCCTTGTTTTATACTTGATGTTGAGATGGAAATATTGTAGGTATGTGGACCACTTTTGATGGTGGCCATTCTACAAATTCCCCTGTGTGTGTATGAATTGCAGAGGCTTGTGGTCACTGTGGATGATTTTCTCCTTTCCCAGAATGTAATGTTTCCATTGACGACAAGCTTACACCATGGAATACATTTATTTGTCATAAGTGAGTATTTTTGGACAGTATCTGAGAGTGTCTCACTATGGTATGCTATTGGATGACCATGTTGAGTGAGAAATGCACCTACAACATAGTTGGAGGCATCAGTCTCAATCTTGAATGATTGTTGCATATTAGGTAATGAGAGTACTGGAGTTGAGCACAAGCAATGCTTCATATCATCAAATGTTTGTTGTTGTGCCTACCCCCATGCAAAATATTCCTTGCCACCGCCCTTGGTTACTTGGTTGAGGCCCCATGCAATATGGGAGAATCCCAACATGAATCTTTGGTAGAAGTTGGCAAGTCCCAAGAATATATGAAGCTTGGTTAATGTGGTCGGGGTTGGCCAGTCACAAATGAATTGGCTCTTACATGGATCCACATGTACCCCATGCTCATCAACAATGTATCCCAAGTATTGGACCATGTTCATGCCAAAGGAGCATTTTTTCAAGTTGGCATATAGCTTGTGTTGTCACAGAGTGCCCAAAACCTGTTGAATATGATGCATGTGCTCCTCCCAAGTTCTATTGAATATGAGGATGTCATCCAGATATACCAACACAAAAGAGTTGGTGAAGGGTCTCAATACATCATCCTTCAATCTCATGAAAGTTGTTGGTGCATTTGTTAAGCCAAAGGGCATGACCAGCCATTCGAAGAGACCTTCTTTAGATTTGAAAGTTTCCTTCCATACATTAGTTGGTTCAATGGGAACCTGGTGGTAGCCAAACTTTAGGTCAATATTTTTGAAGAACTTTGCCCCCTTGAGTTGGTCAAGAAGGTCATCAATTCGGGGAATTGGGTATCGGTTCCGGACTATGATTTTGTTTAATGCTTTGTAATCAATGCAGAGCCGCTAGGTCCCATCTTTCTTTTGCACTAGCATAATCGGTCTTCTGCAAGGGGAGGAATTGGGTCAGATGTGCCCCTTTTGAAGTAGCTCTTGGATCTGGTGCTTGATTTCATCATTTTCCATCAGCGAGTGATGATAAACTGGTCCATTAGGTAGCGATGCATCGTGGGTTAGATCAATTGGATGCTTGACTTAGAAGTGCATCGGTACCCCAGTGGGTGACGAGAAGATGTCTCTGTACTCTTCCACGATCCCATACACTTGATTATGCTACAAAGAGAGGCTCTGTGTATAGGTCATGAAAGTGGCGACGATATTATTCTTACTACAAGCATGGATCACAAAGAAGATGAACTTCCCGATCTGTGAAATGACCTTACTCCATTGCTTAGCAAATATTAAAGAAATAGAGATAGGCGGTGCTACCTTTGGTATCCTATACAATTGTCTACCCAAAGTAATAATAACATTGTGGGGTCTAGACTCATAATACCTCAAGGAGAGCAATATCACATAATGTCACATAAAACGTCACAAACTTCAATCGGAGCAATATCACATAATACCTCATCTTTGAAGGGCTTGATGTTGTAGGGAAAATGACATTGTTTCCCAACATGGAGATCTCATCCTTGGCGAATCCAACCGATCGTGTAGGGTTGTGGGTGCGGTGTTATCGACAGGTCTAGTCGCTTGACAACCTTTGTTGAAATCAGATTCCTCTAACTGTTTTTATTGACAATGAAATGCAGCGGAGTCCCCTTTACCCACATTTGTGAGTGAAAGGGGCATTCCCCTTCCTCTGGTTCTTTTGATTCGCATGGTTGCACTTTGGTGGTAGTGACAATGGCATTGGGTTCGACATCGATGATCCACTTCCCACTTTCTAGATTTGATTCAGAGTGAGAATCTACCTCTGGGTCGAAATCTTTCAGCTCAGCCACCAGTGATTGCTTGGAGTGACATTCTTCAGTGTCGTGCCAAGGGATTTTATGGTATTCACACCACTTTCCCATGTCCTTCTTCAACTTCTCATTACCCTTCTTGGGTTGTTTCTTGGACTGGTTGTCCTGAGAGTGATGATCTTTGATCTGTCCCTTGTTTTGTGGGTTGGGGTCTCCTTTTCCCTGCTTTGGCTGTGAGGAGTTTGTAAATCCAAACTCTCACCTCTTCTGCTTAAATTTCTACTCGATATTGACAACATATCTATAAGCCACACCTAATGATGCGATGTATAGAAACTCCATTTCTATTTGAATGTATCTATACAGACAACCGCGGTATTTGAGCACCATATGTCATTCAAATTATTTGATACCCAATTTGGTGCGTAGGGTATGGAAAATATTGGTGAAATCCGGTACTGTCTTGTCCCTTTCCTGAGGTGGCATGGTCCATCTTATGCACTGGTCCTCGTAGCTTCCAACAGGGCAGTACTTTTCTTTAATGGAAACCCTGAAGGAATCCCATGTGGGGCCGGCCGCAAATATTCTAGATTCCTCTATGGCCCTTTGCTAAGAGTAAGTATCCCACCAGTCCTTAATATGGGGGACGACCTTAAGGAGTGTAAAATTAATATTTTCCCTATCGAAAAAATTGTGGATTGACAAATACCATTTGAGCAGATTCAACCATTTATCTACAACATTTGCATCTATCAGTCCTTCAAATAATGCAATATAAAAATTCCTTGTACCTTGAAGGGGGTTGCATGGCCGCTTGATGAAGATGTGTCTCTTGTGGGCAGTTGTCGAAGGATCTGTTCAAAGTTTTCCATCATTTCATTCCTTTGTCACATAAGGGCTTCCTCGAGCAACATTTTTAAAGGATCTCCTGCTCCATCATCTTTCTTCTCGTCCCCCATGGGTTGTTGTCGGGTTCGGCATGGCCAATCTTGCAAAGTCTTGACTCGTTTGAGTCCCAACTTCTTGTACCCAGATCTTGTTGGGGACATGCACGGAGAAAAATAAATGAAGAGCTGACCACTCTGATATCACTAATCTGGATTTATGAGCGGAAGAAAAGGAATATAGGACTGAATACAATTACACAGAGATACGGAGAACAACAAAAGATATCCAGTGAAAAATAACTTCTATTGAATATATAAAATAGGCTGAAACTGTAAAACTACAAAACTGAAAACAATTTGCTCGAATGGTGGTAGCTATCTCTGAGAAGAGATGTGGATGCTACGTGCATCCTCTGACCTGAATGATTACAATGAGGCTCCAGAGGCCTTTTTAACATTACTCATGAATGCTAAAACCCTAGACATCCAAAAACCTAACTTTAGGATATGAAACGCTAAAAGTTATGTGGGCCCCGATGAGTAAGTTGGTACCTCAACTTCTCGGGGTCATAACTTTTGCATACGACCTCCATTTTAGGCACGTGATAACCCATTGGAAAGGTATTTTCAAGAACTACACATTATGCAGTCAAACTCTAACTCCATCGATAGTTTGACTATGGAAAGACAAAAAAACATTGTTTAGGGCCCCAAAATAGCCCTGGTGGTACAGAAAGATGTACTGACAAGAAAAATTCCAAAATAAGCCAATTGGATTAGGTGGGCGGCCACCAATCTCCACCTAGAAGCTATATAGGGCTTTAGACAGCCCCGAAAGTGTAGAACCCACAATTACAAAGCATTACAGAAGAATGTGTTGAACTAACAACTGTCAAGGGGATCCAGTTGGAATAGGTGGGTGGTCACCAATATCCACTTGGATCATTATAATCCTTCCCTAATCCCCAAGCATAGAGATTTTCATCTTTTCCTTCAGGATCTAAAACACTCCTACCACCCCTAACTTGAAAAAGAATTAAACATTATATGACATCTCAAATTTAAATGAGTGATGCATCTCAACTTTAATTTAAAAATGGAGAAATCATTAATAATGTTAATCATTAATATACACATAATATGTGTGGGGGGATCCTCATTTATCCTAGAGGAAAAACTAAACTATCATATGCATGGTGACTCACAATTTCTTCTAATAATCAGGCTAAAGTGTACACATTGCTACAAGGTCTCATTATGGCATTGGAACATCATATACATTCCCTCATAGTAGTAGGTGACTTAAATGTTTTCATCAAGTCATTGAACAAAAAATCCCTTCCAACCGATTACAATCTTACATCAATTTTGGCTCGGGTTTCTCAAGAGGCCACTAGGTTTCAAAAAATAACCTTTTCCAAGTCCTAAGGGAGAACAATAGTGTCGCAAACTCTCTCACTAATGAAGCTTCTAGAGTGAAAAGGGGGGTTTTAAGGGCTAATAGTTCATTAGCCTATCAATCTATGCCCTAAGTATTTCCATGCAATCAATGGCATGTACCTTCAATTTAATAAACCACATGTCAATCACATGCCAACCCCACTACCAAAGCATTGCAATAAACATGACAAGACCCAAACCCTCTTTGAACATGCTCAATCTAGTGAAAAGCTACATTTTTAAATGTGTGATGGTTATATTTCCCAATCGAGGTGAGATTATAACACTTTACGATGTGGAGAGTGGGAATGGGACACCTCCCTTCTTCACTGGTTGTTGTTAGGATTATGCAACAATGCTCTCCAAGTCAACCTTCTTTACTAGGTTGGTGAATCAAAAGTATTTTTACTTTATTATTTTTCATTGTGTAGTCTTCGGTTTTAGGATTCTACAGGCCCAACGTCATTGGTGTTATGATTTTTCTGGTTTCGAGGCACTCTGGTTTTGGGTGGATTGTTCCTTGTGGAACACTGTATGAAAATATCTCATCTTTTTCTCACAATATTTAGCATTGGAATAGGTATCATGGTTTTGGGGCTAGCAACCTTGTGGTCTGTTTTGGTGTTGTAGAGGATTTATAGGGTTTTATCGTTATTTTTTTGTTTGCATAGTGAGATTTTAGCACATCATTTTAAAGTGTCTCCATATGACTACACTTTCACATGTGGATTATAAAGAACTACAAGAGATTAGAAGAGTCTTAAGATCTCATGAGGAAATAATCCAAGACAATAGGACTTCCATATACACTGTCATATCCAAGGTTCCTGGCAATGAAAAACAACTGGTTTCACATATTTCTTCTATCATGGGTTCTCTAGTTCAATTAAAGTAGTAAACTGCCATCCTAGTGGTTGAATGTGGAATGTTAAGAAATTTTCTAAGCCCCTAGAAAAAGCTCCATTTTAAGCATAAATCCCCATGTAAAGCCCTAGATATTCAGTTGTTGTATTTCTATTATTATATTAGTATTTTTTGTTAGACCTTGTAATTGTAATTGTACTCTTGGTATCATATATATACCAAGGAGACCTAGTTTTAGGATCATCTCATCTTGTACATTTGTTCTAATGTAAAGGAGGTTGCCCCCTCGAAGAGGCTTCACATTCATTAATGTCTCTTTATCAAGGCACAAAGTTACTTCTCTCTCTCTCCCTCTTTATGTTATTTTGGTGATTTGATGCATAAAATTTGGTATCCGAGCATATGATCCTAGGGTTTTTCTCCTTCAAGCGAGTCATCTTGGAATTTTCACTATCAAAAAATTTCAGAGAAGTCTCAGGCTGTGAAATTATCAAGAAACTAATGATATATATCAAATTATGTCTGGTACAAATTTTAGGTATTGGTTTGTTCCACTTTTTTAGATATAACATATGTAAGTTAGGACTTGTGATTCATCTTGAAATCAGTTTTAAACGAGTCATCTTGGTAATTTTTCTATAAAAAAATTTCAACATGGTTTCAGACTGTGAAAAAATTTGGATACTGAAGATACATATCTAATTACTTTTGGTACAAATTTTAGGTTTTGTTTAATTTTACTTTATGAGATACAGGATGTGGAAATTAGGGTTAGTGGATTATACCTAAAACTAGTCTCAAACAAGTGTTATTGGTAGAACTATCACATCTTAAGATTGGAAGTTCCAAATTGAGTGCCACCAATTTCTTTGGAAATGAAAAGACCATGTTATTTTGGATAAAAATTTCAGAATTAGATATAAAATATTGGACACGTGGCATTCCATACAAGTTTATTATATGGAAAGGGATAAGAATCAACAAGTTTTGGGAAGGTTACCATAACTTTCACTTGACACATCAAATTTTGGTCAGACCTATGGCATTAGAGAGAAGACATATTAGAGTATTGTAAGAAGAAAATTACATACTCAAAAGGGTGGAAATTGCAAATATACATCAGGACAAAGGTCAATCAACAATACAGTCTCAAAATTAGGGTTTTAAAGGTACGCAACTTACAATTGGATTAAATTTTAATTGGAAGATCCATTTTAGGTGATTCAAGATTTGCGATAAAGAGAAAAAAGAGGAGTATTATTATTTTTGTCCCACATGGAAAAATGTGCTCCAGAAATTACTTCACCAACTAAACCTCCAAAAATCTCAACTATGACTCGGGAAGAAGAGAAGAGATTTTTCACCGGCTAGCCAAATTGGAGAACTAATCTAATGAAAATACGAAATAGATGGAACATAATATGGATGAAAATAGGGTAGAAATGGAAAAAAAATATGGATGAAAATAGGGTACAAATGGAAAATAAGATGGATGGAAATAGGGTACAAATGGAAAAGAATATGGAAGAATTGAAAATTTCCATGTCAACCATCTTGTTACGTACCCGAGATGGGAAATTATCTCAAGGAGATATCATGATACAAGGAAATCATGTAAATGTGGAGAAAATAAAGATTGAGCCCCAAAAAAATGATTATTCATCATCTCCATATCCACATAATCAGGGGTTCCACTTGACACCAAAGAAATACTTAATTCAAGATCGATATGACGAAGTTTGATGGTAAAGATCCTATAACATGGATATTCTAGATGGAGAAATTCTTTGATCTACACCAACTGCTCACCTTACAAAAGGTAACTCTTACATCCTTGTGTTTAGAAAATGATCAATTTGACTGGTATCAACGAATTTATGAAAGCAAAAAGGATTCTATTATCTCTTGGTCCATTTTTACATAGGAATTGATAGCACATTATGGGCATATTAAGAGCAATACATTCTTTAGTCAATTGATAAATCTTCGACAAAGAGGTCCAATTACAAAGCACATTCAACAATTACAAAAACTAAGTCTTGGGGTAAAGAATATTCCAGAGGATAATTTTTTAAATCTCTTTGTTGGCTCTTTAAAGGAGAACATTCAACATCAGGAGCATCTCTTCGAACCTAAATTCCTAGAGCATGCTTTCAATATGGAAAGGAAAGTTGAAAGTAAAATTATGGCCACTAGAAGAGTGATCTCTAACAACTATAGAGAGCACCATGCTCCCTTTCCTAACCTCACTCAACCTACAAGGTTGACACCTCAACAAATGGATGAAATAAGAGCAAAGGGAATATGTTTCAATTGTGATAACAAGTATGGTAAGGGGCATAAATGTGGTGAGAATAAATTATTCTACATAGATTGTGAAGAAGAAGAAGATCAATAATTGGAACCATTGCGGGATATAAAACTAGAAGAGACTACTCCAACCATATCTTGTCATGCATTGGTTGGAATTAGTACTCCACAAACCCTCAAGATAGAAGGATATATCAAAAATAAAAAGGTATCAGTGTTGATTGATTGTGGTATTACCCATAACTTCATTAGTTGCAAATTAGCGAAACTTCTCAATTGCTTTGTATTTCGAGCTCTAGAGTTTCAAGTAATGATTGTAGATGGAGGTACCATAAATTGTTTAGGGAAGTGCCATAGTAATAAGCTCAATATGGGGGAGTATTTATTGGATAGTCCCATGATTGCAATCCAAATGTGTGGTGTTGGTTTTGTATTATGGGTCCAATGGTTACAATCATTGGGAACAATAGTTCTTAATTTTCAATAACTCTTCATGAGATTTTCCTCGTAAGGCAAGGAAATTGAACTCAAAGGTATCCAAGGGAAGTCCTCAAAAATGATAATCTCTAACAACATGACAATTTTACTAAAAAAGAGACACCATGGTGTACTTGCACAATTTTGCTCACTAGATGTTCAAACATCTAGACCTTGTGTTCCAATGGATCTCCAAAATTTTATCAAAAATCATTCCAATGTAATTAAAGAGATTCCTAAGGGTATTCCACCTACTCAAGCTCATGACCATGCTATTCATTTGCAACCAGGAAGTGTACCACCTAACATTAGTCCTTACAGGTACCCATATGCACAAAAGAGGGAGATTGAGCATATGATTCAATAAATGTTAGATCAACATCATTTAACCTAGCCATAGTGTTTTCTCTTCACCAATGGTTATGGTTACAAAAAAGGATGGTTCATGGTGTATGTTTCCATATTATAGATAGTTCAACAAAATGACCATTAAAGATAAGTTTCATATTCCTGTAAATGATGAATTACAAGGAGCAATTTTTTTTACTAAGTTGGATCTCCACTCTAGATATTATCAAATCCGAATGAGGCAAGAAGACATTCCCAAAATAGCCTTTAGAACAAATGAAGGCCATTATGAGTTTTTGGCAATGCCATTTGGCCTTACTAATGCACCTTCAACATTTCAAAGCTTGATGAATTCTATTTTCAAACCCTTACTAAGAAAATGTGTGTTAATATTTTTTGATGATATACTAATCTACACAAAAACATAGGAAGAACATGTACAACATGTTGACATGGTGTTAAAACTATTGGAAGAAAAACAACTATATGCAAAGCCTTCCAAGTGTTCCTTTGGGGTTCAAGAAGTGGAATATCTGGGTCATATTGTATCTCATCAAGGTGTCAAAGTGGACTCTAACAAAATTAAATCTATGTTGGAATGGCCAATTCTAATAACCTTTAAAATCTTCAAGGATTCTTAGGATTGACCAGAAATTACTGCAAGTTTGTCAAGAATTGTGGTCAATTAGTAGCACCTCTAACAATGTTATTAAAAAAGGAGGCATTTTCTTGGACTCAAGAAGCAACCAAATCTTTTGAAAAGCTTAAGGAGGCTATGTGTATGACTTTTGTCCTGGCCACACTTGACTTCACAAAAACCTTTATTGTGGAATGTGATGCCTCGTGACATGGCATTGGTGTAGTTTTAATGAAAGAACGAGGGCTCATTTCCCTTGAAAGTAGCCATCTTAAAGGAAAGAACTTGCTCAAACCCATTTATGAAAAGGAAATGTTGGCCATATTACATGCAGTTAAAAAATGGCACCCTTACCTAATAGGAAAACACTTCAAGGTAAAAATAGATCATGATAATTTGAAGTACTTCTTGGAACAACGATTATCTTCAAAAGAGAATAAAAAATGGGTGATAATGATGCTAGGTTATGACTTTGAATTTATCTACAAAAAAGGAAAACAAAATATGGTGGCAGATTCACTTTCAAGGAAATAAGAAGACACAAATGGTTTACTATGTCATATTTCAATTCCATACTCTGATTGGGTGGAAGAAGCAAGGATAGAATGGAAGCAAGGTCAAAAGGTATGCAAGATCATCCAACAAATACAAGAGGACCCAAGTGCATTGGATAAATTTGTGTGAAAGAATAATTTATTGTGGTATCAAGATTGCTTATATTTATGTAAGAATTCCCAACTCCAACATAAGGTCCTTTTGGAAATGCACACTTCTCCTATAGGAGGACATTAAGGGTTCTTGAAAACTTACCATAGGATCAAGATAGACATTTTTAGGAAGGTATTAAAACTAATGTTCAAAATTTTGTGGTCGAATGTGTGGTTTGCCAATAGAATAAGGGAGAGACAATCAAGACCCCAGGTCTCCTACAACCATTAGATATACCAAGTCAACATTGGGAAGAGGTTTTAGTGGATTTTATTATAGGTCTACCCAAGTCTGAATGAAAGAATGTCATCATGGTAGTAGCCGATCGACTCACAAAGTATGCCCTTTTTTGCTCCCTTTATCGTCCTTTTAAAGAAAATACATTATCCACAACATTCATGGGAAAAATTTAGAAGCTAAATGGAATCCCTAAGATCATTGTAAGTGACAAAGATCCAATGTTCAATGGAAATTTTTGGACTGGATTATTTTCTTGTTTGGGTACTCAATTGGCTGACATGTCCTCTTACCATCTTCAGTCCAATGGGAAGACTAAAACTTTGAATAAATTTATAGAAGGGTATCTTCATTTCTTTGCATATAACAAATAAACACAATGGGTCAAGTGGTTTCCCTTGCCAGAATGGTGGTACAATGCATCCTTCCATACTTCATAAAAATGTCCCTATTTATGGTACTTTATGGATATAATCCTCCATCCATCACATCACCCTTGAAAGGGAAAGCGAAGGTTCAAGTAGTGAAAGGCCACATAGATCACCAACAAGAGGATCTCAAACTATTAAAGGACAATTTGGTTGCAACACAAAATAGGATGAAACAACAAGCAGATCAACATCATAATGAAAGGGAATTTGAAGTGGGGGATTGGGTATTTCTAAGGCTACAACCATACAAACATATGTCCTTCAAGCAACAAAAGAAGGAGAATAAATGAGCACCTAGGTATTATGGTCCATATAAGGTGTTGCAAAGGATTAGAAGTATTGCTTACAAATTGGAGTTACCTCCATCTTCACATGTACATCCAGTCTTCCATGTTTCTTGTAAACAATGTGATCAATGACAAGACCCCATTTCAGACTATTTTACTAGAGATCAATGAAGAAGGGAAAATCATACAAGAACCAAAAAGAATCCTTGAAACAAGGGTTAAGTAGTTGTGAAATCGAGCAAGTATTGAGTACCTCATCAAATGGAAGAACCTACCAATAGAAGAAACGACATGGGAAGATGATTTCTTCATGCAAAAACATCCTCAACTAATCAAGTGTTGAGGGAAACACTTGTTTGAATGGGAGGGTCATGTTAATCCCCTAGACAAAGCCCCATGTTAAGCATAAAGGCCCAAGTAAAGCCCTAGATATTGAGTTGTTGTATTTCTATTGTTATATTAGTATTGGTGGCTAGACCTTGTAATTGTAACTGTACCCTTAGTTATCCAAATTGGATTTGAAAAAAACAACTTGTTATCGGCACAGGCTCTAAGATTATCAACATAGGCAATGTTTAAGGTTATGGATGAAGAAGAGATCAACTTGTTGGCATGAAGGGCCCCATGCCATCATGATTGATGTCTACCATTGTATGTAATGTAGTCTAAAGTTGAATTGATATGTAAAGTCGGGTAGTATATGGTTGTACGTAAAGAAATAATGAGACATTCATGAGACCTTTTCCATGTGGGAGAAAAGACAAACAAAAAGAGAAAATAAAGAGAAACGGACTGGAGAGAAGTTGAAGTGTTGGGGACACCTGACCTTCCAACTATCCTCCTAGTCAAATCAGTCTTCTATATCATGTTTCTCCACAATAAGAAAGGGGTTATTTGAATGAGAATGATGTGAAGAGATTGCCTAGATGTCACCGAGGAGAATAGAGATGAACTAGAGAACTTGTAACTTGCCCATTGTTGAATAATAAAGACCCTCACCGAAGCCAAAAAAATGTTGGTTTTCCCATTTGGGTTTCCAGGGTAAATTCTGAGTTGTGTGTGTGTTTTTCATATTTGAATATGTTATCTATGGGTGGAAATGTCTACACTGTAATTCGATGAATAGTTAATGGAGTGTATTGTAATTTAATGGTTGTCTGTGTATTTTGTTTTCAAAGAGAAACCCGTTCCAATTATTATTTGAGCTCGTTTTATATGGATACAATTCCCATCAGCCCATAATCCATACTAATCGCTCTTTAACCATGCCCATACATCCATTTTAAAGTTGGAAATTGATGACTTTCATTCCCGAATCGTTTCTATTTACTTGGGGTTGCTAAATTTGTTTTAAGAGTCATTGGGGATTTTCTCTCACTCTCGGAGTCGATTTCGCTTCTAGTCAATATTTGTACTTAGTCTTTAGGTCGTGTTACACATTCTCGACATTGTTGGGTCGTTTTCCTTTACCTCCAAGCCGTATCTGGACCATACCCGACAATCTGGTGTTGTCGGGACATTTATTATTTTCTCCAAACATTTTTCTCTGCCATTGAATATTAAACTCAACTTCTAGACATTTTTATATTAGTTGTGGGTTAATCAAATTTCCCATGAGCGTTTCTATGTATTGTGGGTTACAAAAATCATCCCCCGAACATTTTTTCACATCATTGGTTATCAAATTCTCCCTTTAGACTTCTCCTTTAGCTGTTGGTTTCCAAATCCGACTTTCATAGATTTCCCCTTCATTGATAGATGTCAAATTCACCCTATGATTTATCCTCTTCGTTGTTGGTAGACCAAAATCATCCCTAAGAATTTTGGCTTCAATGTTGGTCGATTCCTTCCATCCAAGTTGATTTCCCCTTTGTTAGAAAATCCAATTGTTGAGAAAGTTGATCGGATCACCTTCTGGTCGATTCAATTGACAAGAAAGTTGATCGGTTCATCTTTTGGTCGACCCAACCAACACAGAAGTCAACCAGTCTATCATCTAGTCGAATCAACTAATAGTGGTCGACTGGCCTTTCACTTGGTTGACCCGACCATTAGAGAATCTAACCGATCTATCATTGTCCTGACTTGACTTGTGTATGGTCAATGAGATTTTTATTTGATCGACTCGACTACTAGCTTGGTTAGTCGAGTTTTTTGTCAACTAAAGAGAGTTAAGATTATAGATGTTTTTGTAGAGGATTTCGGTGTTGGTGAGATGGATGGGATATAAGCCTTCCGTTTATGGATTAGATGGTATTAGAGAAAAAAAATTAATGCATTTAGTGGCGCCTGTATGGTAAGTACCCACAATGATTACAAAATAAGTGGACAAGATTTGTTGTCAAGGTTAGAGCAAACTAGAGCATAAAGAATGTCGGGGGAACATTATGGAGGAGAAGAGGAAGAAGATATCAAGGTCATGTTGGATTGATTTGAACAAAGTTTGGCCACATTGACATGAATGATGTCATATCTATTGGCATAGAAGAGCAAGGAAACACCATCAATAGAGGCTTGTCATGAAGGCCCCAAGAAGGAAGAAAATAAGCCAGAGATATAATGCAACTACAACAAGATGTGGGTACCTTTCCATGTGGAGGATAAGGTGTACATCAAGCCATATACTGGGGAAGTGGATGTTATCAGTTTGAACCAATGGCTGCAGTAGATGGACGTATACTTCAACGTACATGAAGTAATTGGAAAACAAAAAATTGTTTTAGTTCGGTTGAAGCTAGAAGGTCGTGCTTTGACATGGTGGGAGAGTGATGCAGTAAGTAGAGCACTAGGAAATGAGCCACCATTGACTAATTGGGAGGTGTTCAAAAAAATAATCAAATCTTATTTTTATCCAATTGGATATGAGGAACACCAACAAATAGTATGGCATTACTTTAGGTAGAGACAAGGACAATTAGTGTAGGAGTTCATGACAAAGTTCAGAAAGAGAGAAATTCAGATGGGAGTCTCTCTCAAAAGTCGAGACATGTTAGTCAAGTATTTGGGGGCATTGTTAGCTCAAATTCGTAGACAACGGATGTTATTTATACCTAAGACAATTGATTAGGCCACTATTCAAGCACAGTACCTTGAGGGAGACAAGCGAAAGCAACAAACAAGTACTCACAAGCAAGTAGAACCACAAGAGAAACAGAGAAAGAAGAAGAAGAAGAAGAATTGGAATGAGAATAATATAGTGGTAGTAACATAAGAAGAAACATCTTCCATCCAACAATGTAAAGGATTTTATCGAAAGGGACATAGTGAGGATAACTGTTGGAAATTTCACCGTGAGAAACATCCCAAATATTTCCAGAAAAGGAAGAAGAAAACATTGATATAAGTGGATGTTGAGGAACAGGTGGATAACACCTCAGACCTAGAAGGGAAGATCAACTGCACTAATCTTCATAAAGAGGTGGAATTAGTTGGTTGCGGTCACAAGGAGGAGAAGGAAATGATTGAACTCTTATGCATGAAAATCCATATCAAGCAAAGCAAGGTGGATTGTTTGTTTGATCTCGTTCACAATCCAACTTGATATCTACACAATTGGTTGAGATTATTGGGTTGGAGACTCAATATCATCCGCATCCATGCCCCATGGGTTGGGTAAGGAAAGTTGTGGAATTGAAAGTGAGAAAGCAGTGCAAATTTAAGTTTTTCATCAATCAAAACTTTGTTGATGAAGTAGTTGCAAATGTGGTTCCTATAGACATATGTGTATTCATCTTGGGAAGTCCATATTTGTACATGAGGGATGCCATTTTTTGAAGGAGAGCTAACCAGTATAGACTAGTCAAGGATGGGAAAGAATATGCTATAAATGCACACAAGGACAAAGCTAAGCTCTCTATGATAAATTCTCATCGGGCTAGTGGAATTATGGGCAGTACAAAGAAATTTATCTTGTTGTTCCTAAAAGAAGGAAAGGCAAGGAGAAGGAAGCGAGTTGGAGATGAAGGCATCCTTAGAAGGATGTAGTAGTGAACAACGTCAACAAATAGACCTACAAATTGATTCCTACGAGGAAGTGTTTCAAGATCCTTAGGGTCTGTCACCCAAGCAAGAGGTCGAACACGAGATTCAATTGTTGTCAAAATCACCATTTCCTAACATTGGGTTGTATAGGTAGTCTGTCATCGAAGCAGATGAAGTAAAGAAGTAGTTGCAGCAATTGTTGGAGCAGGGAGTCATGAAACCCAATACGTTGCCATGTGGTTCACCCATCATCATGGTGCCAAAGAAAGATGGAAGTTGGAGAATGTGCATTGACTACCATTCCCTGAATAACATCACCATAAAGAATAGCTATCCTTTATTAAGGATTAATGACTTGTTGGATCAACTACAACAAGCCAAATTCTTCACTGAGTTGGACCTAAAATCAGGTTACTACCAAGTTAGGATCAAAGCAGAAGACGTATGGAAGACAACATTCAAAACAAGACAAGGTTTGTACGAATGGTTAGTAATTTCTTTTGGATTATGTAATGCAACTACAACATTTATGAGACTAATGGATGATGTGCTACGCCCCTTCATTGACTCTTTTGTAATAGTATATCTGGATGACATGCTAATCTTTAGCAATACTTGGCAAGAGCACCTCTCACATGTGACAGAGGTACTAGAGACCTTCAGGAAGACTCAGTTGATTGTCAACTTGTAGAAATGTGAGTTTGGAAAGACTTCCTTGATATATCTTGGACATGTGATTAGAGGAAGAGAGCTAAGGGTATATCTGGAGAAGATTGTATCCATCACCTAATGGCCTATTCCCACCAATGTGACAGAGGTCAGGATTTTCATCGAACCAACTCAGTATCTGAGAAAAATCATTATAAACTTCTCTACAGTAGCCATTGTACTTCGTGACTGCCAAAGGAAAGAGCTCTGACTAGGGTAATACACAACAAAGAGCATTTGAAGACTTGAAGAAGAAAATTAGTGATGCTCCAATGTTAGCCATGTGAAATTTGCAACAACCTTTTGAGCTAGAGACTGATGCTAGTGGATATTCATTAGGAGTAGTACTCATGCAAGGAGGAATCCATATGTGCTACCATTTAGAGTTGTTTCATAGAGTAGTGCTTGACTATCCCATGTTCGATAAAGAGCTCTTTACGATTGTAAAGGAAGTGAATAAGTGGAAGAAATACCTCTTGGGAAAAGAGACTATCATACACACAGATCATTAGCCCCTTCAGTATCTACAGAGTTAGAGAAAGATGCAGCAGGTGAGGCATTACAAGGGGTTAGGTTTATTGCAAAAATTTCATTTACTAATTAAGTACAAGAAAGGGGACATGAATAGACTAGCGAACCTTCTCTCTCGATTGTTGGGTATGTGTTGTATTTTGCATGTGTGTGGGGGGGTGTTTTGAATTTGACAACGGGGTCTGACCATCTCATCACTTGATGCTCCTAGTGTACGTGTATGTCAGGGAATTTTTCAAAGGGGGGTCATGGGAGGGGCTAGGATTCCACCCCCTGCTTAGGCGAAGCCTTCAGCTTCGTGGAAACGCCCCAATTTTTTTTTGGGGGGGCGGTTTTTGTTTTTTTCGCGGTTTTCGCTATTTTTAGTGGTTTTCTAAATTAATCCCTAATTAAGGGATTAGGATTTTGGTAGCTACAAAATACCTAAGATATTGTATATATTGATTATCAATGGTGAAATTAATACAATGAATAGTTGAGAGCTGCAGCACCAAGGAAGGTTGGTTTTCTCTCGGTTAAGGGTTTCCAACATAATTCTCTGTGTACTATGCGTATGAGGCATTGATTAATTTATGTTTTGCTTAAGAATATGTAGGCATTTCTTTACTTCACGGGTTTAAAAGTTACATCAACCACCATTGATGAAGATTGTAGCAATTGGAATGATAATGCATTTTGAGCCTTTCACTCATGAACTTCTGAGTGAATATTATGAGGGAGATGAATATTTTAGAGGAGTCTACAAGTAGCTGAAGGAGAGGTTGATCACTGTCATGGAAGGAAATGAATACCACCTCCAAGATGGGTTGTTGTACTAGATGGACAAACTATGCATACCATGGGACATAAGAGTTCAATTGATGAGAGAAGCACACACTTCTAGAGTTGTTAGGCATTTTGGCGTGACAAAGATAGTGGTGAATTTGTAGTGGTATGTGTATTGGAAAAAAATGTGGGAGCAAGTGGAAAATTTTGCTAGAGGTTGTGTTCTATGCATCACTAGCAAGGCAAGCAACCAGAAACTTGGCTTGTACATGCCATTTCTAGTACTAAGCAGGCCTTGGGAGAGTATCTCCATGGATTTTGTTGGAGGTTTTCCTATGAATCGTAGAGGCCATGACTACTTGTTTGTTGTGGTAGATTGCTTCAGTGAAATGTGTGTGCTAATTCCTTATAAGAAGACAATATATGGATGAGATGCAGCTGAATTATTCTTCAGCCATGTCTAGGTACATTTTGGATTCCCAACCTCCATCATATATGATCAGGAGAATAGGTTCTTGGGTTGATTTTGGACAACACTTTGGGAGAGAATGGATACCAAGTTGAAGTACTCCACTGCCTTCCATCCTCAGACCGGTTCTCAAACCGAGGTAGTAAATAGGATGTTGGTGTGATTGTCGATAGATGACAATAGCAAAGATCCAAAGATGTAGGACGAGCAACTAGTCTACATTCAATATTCTTGCAACAAAGCACTTCATTCCTCCACCAATAAGTCTCCCTTCGAGACTTGGTTTGGTTAATTACCTCCTTCGTTATTTGATATCATGTATAGACAACAGAAGGAAGAAGAAAGACTACAAGGATATGAACATAAGGTAAGCACATTCGTGGACAAGATCAAGCATATACATCTAAGGGTTCAGGAGCAGCTCAAGAAGAGCCAACAGTTTTACAAAGCTATGCATGATCAACTAGGGAGGATAATTAAATTTTGTGTTGGAGACAAGGTGTGGCTCTATCTCTACAAGGAACGAATGCAAGGAGAAACAAAGAAACTCAAGCTACTTAGATATGGTCCATTTGAGATCATTGAGCAAGTGAATGAGAATGAAACCAGGCTAAAACTTCCACCTTATATGCAAATCAACTCAGTGGTGAACGTGGAAATTTGAATTTGTTCGAGCTTTCCATGTTGGATGAAGAGGAAGAACATCAGGTTCTTCCTACTATGGAAGACCTTGCACCTCATGGTCTTGAGTAGTTGAAGGAAGACACGGTTTTGCAGCACAAGGAGTGGAAAAATCATAGAGGACATCAACAAATGTGGCAGATTGATCTCAAGGGACAAACTGCAAGGAAAGCAGAGTGGTATGAGAAAAACCAGATTGCAAGTAAGTTTTGAAATATCCCCCGGTAGATCCCCAGTTGTAAATATGAATTGTAAACATGTTTTTTAGGCTGGTGAGTCGAGTTATAATAAACTATGAGGCTTATGTGATGATTAGGCCAGGAGCCTGATATTTTGTTTGTATATGTAATTATGTAGATCATTAATAAAAATATAAACATTGTTGCATGTAGACCGACCACGAAGAAGATTTATGGGGAACTAAGCTCCATTAGGTCGGGTAAGGAAGGGGGGCTAAGTATTTGGGCCTAGGGGCTAAGCTAGGGGGCTTACCTCTAGAGGAATAATATTTTAATATTATTTCCTGAAAACTAAGGTGGACATATTATGTTTTGTTATCCTAAGTTCCTGGTGGTTGGGGACGTAGGCTAAATGGAGCGCATGCAGCTACATGAAGACAAGTGTCGACCTGGGCTCATGAAGTTAAAAGTTGAATCGTCGGTTTTTTTGTTGGGGGGGGCGCTTGTCATTCTCAAACCACTATCTAACCGTGAATCGGGGCATCCATCACAGATCTCTGGAACCAGTAACCCGTGAGTCAAAAAGTGTTGGTAGTTCGTTGGTCATTCAACCATCCTCTGCATGATTTCGTAAGGCCATTCTCCCATCCTCCGTCTGAACCCGAGACCTCATGGGTCAATCTCGGATAACCACGCATCTCTAAAAAGGAGAACAAAAAGTCGACCTGTGTGATTCTATGAACCCAGTCTATCTGCACCCGTAGAGTCGAGTTCGTACCTAAACCGTTTTGAGTTGTTTCCTTCTATAGAGAGTCGGGTTGTGTCATAACTGTTGGTTGTTGCGGCCACACAGTTCCTGGACTGAGTGTGGCTTGATGCCATCAGTTGTACTAGCCAATGGAATTGTATTAGTGAAGTTGTATCCTCCTGGAGTGGAGCAAGCATGTGGGGAATGAGGGTATGTGTGTTGTGGGCGTAAGTGGATCCTGGGATAAAATATCCTTCCCATTGCTTTGTGCAACTTCCTTGTTGTCCTTGCCAAGCCTAGAATTCCCTTGCCCAGTGGAGTTTAGTCCCAGCTCGGGGGTGACCTACTACTGAGAGTGATGAGCAGTGTGGTCTAAGATTGGGAGGTTTGTGGAAGGTCTGCACGCAATTGGTGGATTTACTCCAGCTAAAAGATAAGTATCATTGATGTGCTTAATTATGTATTTTATGCATGCTTTGTGATGCTTGAATGTTATCATGCATTCCGCTGCGTATATGAATTAATGTTAGTTTCATTGATTGTGTATGATAGTAGTAATTATGTGATTACTCTATGCTAAGTGTTTTAATTCATTAAAATGTGTGTTATATATAAGTGTATATTCTGCGTGGTATCATTACCCGGACTGGTGGAGGGTCGGGGATGTTACAATACGGTATTAGAGCATGGTTACAACACTGAGCCTGGATGGACCATGTTAGTGGTAGTTGAAGCAAAAGTTTCAGAAAGAATTGTTGTCAAAGTAGACAAAATTCGATTTCAGAGACAAGGTTTCAAACACTGAGCCTGAATGGGCTGGGTAAGTGGTCATTGGACCCAAGGTTTCAAGAGGAAATTGTGTCTGAAGAACCAATTTCGAACCTCAGAACCTTCCTGAGGGCCAAGAAGTTACCTTGGTCGCATTACGAAGCTCAGGAAGAGTAGCGGTGTCATAAAACCACGACATAAATGGTATTGGGCCGCAGGGTAATGTGGACCTTAGGATCTGTTTGGGAGAAGGAGAATCCTTCACGACCGTCAGATCTGGTAATGTTGCGAGGTAGCTAGCCGTGAATTCCTTTGGAAATTCGCAGAGTAACAGAGTTTGTTCTGCGTCGTAGGATTTGTTTAGAAGGAAGGGAAATCCTTTACGACCGTCAGATCTGGAGAAGGTGTAGAAGGGCTATCCTGGAAGCCCTTCGGACTTCGCGACTTCGGTGAAGTTGATGCAAACTAAGAGAAAGGTGAAAGCCTGTCTCTCTGAAGTCCCGAGGAGAGATCTACACCATAGATATGGGGAGAAGTCTTACCGTTAGATCAAACCAAGAGCCGAAGATAAAGAGGTTCGTAATTTCGGATTTCGAAAGATTCGGAAGGAAGCAAGCGTAAGAACTTCCGAAGTCCGAAACTCCGAAGTGACGTGGCATGGTGATGTCACTATGTTTGACATGGACACATGGGTTGTGCACCACGAGTCAGTGGGTTTTGAACTCGTAGAAGTTTGAAATGTCGTATGGAACGTGACACGTGTCACTCATCTGACTGAGCCACGTGTCAACCGCTAGTATTCCACCACATGGCATTCTGTATGAGCATGGTTAGTGGGACCCTGAGGTTACATAACATAGTTAAAGGTCAGAGGACCCATAGTGGAGTTGATCACGATACATCAAGATCAACGACCGAAAGGCATTGCGGGGACCCAAGTTGCACAGAAGTTAATTATCCAAGGCGGTCCCGCAATCCAAACCGCGGTTTACATGTAAGCGTCAAAGGAATTGCGGGATGAAAGGCGGGTTACTCCAAACCACCGTTGCATGCCCCCGCAATTGGGAAAATGTTAAGTGATGTAACGTAATAACGTCACCTAAGGTGACATGGAAGTGTTTGAAGATTAATGGTTCGGGGTGTGTGGATGTGAAATCTTTCGAAGTCACGTAGTCCCGTAACACAGACGCCTGAGGTTCCATAGTAAGTATCAGTCGTTCGATGTTAGGTAGATGTGGACTAAAGATATGCCCTACTTCGCGAGTTCTATAATCCAAACTCCGGGGGATTGTTGTATTTTGCTTTGAAAATTTCTGAAGCTGAAGGCCCGAGTAAGAATCTTTTGACTTAGCGCTTGGTCACGGTTCGTGATCACATGGGTTGGGGACTGAGAGAAAGGGGCTAGTGCCCAAAATTTATTACAGAGCATAGAAGAGCTCGAAAAGAAAATGAAATCTGAACATTTTCTTAAATCATATTGGTTTATGAATGTTGTGGGATTTCTTAAGGAATGATGGCCTGACAAATTCCGGTTGATTGCACGTTGTGTTTGCAGAGTTCAGAGAGTTTTAGAAACAAATCAAATTTTCACAGAGCGCTTAGGAGACACTCACAGAGATAATAGAAAAGCATTTTTTCCTGCATATAGTATGTTTATGTATTTGTGTTCATTATTATGTTTTTATATGATGTTCATGGTTTGAATGCGTAAACTGGTGAAGTATTGAATAAGTTTCAATTGTTTCTCTTCTTTGAGTTTTCGAGTGCAAGCAGTGCACATTGTCCGCAGGGAGTGCATTGACAGAGGTAAGTTAACCTCAGAGAAGCTCAAGAGAGATATCGTTGAACCTTCATTAGCAGAAGTGCAAGGAGTACACATGAACAACTCTGTGTTGAGTTCAAAGAGAGATGGAATCAATGAGAATTTTGTAGGGCTCTGCCAGATGGGCATTGAGCGAGTGCAAGTGTGCATAGAGAGAATTCTTTGTCGAGTTCAGGGAGAAGAGTATCAGAGGAATATACTCATAGAGATATTTAACACTCTGTATAAAATGCTCAACAAGGTGTGCTTTGAGCAGAAGGTTGCCAAGAGGGCACACAGTTTTCCTTTGAAAGGAAACAGAATGGCCGAGACCCTTAGGAGACTGAGTAAATTGAAAAGCTTGGAAGAGATAATGCAAGGAGTGTGTGGGAGATAGACTCATTCTAAGTCCTAAAGCTCAGAAGAGATAACGCTTACGAGAGCGAATACGAGACCCAAAGTCAAGGACTCGCAGAAGGATCAAAGGTCGAAGCCTTGACACTTAGAAATTTTCCCACTTCGAGAGAAAGCGAAATCTTAGGAGGAGGAGCAACAACTGCCGTCAGATTAGTTGTAGAGGAAAAGATCTGGCCATCGAATTTCACGTCCAGATAAAAATGACACGCGTAGGAGGATATCATATATGTCTGTCAGATCTGAGCGTGAAGAAACAGCAACCGTTGGATCTGGAGGTAAGCACATGAGACTTAACCCTTGTGTGCACAGGACAAGTGGACTTGTCAAAGTCCCGAAGTGATTTGGGACCATCCATCGTTAAGGAGGATAGGTGGCATAAGATCCACAACTTCAAAAGTTTGTGGACAAGAAGGAGGAGAAACAGTCGAAGTAAATCTTGGTCGTTGATCTGAAAGTGGATGTGTGGTGCCAGATCTGGAACTCTGGGTATGGAGCACTTCGGAGGAAAGTAGAAGATGAAAGCACCGAAGTCCCGAAGAAGATCTCTATCAGTGATCGAGGAGGATGTCGAAGGACCGTTGATTTGGTCTTGGTCGGAAAGAGCCGAAGTCCCGAAGAGAATCAGGGTCGTTGATTTGGAGGGGACGCGTGGCAGAAGATCTGTCACTCCAGGGAAATTCACTCTAGAGATTTGTGTGTGTGGAGACGTGAGAACACTCGAAGGCCGGAGAGCCAAAGTTCGTCAAAACCGTCTTATTGTTGAGGACAAGTGTCAATAGATATTCCACTCCGAAATATTGTCATACGGGGAAAAGAAGATAGTTGAGAGTTGAAAATCCCGAGGGCCGGAGAGTCGGGATCAACCGTAGTCGTTGATTTGGGAAGGAAGCTACGTGTCAACAGATCGTGTAGATATGGGATCGCGTGTGGAAGGAGGAAAGAAGGTAGAAATAGGAGGATAAATAGCAGTCGTTGATCGCAGATCATCGCCAAGGGATTGGAGATCGACGGATGAGCTGGATTGCGGGGTCAGAACTTGCTCGGATGTTAAAAATCTGAGAGCGGGCCGCAATTTATACCACGGTTTTAACAAAGTGATGCATGTTAGTTGGAGGTGAATTGCGGGGCGAAAAGCGGGTTGGCCTAAAACCACTCTTGCTCATGCCCGTAATCACAATTTTCCATTAAGTCATAGCCCAGGGCCATATGAAGGAAAGGGCTAATGAAAAAGGGGTTAGCGCCTGAAACTTGGAGTTTTGGGAAGCGCACAGAAATAGCCCACGAGTATGACAGGACCCGTGCCTAAAGGAAAAAAGGGTGCCTATGAAATATTAATAGGGGTCTAGTAAAGGCCCGAAGAGTCAATCCGACTCAGCATTTGGAAAGATCCTAGACCGGGAGGTCACAGAACCCCGGGAGGGAAGGGGGGGCTGCATCAGGAGCACAAGAAGATCCAGGAATCCGAGAAGAATTGCAGACTTCTGGGATCAACAAGGAAAACTTTTTTTTTTAGGGAGAAAGAAGTTGCTGTAATTTTTGTGGTAACAAGTATGTTACGGCTTGTTGGGTCAGCCAGAGGAAAGAATGCTTGTGTGTTTGCAAGTGTTGTTGGTGATGTTGTTGCATAAGGAGTGAAGCAACAGAGAGCTTAAGTGTTGGTTATAAGCTTGATAAAAGAAGCATGAAAGCTTCTACTGCCATTAGACTTTCAGGTAGTATAAAATTTATTAATGGCAGTCATGCATATATGAATTTTTATTACTCTTTTTGCATAATTGTTGAAAGGAAATTTAGGTAAGAATTTTCTCAGCCAGAGTTATTATATAAAATCACATGATTATATTATTGAATGCATACCACTGGATGTGGTAAAGGCTGGAGACCTATATTAATTCAAAGCTTTTTAGCTTCTGAATGCACACACTAACATAATAGAATGTCATGTTAATTTGGTTATGGAGTAATAACCAAAGAATTAAAAGATCAGAACCTGTTATAGGAATGAACGCCAGTAAGCTAGTCATGTATGAGACCAGGACATGGTTGAATATGTTTTGTAAGTACATGCATATATATTATCGCATGGAAATAATTGTTACTAACAACTGAAATGTTGTTAACTCATGAAGTTGAGGACATTTCAGGGAGGTGTTAGACATTGCAACAGGAACGTTGCAAGTCAAGTAGTCACATGAGCATTGACTACAGGAAATTTTCTTGTTCAGAAGAAGAAATAATGAACTTACTGTTATTAATTATGAACATGCATATGCATAAAATGACGAGTCATTCCATTTTATTTAATTATTGGGTAATTGTGATTGAATTGCTAGATGCGGGGAATTCTAAGATCACTGCATAAGATTTTGTACATATTGCAATTGAATTATTATGTACAACAAATACTGACAATTTGTTGGCTCTATGCAAGATGAAGCATTACAGGAAAAATGGTATGCAATTTGGTGCCTGTGGAAAACCACAAGGATGGTTGCATTCATAATATGGCAACAACCAAGATGAATTATGAAACAAAATTTCATGTTTTGGGGAAAAGATGAATTCCCTTTGAACTAAGCTTGAGTTTCTAAATAAATTCTTTTATGTTTTCTCATGATAACTGCATGTGGGTGATGTAGATGAGATGACGTTGATAAACGTTAGAATGCTGACTACAAAGAGTAGCTCAGGGAAGATGTCGATTGGAGACCTTGAAGGGCAGTTGGAACTCCTTGAGCCATGGTGCTCTAAGACTTCTGGTACGACCTGTTGTTGAAGTCCAAGGAAAGGGAGGTGTAGTAGCTGATGGACTGTGTGACAGTGAAGGTGCACACTCCTGGGGTGGGACAGGCATGTGGGGAAGAGAGATCGTTGGTTGGAATGTTGTTGGGGTTTGGTACCTTGGCCTAGACCATGTTGATATGGAAGTCTTCTCATTCAAAAGATAAGTATCAATTCTCTATTCATTGTATGTTATGTATCTCGTAATTCGTATATAGGTTATAATGTTATTAGAATTGCCTATATATATTGCATGTATGTTCTAATGTTGTTTCTGAATGAATAGGTGTACGAGCAGAGTGTTTATGTCTGTGGAGTCATAGCACTACTGAGATTTTATCAATGGATGGAACATCGCGGATCTATAGTCATTCGATGTTTTCATTGAGGTTTAATTGAAGCATGTAACAAGGAACAATAAGTTGAATGCTTTCCTGCAGCAACTCCAGGGAATAGAGCAATTGAGTTTCAGCTGTAGTATGGATACCAGAATTGGTGCTTGAAAGTAAAGCTGGATAATGGGCTTCCAATAGCTAAAGCTTGGAGCTTTTTGAAGAAATTTTGAATTATATATGTATAAACAAGTTGCACTGAGGACAATGCAAAAATAAGGGGAGGGGATTGTAATATCCCTCGGTAGAGCCCCAGTTGTAAATATAAATTGTAAACATGTTTGTTAGGCTGGTGAGCCGAGTTATAATAAGTTATGAGGCTTATGTGATGATTAGGCCAAGAGACTGATATTTTGTTTATATATGTAATTATGCAGATCATTAATAAAAATATAAACATTGTTGCATGTAGACTGACCACGAAGAAGAGTTATGGGGGACTAAGCTCCACTAGGTAGGGTAAGGAAGGGGGGCTAAGTATTTGGGCCTAGGGGCTAATCTAGGGGGCTTACCTCTAGAGGAATAATATTTTAATATTATTTCCTGAAAACTAAGGTGGACATATTATGTTTTGTTATCCTAATTTCCTGGTGGTTGGGGACGTAGGATAAATGGAGCACATGTAGCTACAGGAAGACAAGTGTCGACCTGGGCTCATGCAGTTAAAAGATGAAGTGTTAGCTGTGTATTGGGGGGGGGGCTTTCCATTCTCGACCCACTGTCTAACTGTGAATTGGGCAGCCATCACGGATCTATGGAACCAGTAACTCGTGAGTCAAAAAGTGTTGATAGTTCGTTGGTCATTCGACCATCCTCTGCGTAAGTTCATGAGGCCATTCTCCCATCCTCCGTCTGAACCCGAGACCTTGGTGGTCAATCTCAGATAACCACACATCTTTGAAAAGGAGAACGAAAAGTCGACCTGTGTGATTCTGTGAACCCTGTCTATTTGCACCCGCAGAGCCAAGTTCGTACCTAAACCATTTTGAATTGTTGCCTTCTGTAGAGAGTCGGGTTGTGTCATAAATGTTGGTTGTTGCGGCCACGAAGTTCCTAGACTGAGTGTGGCTTGCTGCCATCGGTCATTTCTTACTGAGCCTTGATATGTCCTAGTGTTCGATGGTTTCCTGTTTGGCTGTCCATACTCATTTTTCCCTGTTGTTGTTGATGTTGTTGTCATCCGTAACCGGTTGTAGCTGAGTCGATGATTGGTTGAAGAGGCAGGTTGCCAGGCCTATGAGCAACTCTCCCAGGTGAGAGAGTTTGTTGGGAAGTGAGTTCTCCTGGAAGGGAGTCCCGTAGCAGCCACAGTACTTTGAGACTTCTGGTCCAGCCTGTTGTTGAATCCCAAGGTAAGGGAGGTGTACTAGTCGATGGACTTGTATTAGTGAAGGTGTTTCCTTTTGGGGTGGAGCAGGCATGTGGAGAATGAGGTTCTATGTGTTCTGGGCGTAAGTGGCTCCTGGGATAAAATATCCTTCCTGTTGCTTTGTGAAACTTCCTTGTTGTTCTTGCCAAACCTAGAATTCCCTTGCCCGGTGGAGTTTAGTCCCAGCTCGGGGGTGACCTACTGCTAAGAGTGATGAGCAGCGCGGTCTAAGGCTAGGAGGTTCGTGGAAGGTCTGCACGCAGTTGGTGGATTTACTTTAGCTAAAAGATAAGTATCATTACTATGCTTAATTATGTATTTTATGCATGTTTTGTGATGCTTGAATGTTATCATGTATTCCGCTGCGTATATGAATTAATGTTAGTTTCATTGATTGTGTACGGTAGCAGTAATTCTATGATTACTCTGTGTTAAGTGTTTTAATTCATTAAAATGCATGTTATATATATAAGTGTATATTCTGCGTGGTAGCATTAACCGGCCTGGTGGAGGGTCGGGGATGTTACAAGTTCCCTCATCTATCCTTGGGGTCTTTTGAAGACAAAAATACTCCCAATGGGGAGGTGTGATTAGAATTGGATCCGACAATAACAATTAGCTATCGGAACGGGCTCTAAGATGATCAACATAGGCAATGTTTTAGGCTATGGATGAAGAAGAGATCAAATTGTTGGCGTGAAGGGCCCCATGCCATCATGATTGATGTCTGCCATTATATTTAATGTATTCTAAAGTCAAATTGATATGTAAAGTCAGGCATTATATGGTTGTATGTAAGGAAATAATGAGACATTCATGAGACCTTTTCCACATGGGGGAAACGACAAACAAACAAATAAAAGAAGGAGAAACAGACTAGAGAGAATATGAAGCATCGGGGACGCCTGACCTTCCATCTATACTCCCAGTCAACATGTTTCCCCACAATGAGAAAGGAGTTCTTTGTATGAGAATTATGTGAAGAAGCTATCGAGATGTCACCAAGGAGCATAGAGATGAACCAGAGAGATTGTAACTTTCCCATTGCTAAATAATAAAGAGCCTAGTTAAAACGAAAAGAATGTTGGTTTTCCCATTTGGGTTTTCAGGGAAAATTCTCAGTTCTATGTGTGTTTGTCGTATTTGAATTTGTTGTCTATGGGTGGAAATGTTTGCATTGTAATTTGATGAATGGTTAATGGAGTGTATTGTAATTGAATCGTTGTCTCTATATTTGTTTTCAAAGAGAAACATGTACGAGTTATTGTTCGAGCTTGTTTCATATGGATACAATTCCCATGAGCCTGTAATCCAGTAAGATAGACTAATCGCTCTTTAACCATGCTTGTACATCCATTTTGAAGTTGGAAATCGACAGTTGTCTTCTATTTACTTACGGGTTGCTAAATTCATTTTAAGAGTCATTGGGGATTTTCTCTCACTCCCAGAGTCGATTTTGCTTCTAGTCGATGATTTTTAATTGGTTTCTAGGTCGTGCTACACATTCTCGACATTGATGGGGTGTTTTCCTTTGCCTGCAAGCCATATTTGGCCCATACCCCGCAATCTGGTATTGTCGGGACATTTATTATTTTCTCTAAATGTTTTTCTCTGCCATTGAATATTAAACTCGACTTCCATACATTTTTTATTCGTTGTGGGTTACTAAAATCACCCCTATGCATTTTTATGTGTCATGGGTTACCAAAATCATCTCCCAATTTTTTTTTCCACACCGTTGGTTATCAAATTTCCCCTTCATACTTTTCCCTTAGTTGTTGGTTTCCAAATCTGACTTTCAAACGTTTCCCCTTCATGACTAGACATCAAATTCACCCTCTGAGTTATTCTCTTCGTTGTTGGTCAACCCGACTCGTCCCTAAGCGTTTTAGCTTCACTGTTGGTCAAATCCTTCCATCCAAGTCAATTTCACCTTCGTTAGCAAATTTGATTGTTGATAAAATCAATCGGCTCACCTTCTGGTCAGTCCGAGTGACATGAAGGTCAATCAGTTCATCTTTTGGTCAACCAAACCGATAGGGAAGTCAACCAATCTATCATCTAGTCGACTTAACCGATACAGGTTGACTGGTCTTTCACTTGGTCGACTTGACCATTAGAGAATATAATCGATCTATCATTGTCCCAACTCGACTTGTGGATGGTCGATGGGATTGTTATTTGATCGACTCGACTACCAACTTGGTTGGTTGAGTTTTTTGTCGGCTAAAGAGAGCTAAGGTTATAAAGGTTTTTATAGAGGTTTTCCATGCTGGTGAGATGGATGGGCTATATGCCTCTCGTTTATGGATCACTTGGTATCCTATATATATACCAAGGAGACCTAGCTTTAGGATCATCTCATCTTGTACAAGTGTTCTATTATAAAAGAGGTTGCCCCCTCAAAGAGGCTTCATATTCATTATTGTCTCTTTATCAAGGATGGAATTACTTCTCTCTCTCTTTTTATGTTTTTTTGTTCATTTGGTGCATAACAAAATATGATTATCAATCTAAGTAAAGATGCTTATTCTGGGGCATCCAACCAAAGGGTGCCTATTAATTCAACTCATGGAGAACCAAAAGAGGATGAGACGGTGCACCAACCCTTTGTGGATATGGATATAGGGGAACAAGAGTCTATGTCTACCAATATGGGCCTACAAGAGGCCACAAGTTGCCACATTTTCTTATATGTTTATGTCTTTTAAATCTATTTTCATATTAGGTGCTTTTATAGAATCTACAATAGCATCAAATACTAAAAGAAATTTCCAATAGACATATGTAAATTTTGTAATAATAATAATAATCTAATTTTAAGGTCACGACCAGGAAAGGGTGTATGAGACCCCCATTTTGTGGGACAAGGGACCACCTTCGCGTAGTGATTTGATTGTTAAAGTCTACGGAGGTGTACATACCCTACCCCGCTCTAGATTTGAACCTGTGGCCTCTGAGGAGGAAACACGTGTTCTTAACCATTAGGCCCACTCAAGTTGTATCTTGGTCTATAATTATGTATCTTGTTTGAAACTTGAAGACATAAAGTTTGATGTACTATTGTTGTTTAGCTTAGCTACATCATTTTACTATTAACACAATTCCCTAGTTTCAATGTTTTTTTTTTTTAAACATACACATAATACATTTTATAAATTAAACAACATTAACATCAACATGATGTGAAAAGGCATAATCTACATAAACGTTAATATCGAAATCAATATTTATGTCAGATATACATCACAACAATAAATATACATGTAAGCTAATAGTAGGTATACCACCAAAGTTAGAGGCATTAGTACATCCGCTAGATAAGAATGAAGATACATTCTAATATATCTCTCCAACTGGTTCTATATCACTCGATGGGACCATAATGCTTATAAGATCCTTAGTTGGTGCAATGGGTGGTGCAGGTGGAGTAGTAGGTGGATAGATCGATGGATTGGTAGCTAGTGCAGGTGGTGGTTTACGTAGAGGAGTAGATGTATATATGGATGGATTGGTATAAGCTAGTGTAGTTGGTGGATGAGGCGGAGTAGTAGGTCAATCGATGGATAGGTTGATAGTTGGTTTAGTTAGTGGCTCACGTGGAGTAGTGGGTGGATTAGTGGATGAATTGGTAGTTGTGTAGTTGGTGGCACGGGTGGAGGAGATGATGGAGGTGGACGATGAGGAGAAGGATGTGGATGAGTATCATTCTTAGAAGATGGACGAGGATGTCTCACAGCTTAGAGCTCAACCTCAACCCTCACCCTCTGGAGTAGGATTAGGATACCAAAAATATGACTCATCAATAATGTCATATATGAAGGAAGGATCACATATATCTCTGCAAGTTCATGGTCCTATATGATGAATCAATGTTGCATTGAGACCACTCTGTAGCCAACCATCAATGTACATAACTTATATATTGCTTGTTGATGAAATCTATGATTTGGTCTCCATAACATGCCATATTTGTGCACTTTGGATGGCTCATTGGCCTCAACATCTCTACATTAGGTTGGGGAGGCCCATCACAAGCATTCAATTCAATATTCACAAAATAGTAGACAATTTAAACAAGAACTTGTAATTAATCACAAGTGCATTAAATAACATAAAAAATATACAACTAGAATAATAATAATAAAAAAAAATCGATAGTATTACCTCTCATAGCTAGTCCATCTCTACATATGGATATTGTACAAGATCGAGGATGTGATCATCCTCACTAGCTAAAGAAGCAAAACCTCGAAACTCATTGACATACAAGGGTACATTGGTTGGCCACTCTTGGACAACATTGACCCCCACATGTGCATACACACATTAGTCATCATCTTAGGAGGGAATCAATCAAATGTCAATAAAATGACTGGAAACTTCTCAAAAAATAACGTAAATAGCTTTAAAGTAAAGGGAGGGATACATCTCCCCTCAAACATGCTATGACAATGATCTAGAGAAATGCAAAGCCATCATAAAAGAATGGTATACCAATTGATTAACATGGGCCATTGAAATAAAATATCTACATAATACATCAAAGGAGAATTAATGCACTGCATATATCTTTGCAAGCTCAAGGTCCTCTGCAATGACTCAAAGTCAAACTAGGATCACTATGTAGCCAGTCATCAATATACATAATTAATTTATCGCATGTTGATGAAATATATGGTATGGTCTCTACAACATGCCAGGTTTGTGCACCTAGGGTGGCTCATCATCTTTGACCATCTCTACATTAGGTTGGGGGGTCCCTCTCCAACATACAAGCCAATATCTACAAAATTGTAGATAACAATAATTATACGATTTAAACAAATCTTATAATCAATTACATGTGTGTTAAATAACACAAAAATACACAACTAGAATAATCAAAAGATAACAGTAATATTACCTCTCACATTTAGATGCTCAACTTGACTAAATAGGATGTTCATGCATCCTCGCTAGTCCATCCTTTCGTATGGATACTACACAAGATTGAGGATGTGATCATCCTCACTAGCTAGTAGAGCCAGAAACTTATGAACTCACTAGTATACAAGGGTACTCCAATTGGCCTATCTTGGGAAACATATCTCCCCACATGCACATACACACATTATTCATCAACCTAGGAAGGAGTGGGTCAAATATCGTTGGGTGACCAAAAACTCTCAAAAAATAAATTAAATAGCTTTGAAGTAAAGGAGAAGATATGTCTCCCCTCAAACACACTACAACAATGATCTAGAGAAATACAAAACTGTCATAAAAGAATGGTAGACCACCTGATTAATCCAGGCCTATGAAATAAATTATCTACATAATACATCAAAGGGTAACTAACTCACTACCCATGAAAGTTATGGTGTGTTAGTGTGACAATGATCAAGCAAAAGCACCTAACCTCCTTTGCTTTGAAAGAATGCAATCTCAATTGCCCCCCATAAACATGAAATTTATTGGGGTTAGTGATGTTGGCACTCACATATTGCTACACATTTTCCAAATGACTCTCACCTACAAAGCCATGCAACAAATCGGGGAAATGGGGAAAATCCCCCCCCCTAGCCCCCTCCTAAATATCTTGATGATAAAATAAATATCCTCTTATATGGGTTGGTACCATAGATCAAAACCAACCTTGAAGGCCTATATGCTATGATCCAAGTGACGGATCAACAACATCAATAAGTTTGTGTTCCCCTTGAGTGAGTTAGTGATATGATCCCGAGGGGGGAGCATATATGGGGTTAAATGTAAATGTAATGTGTAAATGTATATGTAATGGGGTCGACCTAATGATAAAGGGGCCACACATGCAATGTGAGAATAGGTATATATAGAGACAATGTAGTGATTATCGAGGACATGTGATTTGGATGTATTAATGTATTTGGGTTAATTAGAGGAGGTCCTCCTATTATCTAAGGAGTTATTGTGTAACTCATCTCTCTTATGTATTTGGGAGTTGTGATCCATGCTCACATTGGTGTACATGGTGTGTGGTTCTGGTTTATTATGATATTTTAACCATTTTGGATGGATGGGTCATCATCAATGGAAAGAAGAAAGCGGGATCATAAGAGATTCACATTACTTGTTTCATTACATGTAAATCCCTTTACTACAAAGCTTTTTGAAGGAGGGTACTATGATATGACCCCAAGAGGGGCATATATGGGGTTAAATGTACATGTAATTTGTAAATGAGTATGTAATATGGTCGACCTAATGATAAAAGGGTCACATGTCCAATGTGTGAATAGGTATATAGAGAGAGCATGTAGTGATTATTGAGGACATGTGATTTGGATGTATTAATGTATTTGGGGTAATTGGAGGAGGTTCTCCTATTATTTAAGAAGTCATGGTGTAACCCATCTCTCTTATATATCTTGGAGTTGTGGTCCATGCTCACATTGGTGTACATGGTGTGTACTTCTGGTTTATTATGATATTTTAAGCATTTGGATCATAATAGTTAGCCTCCTCATAGAACTTGAGGAAGCCAACATCCCTCAAAAGGAGATGAGTCTAAGGCATAATAGGACGAGGGAACATATCCCCCTCCTTCTCTCAAGCTTCCCATGGACGCATGAAGTTATATGGGTCAACCTACTGTTATTATAGTTGTCCCTAATTTACCTACAAATCTCATTAGGAAAATATATCTTTAAAATAAACAATCTATACTAAATTACCATTTATAATATTCATTAAATATTGAACTTAATTTGTTTTGCATAAAATATGTGTTAAATGCACTGATGTGCCCATTTTAAGTAAATGCATTGTACATAGTGCACTATGATTTCCCAAGTGCATTTACAATTCTAGTGTGTCGTATAATACCGCATATGTAACGGTTCTCTTACTAAAAACTTCACACACTGATAAGTTTTAAGAACTTAATATGATATCTATGTGATCTCCTTACCAGTGTGTCAATTTTATTGTCACACATCAACACCGGCATACCATGGTGTTTTCTAGCACACTAATAACTATGGTGTGCTACAAATGATAGGCCTCATTATTGTCTAGTGGTGTTGTTACCGGGGGTGCGTGGTGCACCACATCATAATAGGGCACAACTATCAGCACTTTTGTACATTCATTAGCGCACTAGAGAGCATGGGAAATTGGAGTATGCATTCTTATAATTACCTTGCTTTGATGCACCATGCACCAGTGCCACATAAATATGCATAGTGCATTTATGCATCTACATGTGTACCAACAATGCTCAATGTTGTTACCAAACATTGTGAGTGTGCCTAAACTTAAGTGGAGCATTGCTCCCAATGCATCATACATTTATTAGTGCAAGAGAGAGAGTGGGAAATCTTTGCACGTTTAACTTAAGTTTCATGTGTGCTTACAATGATGTGAAACACCATGCTGGTGTAGCTTGTAAAAGCACTAACAAGCAGTGTGAGTCAAATGCCAGGGCCATACTAATGGAAATTGTTTTGAGAAAATTAAAAAATAACCGAATTATAGCCTAATTTAAAATTTTAAGCAATTGAAAATGTAAATTAAGGGGTAATAATCAATTTTCATGGTCTCTTATCTATTATGGAGGCATAGTTGCTACGTATAGAAAAAAAAAATCCAAAAAGAACACAAATCCACCATGGAAGTGAAGCAATGGAGAAATGTGGCAATCCAGTAGCATTGCACAATAGGGCAGTCACAAGGGGATACTCGACACATGGGGATGCTTGTATGGGTATGAATCATTGAGTGATGGTTGAAATGAAAAAATGATTTTGGTATTTTTTCTATTTTACCTTACTACAATTCACCTAATATACCAACACAACAATGCATTTTGTGTATTATGAGCACAATTTAAACTTTTATTTTTTTTTGTTTTTTAAATATATAGGATGCATTTAAAATACTTTTGAAAAAATAGTTGTTTTTTTTCTAAATATTTAAACCATGTGTGTGAGGTTATGCACTAGCATTGTTATGTCTATTTGAGGCATTGACTATAATTTTTTTATTTAAATGATTGATATTTTTAAAAGTATTATAACCTACCTTAGTGTGCATGATAGGTTTACGCATTGGTGGTATTAAACGTATTAGGTGCACCATCAAGTTTTTTTTTTAAATTAAACATTTGACACAATGCACTTGGTATGGTTACACAATGGTGCTATTTAATCTAGTTGACACATCAACAAGCATTTTTGGAACAAATGGCTGATATTTTTTATAAAATATTTTAACCCACTTCGATGCAGAAGGTATGGTTTCACATTGGTGTGTTTGAATATAAATCATGCATCGACAATAATTGTTTTAACAAAGAACCCATATTTTTTATAAATTATTTTAACCCACTTCAATGTGAAGGGTATGGTTACACGCTCGTGTGGTTGAATATAAATGGTGCACCAACAAGTTCTTTTTTTTAAATGGTTGATATTTTCTATAAAATATTTTAATCTACCTCGGTGCTTGTGGTAGGATTGCACCCCAATGTGATTGATAAGTAAGCACACTAATGCAAATATATGGTTGAAGCACACTGAACAAGAAAAATCCACTAAAACCTCTGGTTGCCCACATCCATTAGAAACCTCTACTAAAAATGAAGAAGGGAGAAGTAGTTTCATTAAACCCTTTGGAAAATATTGTTTTCCATGTAATGATATCATCCATCTTCTTGAACCAAACTAAGTTTATTATTATTACAATGATTGGTATACAAGATCAAACAACTAAATAGTCATTCCAACAATCATAATACTATATTTGCATGATAAAAATAAGGTGTTGGTGAAGAGATCAATTAACCTTGCTTTGATATACACAAAGGAAAAAGACGTCCAATAAATGACTCTAATGATGTTGTGATTGTAATCATAGTTCCAGTAAGTTACTTTGTTGTTGTTGAAAGTCTAGTCTTTTCCTCTAAAATGCATATTTTGAGTAGTCTACTAAGATTGAGATGAGATGTACATGTTGCCCGAAAAAGTATTACCTACATTGCATAAACAAATATGATCCCCTTGTCTTGATTTATTGTGCAATGATGTGACCTACACACCCATCCTCCCTCCCTTCACTTTGTGTACATCTCCATTGTCTCATTGTGACTACTGGAAAATACGCTACTATGCAATAATTGGGTAATCTTAGTTGATATATATTTAATAATATTATACCTATGTTTTGGAGGATAAGGTGCAACAAATGACCATTCACATAGACATATTTAATTATATATCATCTTAGGTTGCATTATCAAAATGCATCAGGCTAGGTAAACTATAAGATTGATATTATTGTAGGATAGGCACGTGATTGTTAGGGTATTGGGCCTTGTAATAAAATGGAGTATTGGATCATTCAAATAGAAGGTCATCCTCCCCACAAGCAATATATCCTCACCAAGAGGCTCGAGATTACCAAGCCTATGCTAGTTCCCCACATAACGCCCGAGAGTTTTCAAGCCTACTTAAGGACATCTTCTCATGCTCCATGAGTCCATCTTTACATTTTTCCAAGATGAAAAAGTCAAAGGCATCCTTCACATAATAGTGGGACTACAAAGAACATGCCCATCAACATCAATGTTTCCCTTGTACACTAGCCTATTCCATGACAATGTCGACGTTGTCATCATAGCTCCACAATAACATCAATGTTGTCATTATAGCTCCATAAGTCTATAACATGGCCAATGTCTTCCACAATAACGTCGACATTGTCATTATAGCTCCATAAGCCAATAACATGATGGCAATCAAGGTTCACATCCAATAACCTTGTGACAAAGCATGCATAACTCATTTTCTTCATGAATTCAAAGCTCAAGCATAGTTCAATTCATGTGCAAATATTGTACTTCTCATTGACTCGTCTTTAAAAACCTCTTTTTGGTTTATCACATCTCAATTAAATGCCCAACAATGACTAGATTGCTCCTCTTTACCTGATTTGCACCATGATGCAAACACCACACCACACCACAATAGGTCGACTACAATCCAGGGCTATGTTGGACTCCAACAAATACTAACATAAGTGATACACATGCAAATTCATTGTGTTTCAGACGAGGCTTAGGATAAGCTAGGGAACCACAAAGGGAAGGATAAGTCCATTGAACATATAGACCTTGAAGCATTCATGAAACATAAAATTACACAAGAAAGAAGGTGAGTAGTAACAATTAAGCCAAGTATCCGATCACTCCATTTTCCTTTTGTAGCATAACACCTTGTATTTTCTTCAATGTTTTGTTCCCCTACTTCAAGGGTATGCTAGTTTATTTCAATTTATTATTGGAGTAGTTCTATTCCATATATTGGAACACTTCATAATGGCCCACCTTTTCTCCATCCTAATTTTCTTAGTTTCTCCCAAAATTGGGTGGCGACTCTGCTTCCTTTCAAGCACTTGATCTTGTGTTTTCCTCCCTGTGGTAGCGTGGTTTCTCAAACTAAGTATCACACTATGAATTGAATTTCTTGGGTTTTTTTATTTTTGTATTTGAACATTTTTGTTGTTGTTGTGTGTACATAGTAGTTCCAAACCTTTATTTAGAGCTTATGTTTATATCCCATATATTTTATACTTATGCATTTATGATATATGTAACATATTTATTGCAAAATCTCTTGAGCCCTCATCACCCCATCTAATGTTATAATTTTCCTTCCACTACTCGAGAACAAGGTTGTAGTGTCCCATTTTGCATTATATTTTAGTGCATTTTTTAATTTTTATTTTCCAAACTTTAAGGTTGCAAAAAGGGATGCATTTGGGGGCATCTCATTTTGTTATTTGTGTCTTTTTTTGTGACCCTTTGTTATTGTGCATCTCTATTTACAACCTAATATGTGGTCTAGAGTGTACATTATGTATGTATTTGCATCCCTGGTGATTCTATCCTTAAATCCTTCCATCCACATTGACGTCCCAAGTTATGTCCTAAAGTCCAAATTTGCATCACAAGTTTGTGTCCTTATGACTTGAATTATGTCTATTGTGTCCATACATCCCAATTTGTGTCCTTATGACTTAAATTATGTCCATTGTGTCCATACATACCAATTTGTGTTTCATTTTGCATCTTATCTAACTATAGCATCCCAAGTTTAGTCTCTTTTTGCATCACAACTAACCTTAGCATCCCAATTTGTGTCCCTCGAATGGGAATCGAGATAAACATTGGGATGCCAAAAGTGTCATGCATGCGATTTCCAATGCAAATTAAAACCCGTGACCTATTATTAATCCCTACCATCGTAGGGAGTATACTTTTCATTTTGTGTTCAAGATGCAATGGTTACCGATTAGTTCATTGTCCATGCATGGATTTTTCATAAAGTTTTTGAAAGTTATGAAAAAATGATACACTAAACAAAAAATTAATTAATTATTGTAATTTTATAATTTCATTGATTATTTATTTTTATTAGTCTAAGGATATGGAGATGGGACACAAATCCTTGATATATCATGATGATTTGTCTATTAAAAAAAAACTCATTTTCTAACTTTTTTAGGTCATTGATAACCTTAAATGCAATATGCACTGTGGGAGGTCGCCACCCAATATGGGAGAAACCAATATTATGATGTATGGAGTGGGTTGTTTACTGATTTTATATAGTGATTTATGATGTATCCTATCGACAAAGGCTTTTCAATTTGAGGTCACAAACTATATGTGCAAATCCTTTGTTATTTACCAAATAGAGACTTATCACTTAACACACTATTATAATTGGTAAGTCGTAAGGATAATTGTTAATTTTACTATAATATAAATTAAATAGTTGGAATGACTGTTACAAAATATTTCCCCTACGGAAAGGTGAAATTTCCCTTGGATTAGAGACACCTATACCAAGACAGAAACACTACAAGTGGACACTAACATCCCTTTGAATTAAGTTTAACCAATCGGAAAGAGGGCGGGAGAAAGGGTGTGATGCACCTTGTTTTGAAGTTTTTCCTCACTGCTTCCAATCCGAGCTTGATATTCAAACTCCCTGGTGCAACTTGATACCTGCAATAGGCAGTAAAGCGAAACCACTGCCTCCTACTCTAGTTTATTAGATCAAATAAATTAATCTACGAACATTGAAGGAATAATAGACAAACGAATGAGAAAAGTACACAAGCTTGAATGAAATAGGCCAAGTATATTCAAATGAGAACCCAAAGAGAATACTTACAAACCATGGATGATGATTCAAAACTTCTCCAATCTTTCCTCGTCCATCCCTTGCACGAACCTACCAAGATCAAAGGTTTGATACCTGAAAGCTTCCCCCCCTTTCACCTTGGAAATCCCTCAATATATAGGCTTGAGAGGCATAAAAACCATGAGAAAATGAGGGGTATGGTTGAGTATGTGGCTCCTTACTGCTTGGATCAAATCCTAAAGTGAAGCCTGAGCAAGAGGGTCGAACAAAACTAACCCCATCTCAAAGAGTTGGCCCATAGATAAAGGTGGAGGGGATCCCCCTCTTTTCTCAACAAGAATGGCGCTCCCCCTCAGTGAGAGACAGGGTGCCACCCTAGTAATGGAGCTCCCCTATAGTGGTAGAGGGAGTGTCGTGTGTGCACCCTCAGTATGGATAGGGGGGCTACACCCTTCATAAATGCTAAAAAAATGGGTCGAATTTTCCAAGGAAAAAGTGTGTTTTGACCTAGAAATGATGGTTTTCCTCCTCCCATGTGACTTACGGGTCATGAACAACTATTTTAATGGCTTAAAGGGGTGACGACACCTCACAAAGTGAATGTGACACTTGGGAAGGTACATACGACACTTGTGACAGTGAATGTGACACTTACTGAGGTGCATACGTCACTTTGCGACACTTTGTGATACTTGCGACACTTAGGATGAAAACGCAAATGTGACATTTTGATGTGTAACAATGACACATCAACTTCATAGGGCCATAAAGTTTCACTTTGGACTCATTAAGGCACGTGATTTCTATTGAAAAGCTCTTGATGAGCTCTACAACATGGGAAGTACATTGAAATCACTTCTCTTGTGATTTGGAAAAGGCCCAAGCACACATAGGTAATGCACTTAAGCGACACACATAATTGCCACACCATTAGCAACACACATAAGTGGGCCATTCATGCACCATAAATGATGAACTTATGAAATGCACCTAAGTGACGCTCTTAAGTGGAACTCATGGGTGATGCACTTGGGCAATGCAAATAAGAGATGCACCATGAGTAACGCACAAAAGTGTCACACTTAAGCAACACACATAATTGGCACACCATAAGTGATGCAATTAAAACATCGATGCACTTAACAACCATCAATACACTAAAGTGACGATGTACCATATTAAGCAACACAAATAAGTGATGAATCATAAATAGTGACATGTAGTAACACACATAAGTAATGCACCATAACCAACATCACATAAGAGATGCACTTAAGCAACACACATAAGAGACATACTATAAGTGACACACATAATCTTCACACCATAATGGACACACTTAAGCTGGTGATGCACATAAGCAATGACACACTATATTAAGTAATGCACCATAATTATTGACACTTGAGCAATGCATATAAGCAACACATATACAACATCACACATAATCGATGCACCATAATTTATGCACTTAAGAAATAATGCACCATATTGAACAACACACACAATCGATTCACTAAAACCAATGACACACACGTGATTCACCATAACCAATGAAACATAAACAAAACACTTAAGTGGTGTACCCTAAGCAATGACTTAAGAGCCAACACATGTACACAAGCGATGCATTAGAAGCAACATACATGAGTACTACACTTAAGTGATGCACTATATAAGGCAACACACTTAAGTCATGGACACATGTGACACACCATAAGCAACACAATACTTAAATAATGCACCATAAATGACAAACATACTTAGTGGTAGCAATCTTTTAGAAGAGATGCATTGAACTATTGTCATTTATTCACCGTGTCTCAACCCTAACAAAAGGTTGATTCTCTATTTATGAAAAAATATAGTAGAAATGCAAAGCCAAGAATGTGAAGAGACTAGAAGCTAGAATGACAAGAGTTAGGCGAGTCGTGTTGGAAAAGAGATAAACAACTTCTCAAGACCACAAATCCTACATATGATCTTAGATTTGGACGCACAATAGCTCATTGGAATGCTATCAGCAAGAAGAACAATATGATGTGCAAACTGAGTTGAAAATAAGGATGTTATGGATAAAATTGGACATAAAAAACATATTGAGATGCGAACGAGGACATAAGGACACAATAGAGGATGTAGAGAAGCACAATAAAAAGGGATGTAGAAAAGGGGTCATGCATCCCACATGTAATTTTCCTATTACGTAGGATGCAAAAAATGATGCTATAACCCTATGTTATAGTAGTGTTCCTTGATGGGGATAATTTTTTTTCGTAGTTCTTCCCATAATATTTTTAGAAACATTGGATAACCAAGAGGGCAATGTCTCGTGAGTATTTCATTTTTTAGCACCCTTAATCAAACCAATTTCCTAGATTTTTTTATTCTAATATTGTTTTACATAAATCAAACCATTGCCCCCATGTCCTCTTTTAGTGTGTACATACTCAATCAAACTAATCGTAGAAAATCAATCTCATGCATCTTCCCTAAAAAGTGTTGTTCCCTTGTCATAAATTTCCAGGAAGCCATTATTTTGTAATATTTTCATACCTTGTTGAACATTATTTCAGATATATGAGCATTGATGGAAAGAATCGTGCCTTGGAAGTTATTGTCAAGGGTATTGGGGACATAGTTCTCCTTTCAAATGTTGGGTGGAAGTGTTATTCTTTCATTCAACCAACACCACATTATTTTCCCCTCTAGGGCTATATTAAAAAATTCATTTTTCATAAACATAATTTAACCTTTGACCTTTTGGGGAGTTGAAATTTGTTTCCAAGCAACTAAGAGACAAATTTTTCTCCACATGCAACCCTCCATACACAAATTTGTTTTGAATTTTATTGATTTCTATAATGATTATTGTAAGGGCTATGGATATTGAGAAAACATCGACATTATTGCTTGTAGGATTGATTCGATTAAAGTGATGCATGCAACCAAAGGCAAAAATATGAAAGTGTTCGAGTATTCCTTCCAATATACTAATAATCTATTTTCATGATAAATTCATTCCCACATTTGTCAATCGGGTGTAGCTCAAGTGTTTGTGAGGAAAAGTTGTTACCCTCACCACTTGAGTTCAAATCCCACTTTGTAACATATTTTCTTTTGATAAGTTAATTGTTGATGAGTTATATATGATGTATTCATAAGTTGTTGACTTGGCCTTGTGCCCTGAATAATCTAGCGTTTACCTTGGGTATCATCCTTGGCGCGAGGGGAAGAGCCTAAGCAGTTTCTCTCGAGATATATTACTTGGAAAAAAAATATCCCCCAATTTTCTACCAAAGAAATGCCCGAATATTTATCTGGAAAATTAAAGTAAGGAAAGTTTAATATTTTGCTAATATAAATTTAAATAACCAAATTTATATTAAAGAATAAAATTTTTGATTAATTTTCATTAATCATACACCAAAAACATTTTAAGAAAAATATTAAAGACACTTTTAAAAGCTCTAGCCTCGTTCATTGTTGCTTCACCTACTAAAACAATATCATCTACAAATTGAAAACGTGATATATATTTTTATCGAACTTTATATTTATTATTTATCTTAACACTTATATCTTTAACCCTTCAACCATCATAATGAATAAGCATGGAGACAAAGAATGTCCATGACTAATACTTCTACTTGGATTAAAAGGGTTTATAGAGATACCATTTAACAAAATAGTAAAAAATGTTGTAAATACACAACTCCAAACCCATTTTATGCAATTATTAATATGTATTAGTATAATCACATATTATTTGTATTATTATAATTTGTCTAATACTTTTGTTTTTCCTTGCTCTATTTGAAATCTTATTTTGGATTAAGAACTCAAGAAAATGTTATGGCATCTCCACAACTTTAGAAAACTTGCTTGTTCACCTTTGAGTGTGCGTAAAAGGCTTTAAGCCATTTACAAAAGGTTTTATGTTGATTTCATATAATCATTGTTGGAGGCTTTAGGAGTGCTACCATTTGAAGGCTTTGCAATTCCATTTATGTCTTCTGTCACTTATAAGAGCTCCTTTCGACCCAAACCCTAGCACCGGAAAAAAAAAAACATGTATTACTCTATGGTTACCTTGCATTAAAGGAAAAATATCCCCCCAAAAAAGCTTAATTTGAGGATTATATCTTATTGATTGACGCAAATCTAGCACATGTGAAGAGTTTTGAAGCTATGTTAGTGTTCAAGCTTTGAAATGAGGGAGGGTTTTGGAAGGATTTTTAATGAAAAGTAAGTTTGTTCGCATTAATTTGTCAAGGAGTTAGTTTTTCCTTTCACTCTCCTACCTAATGTTCTTTGCAACCCCAATATGGAGACAATGAAGGAGATTATGACATGTTGAGCTACATTGAGTTCTCATGTGCATATGGTGGTCTTAATGGTATTTAGTTGTAATGGCGATAAGTGCCATTTAATTCCATCATCGGTTCCAATGTATCGATTTTTTTCCATTTTGGAAGGTAGGCAATTTGACGATTCTCTGTCCCTAACACTAGCATTGAATGCAACCCACATTTATGCATTAGAATAGATAAGAATCTCCATGCATGATATGGATTGAATCATTATATTATTTTTCATCTATCTCAATGCTTTCAGAGTGGAAAAAATTGGAGGAATAAGCTTGCAAGGTCATTTTAATGGTAAGTCTCAGTTTGGAAAATTGGGTTTTGAAACCTTATGAAGGCATCTTGAGGAATCAAACATCAAACAACATGTTTTGGGGTTAAAAATTTAGTTGGAACTCCTTAACACTATTCTACACATCGAGACCTTTCCAACAGTGCAAAAATCGCGTCAATCAAAGATCATATGCAAATATTATGCCTCCCGCAAGTTGACTTACCATGTTGACCACCATGGTACGAGTGGATGCCACGTTAACCCCCATTACTCACGCATATGGGGCTAGCCACATATGGAATTTCAAGAAGAGTATAGAAGGTCCAAAACATTATCACAATTGAGGGTTGAGGAAGTCAAAACCCTACCCCTAGGTAGCTATTGGGCAACGTTAAATACCGAGCCACTATGAGTAGAAGGGGTTCCATTCTTTAGCAATGTATTTGTTCCATAGTTGAGTAGAGAACCTAAGGGTGGTATTTTGAGAGCATAACAAAGGAGGAGAGATTTTGTAGCAGCCATATAGGCCACAATGTTGAAGGCAACTCCACAAAGAGTGTCTCTTTCTTTGTACTTGCATTTGAAGAAAAGACAACAGAGCAACCTCACCTTCTAGCTGGGTTTTATCCCGTATTGGGTTTCCCAGGTTATATCTTGTGTTTATTTGTGGATGGTGTGCGATTATTTCTTTATGTTCTTTATTTTTCATATTTCAACTATTTCGTACATTTTAAGCAGAAACCAATAATTAAAGAATCTGAGATCTAAAGGAAATTAACCTTCAAAATAAAGATTTCAGTATTTTATTAGCTCTGTTGTGACAAAGTGTCTAGTAGAATATCCACAACAGTTTACACATCAATGCATATTGATTTTTTTTTTTGTTTCTTGAATTGCATGAAATCATGAAAATTGCCATGTCAATGTCATCTTTCTAATAAAATAAAATCTAAACATCCATTTTTAACAATTAAAAAATAAGTTATATTTTTTAATTAATTAAAAAAATGTTTAAATTCTTGATAAATGATTTTTTAATGAATGTTGCATATAAGACTCTATCAATCTTGGCCAACATTTTTATTTCCAATACTTTATGCATGAGATTTAAACCTACACTTTTTTTTAGAGGTGCATCACACACAACCCATAATCTTCTACCTTGAACATATAATACTAAAAACCCTTAAGACTCTTACAAATAAGGATGGGTCAACAACTAAAAGATCAAAGTGAAGTGAAGGAACCCAATATTGACATAGAGTAATAAGAAAATCCTAAGACTTTTTTTAATACAAACATGTAGTATTTATATTAAAAAACAGTTGCAGCTGAGCTGGATAGCGTAGTAATACAAATACAATGTTGTCTCTTAACAAAAACTAGCATAACCATCAAGCAATATTTTTCAGGTATAAAGAAGTCTAGATCATCCTTTTTAGAGGATTTCAAAAAGTTTATACTCATACAAACTCTAAAAAAGACACCTAATAATAGAACTATTATATGTAACATAAGAAATACTAATGAAAGACATGTTTGTTATGCACCTTATCTTGACTGATATTAGTAGGTTGAGATCCTTGATTGCCCAAGTCCTTGTCTTCAAGCATTTGATGGATTGTTTCCTCTTCATTGGGATCATTAGGGAAAAATTCACTAACATTTTGAAGTTAGAAGTAGCAAATTAGGAGCCCTTACTAAGATTACAAGCCATATTCTTTAGCATTGAACATTCAACTTCCAAGACCTGGATTTCCTTTTTTGTTGCATAAGGTTGTCCATAATCAATGCATTTTGATAAATGAGGAGGAAATCATTTGCATGAACCTTTATTTTTACCGATAATATGGATGTCATGTTGTTGTTAATGAAGTCTTCATGCCTACATAAAAATCTATGCATTTCCTAAATTTCCTTGTAATCCATATCCCAAATCTCCCACGATTGCTCAAACAAAGTATACACAACAAACAACCAAAAGGAAGTCCAAGAGAAAATAAATATAAAAGGATGAACTAGACCTTTCCAAACATAAGAAAGAGCCAAGATCATATTGGTTTCTTACTGCTAGCTCAAGGACCCCTCCATGGAAAGCCAAAATTGCCCAAAAGGCTCATTCAAAACCCAAAACAAAGAATTTGAAGCATCCCCCAACATGAGTCTAACCACAATCAAAAGGATGAGAAATATGAACCCCAAGCTAACAATGATATGAACCAGGTGCAATAACCCCCAAAAAATGAACATAGAGCTCCATTCTAGAGCCAACACAAAGCATCCAACCAGGATGTGAACCATATTAAACTGCTTTGAAACAACTTGACCAACACTAGAGAACACCAACAGAGTTCCAATGAGAAGGCTTACCTAGATATTTGATAAAACTAGAGGCGACAACCACCAATATTCCTCGTCAATCATCACTTCAAC
>ML801537.1:166314-178298 GCA_009831015.1 Picea engelmannii | reverse complement strand
AGGCATGAGCCTGTAACTATGAGAAGCCTGCAGAGAGAAGTGTAGAGTTATAGGGATGATATTGAAAAGATTATGAAAGCTCAGGAAGAGATACTTCAGAGCTTGAACATGCTGCAGAAGCAAGCGAATAAGGTCTCTGCCACCAAGCTAGTGCTAGACAATTGACAACATCCAAATCCCATAGTAGGAGGGATGAGCATGGGAATGATAGGAAGTCAAGGAGTAGGAGTAGGCGCCATCATTCCCCAGGGAAATCCATTAGGAGAGCTCATGCCAGTTTAGGGCCAGGGAGCATCCCAAGTGTCTCTTGTCAGGAGACAGAGGAGAAGGCTCGAGGGAGACATCTTGCAAGTTGAACTCAGGAAGATCAAGCCACCAACTTTCAATGGTGAGCATAGGAAGGGAGAAGAGGTCGAGGCATGGCTGTTGGAAATGAAGAAATATTTCCAGCTGCATGATTACCTCTCCAGGGTAGAAATAAGAATTTCAACCTACCATTTTCAAGGCAAGGCAGCCATATGGTGGGATCAGCTTAAGCAAGCCAAACATCTTGATGAGAAGAGGGTCTCATGGAGGCAGTTCAAAGGATATTTCAAAGAGAAATATTTGTTTGAGCATTATTATGAAAAGAGGATGAAAGATTTCTTTGAACTCAAGTTGGGAAGCATGACAATGGAGGAATATGAGAAGAGGTTCTTTGAGTTGCTGAAGTATGTGGACTTCATAAAAGATGAGAAAGTCAAAATTCAAAGGTTTCTTATTGGGTTACCCTCCTTTTACAGTGAAAAGATACAATACGATAACCCCAAGACTTTGGAGGAGACTATAAGGAGAGCAAAGCATCTCTATGAGCAGAGCAGAGGGAGGCCAATTTTCCAAAAGACTTGGAATGACAAGAGGAAGGGTAAGAAGGAGCAAAGGAAAACATGTTTTAAGCCACCCTTTTTCAAGAATAACTCCCAATCAAATCAACAAAGACAACTAGCCCAAAATGAGCACAAGACAACATATTCATTTGGGAAAAGGCCAAAGCAACAACCTGTACAATGTTGGTGATGTGAGGGGAATCACTTGTATAGGGACCGCCCTCACAAAGGTGAAAGAATGAGGACTGTCCACAACATTCATGAGGCTGAAACAATAGAAGACATGGGAGGAAGCGTGCCAAGGATTTATGCAGCCTTGGACAATAAGCAAACAAAATATCAGTGCCCCATGATTGAGGTGATTGAGGTGGAAGGTAAGATCAATAATCAACCTATAACAATTTTAATTGATTTTGGAGCTAGCCATAGTTACATAAACTCTAATATTATTGAAAGATTTCACTTGCAAAGGAGTAAGCATAAGAAATCTTGGTTAGTTCAATTAACCATGGGGGCTAAGAGAAAGATCAATGAGTTGGTTAAAGATTGCCCAATAAACATGAATGGACTCAAGACAAAGGTAGATGTGAACATCATACCTTTGGGTTCATATGACTATCTAATTGGCATGGATTGGTTGGAAAAACACTATGTTGTCCTAGACTGTTACAACAAGACAATAACTTGTCTTGATGAGAAAGGACAACAAGGCAAGATTCAAGGCATTACAAGAGTTGTAGTTGTTAGAGAAATTTCAGCCATGCAGCTGAAAAAGAGTTTCAGGAAGCCCACATGGAAGAGGCAACTAGAGATAAAGTGGCGAGTAATGAAGACCATCCAGTCTTGAGAGATTTTGAAGATGTTTTTGAGGAAATCCTAGGATTGCCACCAAAGAGAGACATTGATTTCTCCATTGATTTGGTGCCAGGAGCTGCCCCACTATTCAAGTCTTCTTACGGAATGGGCACGCCAGAATAGAAAGAGTTGTAGATGCAACTGGAAGAAGGATGAGACCTTAAGGTTGTGTATTGATTTTAGGCAGTTGAATAAGGTCACTATAAAGAACAAATATCCTTTGCCAAGGATTGATGATCTATTTGATCCGCTGAAAGGTACAAGGATCTTTTCCAAGATTGACTGGAGATCAGGTTATGATCAAGTGAGAATAAAAGAAAATGATATCAACAAAACAACGTTCATAACAAGGTATGGACATTATGAATTCACAGTAGTGCCATTTGGACTATCAAATGCCCCAACTGTTTTTATGTGTTTGATGAATGGAGTGTTCGGGGAGTACTTGGACAAGTTTGTAATTGTTTTCTTAGATGATATTCTCATCTACTCCAAGTCTGAGGAGGAGCATGAGAGTCATTCGAGAATGGTGCTAAAGGTTTTAAGGGAGCATAAATTGTATGCCAAGCTAAGTAAGTGCATCTTTAATCAAAAGAAGATCCACTACTTGGGGCATTTTATTTCATCATAATGGATAGTAGTTGATCTCGAGAAGATAGAGGCCCTTAGAGGATGGCCGACGCTAAGAAATGTGACAAAGGTCAGATCATTTATGGGTCTTGTGGGTTATTACCGAAGATTCATAAAGGGGTTTTCATAGATTGCAAGTCCAATCACTTCCTTGCAAAAGAAGGGGGTGAAATTTGAATGGACTCCAAAATGTGAAGAAAGTTTTCAGTAGTTAAATGATATTTTGACAAGTTCACCCATATTAAAGATTGCAGATCCAGATGAAGATTTTTAGTGTGCATGGATGCGTGCAAGGAAGAACTCGGTGGAGTCCTCAGTCAAAAGGATCATGTGGTATGTTACGAGTCCCGGAAATTGAAAGAGCATGAGAGAAATTATGCTACACACGATCTAAAGTTAGCAACCATTGTACATGCATTAAAAATGTGGAGGCATTACCTCATGGGGAAGAGATTTGAGCTAAGAAAAGACCACTGTGGTCCGAAACATTTATTTGGACAACCAACATTAAATGCCATGCAAACTAGATGGATGGAATTTCTTAACGAGTATGACTTTGAAATTAAACATATCAAAGGTAAAGAAAATCAGGTCGCTGATGCACTCAACATAAGAGCTCATGAAGTGCATGATTCAACCATCATCATGTGACATGTCACATTCTATAGAAATTTCAAAATGTACTATATAGAATTCATAATTCTTCTTTCTATGATTCTAAAAAAATAAGAAAATTCAAAATTCAAATTCCACATTGTAAACGAAGTCAGCAAATTGAAAGCCACATTAATCCACAAGTGACAATTAAAGGCCAAGCCATCATAGATAGTTGATATGGCTTTTAAATTTTTCGTGTTTGTGCTTGTGGCGACCTACTTCAACAGATCACTTTTTGTATTTAAATTCTTGTACATTTTTTTTAATACACTTCTTGGGGAAACCCACAGGGCACTTCCCCTCATTTCAAGGATGGCACCTCGGGTAAAATGGATTACCCATAAGCGCAAGGCTTTTTCTCAACAATATGCTCATTAAGAACTCAACATGTTACTTGCAGAATTGAACCTGGGTTGGGAGGATAACACTCCTTTGCTCAACCACCCGGTCTAGATCCAATTGACAGATTTAAATTCTTGTACATAATGTGCAATACTTCTTATTAATAAGATAAGATAAGATAAAATATTTTTATTAATGTCCAATGAGTGACCACAAATAGGTCAACAGGACTTGCTAAGTTCAAAGTACCAATACATTGTGGGAGTTCAAAAATGATGCTATAAAATAAGATGAAAAGAAGAAATAACCTAAGAACTAAAATCTAGTAGCTGAAAAAGAGAGAGTGCCTATGAAGAGATTGAAATAGATCATGAACCATAGGGAGCAATAGGCGACACAACTTTGGAGGTATGCCACAAAAGGGTATGTGCCTTGGTGGCCATTGGATTTGAAGGCCATCCACCACTGAGCGTGTGTCTCTCTTACCATCGGAGGCCAAAGTGAAGAAGCTCATGATAGAGGATTGTCCCAAATAACTAGAGGAAGAGTTGGTATAAGATGTTACTTGCGAGTTGCCATCTCATTGGAGCAGCCTGGTGCTGTTGTCTAGGAGTGGAGGTCTGCCTGTTGGAAGGATGAGCCTTGACTTGGGATTTGGATCGACAACTTTGCAAAGGTCTTGTTGGAGGAGGGCATGAAAACCCCTTGGATTGCCTATATCTAGGCTCAAATGGAATGGAGGTGCTTGTATTTGCCTCCTTGGTATCCTTGTCTGCTGGTATAACATGAAAATAGGATGAGATCATACGAGTGATGTCCGGTTAGGGAGGTGTTTGAACCTCGAAGAATGGTGCAATGTCCCCATTTTTGGACATTATTATATTACAGAATGTTATGCCTACTAGAGTAGCCAGATGGGGGTGACAGTGAGTTCAGGAGATACTGAGGGGTTTTATGGGGCTCAACTTGCATCATTCATCATATTTCATCATCAAGATCCATTTCGCACAACTTGGCTTTGGTTTCGTTGCATTCCGACGATTTCCGTAATTTTGAGTTATTATGAGTCATATTTTAATTAATTTCACTAAGGTCATTTTGGGCATAATACTTGGAGAAACCTCTCAGTGTAATAGCTCATCAGAATTGGGAGGAAGAGCACTACAAGATTATAAATCACTTTTTAGAGGAAAAAAGGCCAATTAATTAATAAAGCGATTTAATTAAAGAATAATAAAAATAAAGTAAAAGTCACTTGGAGGGAAAAGGTGAACATGGGGGATAAAAGAGAGATAGGGGCCTCTATTCTCTCATTATGTTGATTATCCTTTTGATGTCTGGCTTCTTGTTAGAGAGCCCATGCACTTGGGGGTTTTGATTGAACAAACCCTAGAGATCAGCTCGGTGGTGAAAGATCCCACCCAACCTGGTCCAAGCTTGGTCACGAAGGTGAAAGATTCCTCCCTGACCATTCTACATCAGTTACCATTTAGTTACAAGGGAAGTTAAGGAAGCAGGGCGCATTTCTGGCGGGTTTTTGCAGAGCTAGGGCGCATTTCTGGTGGGTTTTTGCAGAGCTAGGGCGCACTTTCTTGATTGAGTAGTTCGTGGAGGTTTGTAGACTTCAAATCTGAGAGAGATCTCTCTTTAGAGGTATTCATTATCCCAGGGCGCTTCTTTGCATCAGTATTCGAGGGTATTCTTCAACCATTTTAGTCTATCTTCCAGTGGGGCGTAATTGCTCTTCAGGAGGGCGCATTCTTCATCTTGGATCTGATGTTTTGGAGGCTGAGATTTCACCCAATAGTTAGGAGATTCATTAGAGGATTTTCCTATTCCCTCGATCTATCATTTAGTAGTGGGTTTCAGTGATTCATAGGCCATATCCTTGGAGGCCGATTTATTGGCTTGCTACAGCCAGTGAGGGGCCCATTGTGCTAGGGAGGACATCACATCTCATCTAGGGACGAGTTGGATCTTCTAGATCTTTGGTGTTCATCTTGAGGAGGCTTTCGGAAGCCTATATATTCATCTTTCTTTGTACTCTGGAGGCTTTAGGAGCCACACTCATTATTCTTCTATCTATGATCCAGATCTACTCTTCTATTGTATGGAGGTTAGCTATTTATGATAAATAAAATTAGATCTGAGTTTGTGGCCATTTCATTGTGTATCTCTATTGTCTTTACTGTGGTTATTTGTTATTCCTATCATCCAAATTTCTGCATGCAATAAACCATGATCAAACTCAAGAACAAGACACACATGGCAACCGTTTGACAAAATGCTTCAATGAGTACCGCTGTCATAACTATAACAGCAAACTAATAAACAAACAACATATATATTCAGAGCTAGAAGAAGGTTGCAAACCATCTCATTGGTCACCAAAACACATCAATAACCTATCCCGAGGTTGGGGCACCAAAAGCAAGGCATTTGGCTAAGTAAATAGGCCCTATCGTCAAAGTGATTGACGAAAGTTCTCAACCACATAAGTCTGATTTTTATATTAGATCTGGTTGGGAACATTACAGTGGTATTAAGCGAATTTCCTTCGCCAGCCCGTGATATACATTGGTGATCTAGAGGAGAGATGGATTTTATGGATTTTGCAGAAGAGATTATATATTGTGAAAAGGAATATCGAGCCCTTAGTGAGACATTCAAGATTCAATTGACATTCCAACAGTTTGTATCCATCAAGAATCCTAGGTGGAGCAAAAATGAGGTTACATATTGGATCATCATAGCAAAGGAAAGCAGAGACACATCAGTCAAAGAGGTAGATACATCACTACTAGCTAGTAGATGGAAGGAAGCACATATTGAGCCTACACCCATTAGGAAGCAAGGAACTTTGCTACAGTTGCAAAGGGAAAGTGCATTACATTGAGGTGCACTATGACAGTGACGAGGAGGATGAGTATGAGGATGAGACCTTAGATGCCTCATTAGAGTAGTCATAGGACTCTTGCACATTTGATGGACAGGATGATAGCATATGTTCTTTAGCTTCCCTATTAGACAGTGTTGAGCACTCAACACTTCAACATAGTGATGACACTTGTGAGGACTTTGATGTGTTAGCACTGAGGCATGATGAGATTCAGAGGTTGGATGACCTACCTTTGGATGTTGGTATGGGGTCATGCGTGGGGGATACTGTTCCTCCCATGGAGATGAGCGTGACACATTCCATACCTTCTTGGACATTTATGTTAGACATGACACAGGAGGATATCAGTGACATTTCAGAGGTGGTAGTGGAGCCTTGTGTAGTATTGGAGCACAAGGGACATGTAGATCTACAGACCCAGGATGAGAGGCATGACTTGGAGACAGATGATTATATACATACCTATCAATATGGGGAGAGTGAGTCACCTCTTTTGGGGAGTCCATTGATAGATCAGGTTGTGGAGATTGACAACTTGTTGGGATACTTACTTTTAGGATCGATCTACGGTGATGAGGATGCACTCCTTATTGGTCGGGATGACCATAACACATGTCTGGACGCATCTGTATGGGATCCGGGCGGAAATGGTATTAGCAGGGTGAGTGCACAAGAGGATATAACTGCCCATACAGGATGCGATGCGATTCAGACGGGGGTAACACTTGGTCATGATGTGCAGTGGCATACAGGAGGACTCAGTGGCATAGTGGACAATGGGCAGTTCAATACCTTATCTTTTGAGAAGTGTGTTGTTGGGGATTCCATTGTTGACACTAGTAGTGTGGGGCATGAGGTAGCACCTCAACAGGATTGTGATGAGGAGCTATAACACTTGACAGGACAATTGAGAGTCAGTGAGGACATGATCATGGCAGCCACTAGATGCACTGATGATACACACGCATTGGGGGCAAAAGATATTGTTGGAGGGCCTCGATGGCACATGATAGTTCAGATGGGGGATTTGTCATTTATGACTTCTGTACACTCAGTGAGAGAGTGACTGTGATGAGGGCCGACTACCAACAATTATTGATGGATAGAGATTACTTATTGGAGGTTGGCGAGATGTATCACAGGGCACTGAAGGAGAAGGAGGTTGAGGTGGACCGACTCACTCATGAGTTGGTGAGCACACGAGGATTCTTGGAAAGTGCATAGACAACCCTTCAAGAATCAGGGTCCAGATTAGAGTAGCTCCTTGAGGAGACTAGTCAGAGATCCACTACATCTATGTCAGCAGAGAGTCAGATATATCCTTTAGCCACATTGCTAGAGGATGTTGGTGGTTTAGCAGAGGAGCACCAATTAATGGAGGAGCATGAGGAGTACCCAGGATCACTGATGAGTATGGAGAGATATTATTCGAAGATGCAGGAGGATGTCCATGTGTCACAGGGACCACCCTTCACGAGGGGTTTTGAAACAATTGGGCATACACATACACATGGGGATTCTAGAGCCAGGGGCAGTTACGAGGTCACTTCCATTTGTGTTCCAGGATTGGTTGACATCCATGCAGAGGTTGATCCGGCAGTACACCTTGGACACACGATGATGCAAGAGGATATAGGGGCTTGCATGACTATACTGGGGCACATGATGATGAGAGAAAGTTCATAGGAGCATGCAGAGGTGTACAATGCGATTCAGGGGGACGCATTGGACTGCATGGAGGAGACATACTTAGTGGAGCATGGAGATTCCTCTCCCTTGCAGCAGTACATATTTCTGGGAGATCACCTTCACAGTAGTAGCAACTATATGAGTGATGACGGAGGGAGAGTGATCGACCAACAGATTGTGGAGTTACCGACTATTGTACCCAATGGTTGGAGTTTAGTGATGAGTACAGGCGATTATTCACAATGGGTACCAATGTGTGAGCTTTTGATCAAATCCTTGGGATTGACCAAAGCATATGATACTTCCCAAGCCTACAAATGGTTGCAGTTATTTTTGTTAGCGATTCTCGATATTTTCATCCTTGACAACAACACAGGGGGAGATAGACAATGCCAGGGGACATGGAGAGTCGACAGGCAGAGACCTCTCGATAAGAGTGACTTTATTACATATAGTAGGATAGGGGAGGATCATCGGAGACAGATAGTTGAGGCCTTGGGCGTGATGGAGAGTATCTTAGGCCATGGGACAGAGGATATCTCAGAGGTTGATACAGATTCAGATTCTCATTGGGATGAGGATGGAGGGCTTTCGAAAGTTATGAGTATGGCACATCAACAGTTAGTGGGGATTGGAAGTGATGAAATTCCAAATTTTCTATGGGATCCGGAAGTCCATTTGGTCAGTAGTTTGCTTCATCTTATGATGGTCTGGGTTGTGCCAGAGAGAAACATACTTCACTCTTGGATTATTTTGAGAGGGCTTGCTGGGATTTGTTCTATTTGGTGAGACAAGTTCTCCGTGTTGATACTCATGATTGAGTATGGCGACGGATGGGTAGATTTTGGTTCCACAGGGATACCTTTACAGGTTCAGCTTCTTGATAGCAGGCTCAATTATCACAGGTATTTTAGCATGAGGATCTAGGAGTGGGGGATCCAGTATGTATATGTTGGGTAGATAGTCATGATTAGAGTAGTGTAGCGTCAGCGTGATGGTCCCTTTCAAAGATTAGCATGGGACCCTGAGATTATAGGGCTAGGCATTTCATTGATTGATGGAGGCGAGTGGATCTTTGTAGGGGAAAATCACTTTGATTTTCCATTGAGCATTGTTATTGCACAATCTATATTTTCTTAAAGCCTAAAGGCAAGTAGGCTTAGATTGACGTAACACGGAGGTAGCCCTATCACTGTCACCCCAATAGGGTACCTCTTTATCTTTAGGAGTAGGAAAACCTCACTCCAAGGGAGACGTCCCTAGTTGGTTGATGAAAGGCAGAAAGACATGGTGAAAACCCACCCCTCTCTCTAGGTCATTCAACGAAAGAAGTCACTTAGGTAAAGTTTAAAGGGACAAGGGAAAGTGAAAGTGGGTTTGTACCTGCCCTTTACCAATGAAACATCAAACATCAATAGTAACAATGATATCAACAATTATAATCAGTGACTTCTTAGACAAATTATGTGCTGCTAGAACAAGTTATATATAAAGATGAGATTATAGTAGCAACAATGTCTTGAAAATTGCAAGTTATGATGACAAGACTGTTGATATTATGGTAGCTGCGGGAGGTATTTACCTCCACGTGTGAACCTGACGAGAATAGAAGACTCCGAAAAGCAAGAGAAAACCCTAATGAGTTGGCTAATAACCCTAGAAGTCTTGTCGGCTCAAGAAGATAATTAATATTAGGTTCTTAGCCTCCAAGAGAAGAAGTCGGCCAGAAATAATAATAATATACTGAACAGACACATATCCAGAAGGAGAAGTCGGCCCCAGCAAATCTGGCAGAACCAGTATAAATACAGGGCACCAGTTCTCATTTTGACACATCTCAGAATTGCAAACAACAAGTCGTGCGCACTGCAGTTCCCGATTTGGTGCGCACGTGTGGAGGAGAGTTGTAGGTGCAGCTGCTGCAGCTAGTAGTTTTAGTGTTGGCTTGGACTATCTCTTGGCTAGGGTTTGGACTATCTGATCAACTATTGTTGGTGCGCTATCCTTGGAGGAAGATGCGCTACACCTTGTTTGGTTATCTAGCCTAGGGTTTGCTTCCAGAGTAATTCTCAATCAAGGTTAAGGTGCTTGGAGGGTGGCTTCGGCTTATGGTTGGGTGACAAGGGTATCGTCAATGGTAAAACGAGCACACATTCTTCTATATTCTAACAGGTTATGGGCCCACACCTCCTTCATTTCGTCTAAACGCTGGAAGGAAACATAGCCGCTAGGATATTGAGCTCGCTGAGGAACTGTCGCTAGGGTTACTAGCAGAGGTAGCTTCCAAGACACTGCCGCTAGGGTTACTAGTAGGAGCAGTTGCAGAAACCCTAATCCTCTCATTGAGGCACCTTAAGTGAAGAGATTGACCCAATCTCTGGACAGATCAGTGTGCCCTAGCCTAGCGCATCTCCTGATACTCTCAGCAAGCCAAGACGTGAAGTTTGAATCTTTGATCAAATCTAGGGTTTGACCAAGTCAAGCAGCCATGACTAACTCTATAAAGTCTGAGAACAAGTTAGATGGAGCCTCTAACTTCAGAGCATGGAAGACACCGATTGACCTCATCCTTGCCAAGAATAAAGTACTGGATATCGTGAAAGGAAAGATCGTGAAGCTAGAGTTTGAAGAAGGAGAAGAGAAGGAACCGCAGAACGTTGTAGCTATGGAGAAGTTCAAAGATGTTGACATCAATGCCATGAGCATCATAGTGGATTCTATAAAAGACCACTTGATACCCTACATCTCCCATCTTGACTCATCGAAGAAGATGTACGATGCGCTAACAAATCTCTTCTCAGTCAGAAACATTGGACAAGTTATGAGTGTAAAGAATGAGTTCCGTGACATGAAGATGAATGATGATGACAGCATAACATCATACTTCGTAAGAATCTCCCAGTTAACTACAAGCTATTGAAGAGATCACTTCAGAGAAGGAATTGGTGAACATAGTACTCAATGGTCTTCCCAAGACATGGGATGCATTCGCCGTAAGCATGAACACAAGGAAGGAGTACTCGACATTTGAAGAACTTTGGACTTGTTGTGCTCAAGAAGAATCAAGGATCAATGCAAAATAGAAACCCCAAAAGAAGTATGATGATCAAGCCTTCACAGCAAGATTCAAGAACTTCAGGAACAAAAGGAAGTTTGGTTCAAGGAGGAAGCCAAATCAAGAGAAAGACATTTCAAAAGTACAATGCTTCAACTGTCAAAAGTATGGTCACTACAAGAATCAGTGTCCCGAGCTAAAGAAAAGGAAGGAGAAACACGAAGCATCGATTGCTGAAGAAAAGGAACCTACAAAGAAGTCTAAGCAGGATGGAAGAGACTTCTTCTTCTAAAAAGGTAACAACACTCTTCTTATTTCTTGTACATATCTTGTTTGCATTGTCTCTGTACATATCTTGCATATCTATAATATTTTCCAAGAAGAACTATACCTATGGAAGAACAAACAAGATGGAAATGAATATCATTAGATAATACACATGAAAAGATGAGATACAAATCATGTGGAAGCTATTAAATCAATCATGAAGAGACTCAGTAGAAGCAAAGACAGAAAGAAGTCAACAATCGAGAGGAAATTGGAAAAAGACTTATGACGTTTTATAAAAGACAACAAGACGAAAGCATCGATTCTGTTAGACAAGAAAGCCAATTATATATTGCAGAAGACAATAAGGATGCAGATGGAAGCATGAACTTCATTAGACGGAGGGAGCCGATTATATGCACTCTTACATGAAGCAAGGATTAGGAGGGAGCTAATCCTATGATCCATTGAAGATGATGAAATATATATATCCATGGTAGCGGCCATGAAAGACAGTACGTGTTCAGTTCAACCACAGAAGAAGACTTACTTTTTCAAAGAGAAGCCTTAAAGTATTCCTTGTTGTCCATCCAGATCCGTGATCCTATGATGAAAGGAAGAAATGGAATCTCTAGGGCATGGAATCTATAAGACCCGAGAACTAAAGAAACACATGAAGATTCCAAGAAAGAAAGAAAAGCCAGAACAACCAGTCATTGTATCA
>ML801537.1:122802-156752 GCA_009831015.1 Picea engelmannii | reverse complement strand
TGAAATATTGGGATTTTCCCGTTAACAATTTTTTGTTTGTTTTTGAAATCATACAAATTAGCCTAAAGATCTGATACCAACTTGCAACGTTCTTGTACATAAAATGGAAATACTACTACAATTATTGTTGTAATTCGAACATAAACCAAGAGTAACATAAATAAGAGCCAAAAGAAGGAATATAGTAGGGAGACCTACACACCCAAGGGTAGATTGCACCTGCAAATTTGAATAGGGGAGGAAGACTACTCAAGTAAACTAGTGGACTGCATTGATAAAAACTGATACGAGATTACAAATAAGAGGGGAAAACACTATTTGCACCAAAAGGAATAAAAATCCTAACTCAAGGCATAGGTTACTAGTAAAAGTGATAAGCTCCTTATTGCATAAAAGTGGCCTTTTACAAGTATTGAAATATGATACATTAAATGTCTTGGACAAGAACATTATTACATAATCATGAGCTTACATACAAGATAACTCATATACACATAGACTAATGCTCAATAAAGATGTTGCAGTGAGGTACACAACAAATGATCATAACATTGAGGCTAGTATGTGATTTGCTGAATTTATAAAATCTCACCATAGTGAAAAAATTAGCTTTCTATTAATAATATTGCAAGCTTTCATACCTTCACAATTGCAAAGTGTTCATACCTTGAAGCTTGTTAAAGAAAAGGGCAAAAACAAACAACTTTTAGTAGATTGCCATTTTGTAATATAGCCAAAGGGGTCTGTGAAATTTGTAGCGTGGAAATGAAGTCCACTCACATTATGCTTTTCCAGTGTTGGATTATGCTTGAAGATAAATGTCAAGGACTTTTCCAATTGGAGGTTGGAATACCAACGTAGGTAAGGCCTTGGGAGGATCCCCATTTCGTATGCTTATCAATAAGGTGGATTTCCTTTTTCCCCCTTTCCGTTGGAAGAAGTTTAGGGGCTGCCTTCAACTTGGAAGTTGGCTCACCTTTTTCATCAGATTCAGCTAGGACTTGCACTCGGCTTTGATCACTTTGACATGGAGCATGGGAAGAGCTTTGACATACCAATAAATTGTTGCTGTATGGATTGCTGTGTGGAATTGTTACTACTATTGATAAGGTATATTGTAGATGATCCGATTATTTTTTTGACATCTTAGTAAGTGTAGATTAATAGAGCACATTATGTAGGTCAAGTTGGTTGTGAGTTATCACAACAATTCTTGATGTATCTAATGACTTTTTGCTTGAAGATTTTCTTTGAATATCTCCTGTTAAAAGCCTATGAAGAATAATGCTCCTGATTTGGGCATTAGTAAATTTACAACTGGAGTTTTAGTTTTAGTTAACTTCATGGGAAATATCATTATTTTATTCAAGTTAAATTTACTAATTTGAAGATTATATGCTAGGTAACTAGAATGTTTGGTGTAAATGATGAGTTTGGCGAAGATGCTATAATGGGAAAGCTTGAAGGCATGAAAGATGTGATTGAGCAAGTCAACAAGCAGTTTCGTGACCCGGTAAGATTCAATCTTCATTAATTCCAAGTATATTTTTGCTTTCTCAATTTTTAAATTGATGTTTTAGGTCCTTTTGTTCCACAATTTGAAATATCTTATATATTCTATGACAACCATTATGCGATCCCTTTAAATTCTTTCAAATTTCTACTTTGTATTGTTGATATTGTTTAATTTTGGTCTGTTCCTCCCTCTTATACCATATTCTATTCTAAGGATGGTTCAAATTATTATTATTTTTTAACCGGAACATAAATTTATATTAGTTATGATTCAAATTATTACTTTCTATATATTATATGTAATATGCAAAAAATGCAATTGTAAATAAATTGTGTTTCAACTTTAAATGCAAAGAAGCAAAATGTAATATAGCATGCCAACCATACTTATTAACATGCAAAACATTGCAAAGAAGTCATGAAACTAAGAATGCAATATTTGTCATCTGTTGAATTTAATGTATTTAGGGCCACTACCAAGTATTGAATTGCAATTAACGAGATGAGATGGTTGAAGTGGTGATGGGATTGAAATCATATTACAAGTGCTCTACTCGTTTATTAGAAATACCACAAACATGCCTATCATTTTTTGATAGAAATAAGCTCTTCTCTTTATTTACTTTTGAAATAAGCTCATTGTTGGCATTGGGAAATAGAACCATCATTGTAAATTATACTCTAATAAACTTGTTTTCCATGTTGCTTGATACATCAAGAAACATTTGTACAAAGAACGAGCAAGATTTAGATGGAATTTTTGACATGGGAACCACACCTTAACGTAGAGCAATCATACAAGAAAGAAGACCTAATAAGCATGTAGTCTACTACTATTTTTAAGATTTCTGCAAAGCCTTTGACATGGTACGTAAGCATCTAGTATTTCTATATCTTCAAGGTTAATGCTTTCCATACAATATTTCCATGGTGACGATCCTTTAAGAAAGAGTTGTTGTGTAAGTTTGCACCTCTACAAGACCTAAACTCAACATCTATAACTATATTGGTGTCAAGCAGGAGTATCTACTCTCACCTTCACTCTATGGTATTACACAATGAGCTAGAGAGGATTACCTCATACTTGATAGGTCCAAATAGTAGATGCATACTCTTTTGAAGTTACTATTATTGACATTATGCTTTTTGTGGATGATTTTATGGAACACATGTTGGTAGGTCTCCACTAGCACCTTGCATTCTGAGTATATTTTCTATAGGAATCTCATACTCGATAGGTCCAATTAGTAAATTCATACTCTTTTGAAGCAACTATTATTGACATTATGCTTTTTGTGGATGATGTTATGGAATGCATGATGGTAGGTCTCCACTAGTACCTTGCATTTTGAGTATATTTTTTATAAGACCCCAATTATACCTTTGTAATGTTGTTAAGGGAATGTTAGATCCAATTTTTGTCATTATGTAAATATTTTACATGGTATCTAACCTCTCATCCCAATTTTGTGCATGAGAACCAAAGTGCAAATGCCCCATTAGGTTGGGGATGTGTCTGAATTATTGTGCATTTGTTGAGCTTATCACTGAAATGTGGTACAATCCTAATGATTTTACAATACGGGTTGAAGCTTGAAAATGAAAAATATGTAATAGTTAGAAGTTCGCATATTAACAAACTGAAGTGGTTGGATTCCCTCAAGCCTATGCAGGTTTTGTAAATGATATTAGAATTCCTATGGGTGGTGTGGACAAAGTTTCCTATCCCATGAATGTTCGCATGATGAGGGGATTATGAAATTGATTTTCCATCACGAGAATATATTGTAGCCACTCTTGATATCCCTCACCACCTTTATGCCATGCCAAGTAAGACCAACTAAATTATTTTCTGGTGAGTGAGCCTCCTCTATAAATTGGTTGTTGAAGAAAGAAGACAACATAACACAAGAGGGATGTGCCATGTAATAAAAAATTTGAAGGAGAGCACCTTGATGTCTATACTATATAGTTATATGAGTGATTGATGGTGAGATACCTTGAGAAAGTACATTGTGAGTGCAACATCTATGAAGGATAGCTATTTTGGGTTGTGTTGTAAGATAGAGCCAATGATTAAACCTATGAAATCATCTTTGCAATGGATTTATCTGGTTTAGAGTGAAATATTGTTATTCCCTAGCTAAATGAGTAAGAGCCTTCTCAAAACTATGGTTGGAAGTAGCTGCATATGCTTTCAATATATCCCATGAATTGTGAAGCCTTGATCATGAACAATCTCCAAGGTGACTTGGTTAAGAGTAGCCACAAATTTGAATTATGCAAACAAGATCTTATCTTCTTGGCCTTTAATAGCCATCAAGGGTAGTGTAAAGCAATAGTTATAAATTTGCTTGAGGGATATCTAGTTCTTCTGTACTCCTAAGCATGCAAAGTGAGCCTAGGCAGTTGTTAACCCCTGGATTTTCTCCCTTGAAAATCCTGAGGGTTAAGAGCCAACATGACTTATTTGGGTTGGCATTCAGAGGTTTTCCCAGAGTTTACTTTGTTTTGAGCCAAGGTTGGTTCCCATATGAGTATAGGTACAAGATTGGTTTGGTAGTGTTCCTTGTTTTAGTGACAGAAGTTTGCACAGGTTTTCATGGATAAAGAGAGATGTCTATATATAGTATATTCCCTACTTTTGAGGAGACAAAGATCGGAGGTCTGCATGGTAGTATTTATCACATATTCAGAGTCCTTGCAAGCTCATGCTTCCATTGAGCCTTTTTCGAATGACATGTGAGGAGTTTACTATTTTTAGCAGGTGGAGATACAAGGGTTAACGATGATTTTGATCACATATTCAGATTCCTCACTGAAAATCGAATCCGACGAGTATAATTTCATTGACATGTGACGAGATTCTATTTTTAGTAGTGTCTATTTTTAGACATACTATATTTGGTAGTGGTCTCCTAGTGGTCCTAAACATATTTGGACTTCTATTTTTTAGGCCGGATTGCTATCTTCATTAGGGCTATATTTAGCAAAGGTGGTTACCATGCAGGTTGACATGTGGCAAGTTCAAAATTCTGATAAGTGGCAGTCTCAGAAGATGACACGTGGCACATCATTTTTGAGGATATGTGGTGTATGCATGAGTAAATCAAGGCGCATGCATGCTTTGATGAGGTGGCATATTGGTATTTTTGGCATGTGAAAGTCTATTAAAGACTCACTCCCATCATCCACACATGTGCATGCTATTATCTTCATCCACATGCACACTTTCCTTCCTCTTCATTATTATTATCTCCCCTCATTGCTAGATCCCTATACTTAGCGCATTATTCCCTATTTCCTAGCACATTGTCTTAATGTGCCTCCATTTTCCCTATTTTTTAGCCTCCCACACATGTTCCTTTCTCTCTCCCTTTTTTCTAGCCCTTCCTCTCTATTCTTTAGCATCAGTTCCTAATATCTAGCGCATATCCTCTCTCTCCCTATTTCCTAGCACACTGTCTTAATGTGCCTCCCTTTTTCCTATTTTCTAGCCTTCACCTTTTTCTCTCCCTAATTTCTAGCACATGGTTTTCTCATTAATGCACCTACCTTTTCCCTATTTTCTAGTATCCTCTCTCTTCCCTATTTTCTAGCATTAACGAGCCTCCATTTATCCCTATTTTTCATCCTAAATCCCTAAATTCTAGCGCATATTACACATTGATCCTTATTTTTACTCATCTCTCTGCCTTATTTAACATATTATCTCTTGTTAACATGCCTTTCCTCCTTTAAAGTGCATGTCTCCTTAAAAATATGCGCCTCCGTCTCCCTATCCACCTCATCACTCCACTCTCCCTCTTCACACATACGTTACCTTCTTTTCATTTATTCCCTCATACATATGCATGCTCTTATTTTAACATGCGTATCCTCTCATCCTCATGCACACTCTTTTTCTCCTTCACATGTGAGCATGTCCATAGTTCCTCCCTTCACTCATGCCTATTCTCCTTAATTAATACGCATCACTTAAGTGCATCCACTCCTCTCCCTCATCACATGTGTGCATGCATCCATCTAATTCTATCACATGTCTTTCCCTTCCCTAATTAACTCATGCGCTTTCGTTCTATTTTCCTCTTTCTCATTCTTTTTTTCCTCTTAATTTATGTTAGAATCATGAGATGGATAAGCGTGAGTTGCCATTATTCATTCATATGATACACATATAAGTACATTGATGTGACCTTTGTATTCATATTCTAAGAGGTCCCCTGGACTCTTGATGATCGTTCCTATAACTTGACTATTCACATTTTGTCAAGTTAGTAACCCTAAACGAATTACGTTTCCAACATTCCCCCCCTTAATCCGAAGGGGTGTATGTGAGTCCAAGAAGAGAGATGAAATATGGAAGTGTGCAATTGGAATCTCGAAATGAACAACTGTCAATCTAAGTCACTTGACACGGAGGACACTAAAATACGAGTATCTGACACGCGTAATTTTGACCCCGAAAACAAGACACGAAGGACACACACACCTATGGACGGTGCGTGTGTGCCCTTCGTCTACGCTGGTGCAGTTGACCCTGAACCTGCTTCAAATGCAGGAAGAGCAGCCTATAAGAAAGGGCAGACCAAAGCCAAGAGGGTCATTTTGACTCAGTTAAAGATAATATGATGCCTCTCATTGCTCACTTAAGAACAACAAAATAATGCTTTTATGCCCTAGCAAATTTGTATGAGAAGAAGGCTCCTACCCAGAAGAGTACCTTGAAGAAATAACTAAGTACATTAAAGAAATGGAAGAGGTTTCCTTAGCACAAAGGAAAAGGAAAGAAACCTCAAGGTAAGCACTCTCACCCTCACTCTCATTTGTCTAAAGTAAGATGTTATAACTGTAACAAATTATGACACTATGCAAAGGACTGCGGTAATCCTCCTTCAAAGCATAAACGAAAAGGCAAATTTCATGCCTCAGTTGCAGCCGAGGAAGAAGAAGAATCTCAAAAAAACAGAACTAGAGTTGCCACCAAAGAGCAAGAGTAGCGAAGAGAGAGTTATCTTGTAGAAGCACTGTCTGGTGCTATCACCAACTCAGTTGACACTTGGTTAGTGGACAGTGGGGCTTCCAGACACATGACGGGGTACAAGAAGACTCTTGTAAATTACAGAGAGAAGAAGTTCAATGCAAAAGTAGAACTCGGTGATGATGGTACTTATGACATCAAAGGAGTTGGCTCAACGTCTTTTCAACTTCAATTAGATAATGTTTTGTTAAATTTGGCAGCATCGACAATCATTCTCCAATGAGAGGCCATATGGGCCACCTTGAGGCTAGCCAGGGAGATTTGGAATCAACCAATCTTGTGAGGTATTGACAAAAGCTAGGGGGAACGTACAACCTTTGTGAGTCAAACCAAAAGTCAGGACGAACGAGATGCTATATGATCTTGTGAGTCAAGCAAAGGCAAAGGTAGAAGCCATGTAAGTCTAAGACAAAAGTCAAGATGTAAGTCTAATGCAAAAATCAGGGGGAACGTACAACCTCTGTGAGCATAGACAGTCTAGTGCAAAAGTCAGGGGAACGTACAACCTCTGTGAACATAGATAGACTAGTGCAAAAGACAGGGGGAACGTACAACCTCTGTGAGCCTAGGCAAGCCTTGTGGGCCATGAGCAAAATTCTAGGCATCTAGCAAAAGTTAGGTTGAACATAAAATTCCTATGAGCTAGAAACAAACAATCTTCCTGATATTGCAAATGATGTAAATGTATTGATCTAGTGCATTGGCACGTGTAACACCAGCCACCATGAAGAAGTTCGAATTGCCATGTAAAGAGTCGAGTTGTAAAAATCAAAGTTGCATGTCTAGGTCAAAGTCAAAGTTGTCAAGTGTTTGTTGCATGTGGCATACGACATATCGCATGTTGCATGTTGCATATTGCATGCATGTCTAGTTGCATGTTGCATGCATGTCATGTGCATGCTGAGTAGTTCGCATGTATGTCTAGTCAAGGTCGAGTCAATTGATGAGTTGGCATAACATGCAGTGCCATATCAAGGGCGAGTTGTAACTGAAGTGTAAAGTCAAGTTCTAAATTTGAACTCAAGTGTAAAGTTGAGTTATGACAAGCATGCATTCAAGCTTCTAATTCGAGCCCTCTCCTTCACATCTCCATTCCTATATATGAAGAGGTCGACGCTCATTCTACACACATCGTATTGCAGTGTGTGGGTAAAGAGTGAGTGACTACGTTGCAGTCTAAGGGTGGCATTGTATCGGTCTAGCAAAAGGCCTGTACATCATTCCAACAAAGAGCTTGTATATCAGTCCAGAAAAGAGGCTTATAACAATCCATAACAACAACTAATATCAGTCCACAGGAGGCTGCTATAACAGTCCATATAGGCAACGAATATCAATACACAGGAAACTGCTATAACAGTTCACAACAGGGCACAATATCAGTCCATTTTAGGGATGTGTATCAATCCAATAACAGACAACAGTATCAGTCCATTAAAGTGCATCATATCAGTCCAAGAAGGAAGTGAGTTACACCTTCAATGCTGGTCTATAACAGGGGCTTATAACAACATAGTCTCTCAGTAGTTTACAGTCAGGTTAGAGTCATTGGCAAGTGTTAAATTTTTAATTAAATAAAGTACCTAGGCAAGTGTTTCTCATACCTAGGCGCCTAAGGGGTGAGAAAGTGCCTAATGTGGGCCCTAGTCATTTAATTTGTGAGATGCAAATTAAAAGGTGACTTTATGACTTTAGTGAGGGTGAGTGAAGAGACACCAAATCTCAGCCACTCATCTAATCCAATCTCAATCGTTGGATTATGAGACCCCTCACCTACCTCATGAGGTCGATTAGGGTAGGAGGGCGCACCCTAGCTGGGGTTGTTGTTCATTTTCATCTTTTGGAGAGCAAGAGAGAGTAAGAGAGAGGTTGAGCTTGAGGAGAGGCAACATTTGTAGAGTTGGGCATGCATCCCAAGGCAACAAGCTAGCATGAATTTCAAGGCAGAGTACAACATTGAATGCAGTTTGTACGGTATGGATTTCTAGAGGCCGTACAACCATTTATTATGCACAAAAATCGAGGGAGATAGTAGAAATATTTTTGAGAAGTTTGGCACGCATCCCAAGGCTGCCATATAGTCATTTATTGGCACAAAAATCGAGGCACTTGCTATCATTAATTTCTGGGTGAAATTCCGTACTGTCCGTACAGATTTTTGGCATGATTTTCGAGGTCCGTACAACATAGTTTTCGAGAAGAAAGGGCACGGTTTTCGAGGAGATGTTCCTGTTGCATATTCCGTACAGTTTTAGCAGAATTTTGTCACATAAACCAAGACAGTTCGTACAACATTTATTGTTGGGACAACTGTACAGTTGTATGGATTTCTGGCACAAAAATCGAGGAGCTTTCCCCGGACTGTTCAGAAGGATTTTTGCAGAAGAAAGTCTGAGATAAGTTTTTGTAATTTCTGAAGATGAATATGCTGTAAAGTTTTTTTTCTTAGAAGCTCATAAATAATAAAAAGCCCTCTCTCACTGGTTTTCCCCTTGTGGGTTTTTCCAGGGTCGATGTTAGACCGAAAATATCCGTGTCTATAATTTTCCGAGTTTTATGTGCTGCTGATATTTTATTTCTGCGTTATAAACGATGTTCAGAATCCTCATGTTTCAGTTCTGAAATTAATTTTCTGCTGTGTATTTAATTGCTGATATAAAACTGGGTTTGGGCATTAAACATTGGCTGAAAAATCGGCGAGACTGAAACTAGGTTGGGGTCTGAAAAATTTACAGCAAGCTCTTTAAGAGCAGAGTTTTCATGGTGAATATTTTGTAAGTGGTCATACATTATCGTTGCAATAAAGGTAGTTTGTTTGCTGGGGTTTTTCTCCATTTGTAGGGTTTCCCAGGGTACATATGGTGTGAAAATGCATGGTGGTTATTTTCTATGGTTTTTACTGTTCAATTTTCATTATGCATCAGGAATCTAAGTTAAAAGTACAGTAAAAATTCAAAGAAGTACTTACAGTATTAAATCAAGCTCATAATTTAACATGTTTTACATGTTGAAGAAATTCTTTACGTCCCTGGTTTAAAGAAAAATCTCATTTTAGTTGCAGTTCTAGAAAGTAAAGGGTACACAATGGCCCTCTCAAAAGGAAAGGCTCTTAGGTGGCCCTCAAATGAAAGTATGAGCTCATCCATGGTGATTGGGGTTCAAGAAGGTGGACTTTATAAAGTCTCAGGTCGGTTTATTCAAGCATTGGCTCATGAGATGATCAACCCCAACGAACTATGGCACAGAAGGTTTGGACACCTCAAGTACGATGCTCTTTCAGGTTTGCAAAAGATGGTAACAAGTATGCCAGTTTTTCATTTTGAGCATGATAGTGTTTGTAGAGGCTTTGCTCTTGGTAAAAATACAAAGAAAGCTTATCCTCACAGTAGAAGAAGAGGCAATGGTATTTTAGATCTTATTCATTCTGAACTTTGTGGACCTATGACTGCTTCGTCCATGAATGGTTGTCTTTATTATATCATTTTTATTGATGATTGCTCCCTTAAAACATGGATTTATTTTCTGAAAACTAAAGATTGAGTCTTTCAGTAAATTTCAAGAATTTAAGAATCTTGTTGAGAATCAGACAAGCAGACATATTCATGTTTTCAGAATAGATAATGGAAAATAGTTTGACTACCATAAGTATGATGATCTATGTCGGGCTTTTGGGATTAAGAGGGAGCTAACAGTGCCTTACAATCCCCAATAGAATGGGGTTGTAGAAAGAAAGAACATGACAATTTGTGAGGCAGCCAGAGCTGTGATGTATGATCAAGATCTTCCGCTGTCCCTTTGGGTCAAGGCTGCTAGTACTGCAGTTTATTTACAGAACAAGTGTCCTCACAAAGCCTTGGAAGAGAAAACTCCAGAATAAGTCTTCACAGGTAAGAAGCCTTCAGTTGATCACTTGAGAATTTTTGGTAGTCTTGTTTACATTCATGTACCAAAAGAAAAGAGGATTAAGTTAGAGCCCTCTGGAAAGAAAGGCACATTTGTGGGGTACAGTGAAACCTCAAAAGCATACCGGATTTATATTCCAGGTCAAAAATATATTGAGGTCAACAGAGACGTGACCTTTCACGAGGAAGCAACATTTCGACGCTTTAGAGAGTTTCCCAGTGTTGTAGAGGAGCAAGAAGCTCCAGCTTCAGAACACTTAGTTTCTGAACATTCTGATGAGTAGAGGGAGGAGGTCAGAGAGTCTTCAATGGATCCCATAAGAGATTTGATTGAGATACCCCTAGAGGCACCTCCTACCAAAAGGAGGCTAGCTCGGTGTCGAGAAATTTTAAAGGAAGCAGAGAAGCATGCAACACCAAAGGGTACTTTCAGAGAAAGTAAGAAGCCAAATAAGTACTCAGGTTTGATTGCTCAGTTGAATCAAAGACAAAGTGTGGAAGGATTACATGATAGAAGAGTACGAGTCGATATTAAAGAATGATGTATGGGAAGTGGTCCCAAGACCACAAGGAAAATCAATTGTGACTTCTAAATGGATTTACAAAATAAAGCATGCAATAGATGGTAGTGTTGTAAAATACAAGGATAGATTTGTGGCTCGTGGTTTCTCTCAGAAAGAGGGAATAGATTTTGATGAGGTCTTTGCTCCTGTTGCCAGGTATACCTCTATTAGAGTTATTATTTCACTTGCTTCAGTTTTTGGTTGGAAACTTCACCAAATGGATGTTTATATAGGTTTATATAGAGCAACCAGAGGGTTTTGTGATCCATGGGAAGGAATCCCATGTTTGCAAACTCAAGAAAGCCTTGTATGGATTGAAACGGACTCCGAGAGCTTGGTACAGAAGAATTGACAGTTTTCTTCAGAAGCTTGGTTTCACCAAGAGTATAGTAGATCCCAACCTTTACATAAAGGTTGTGAAGAATCATCCAGTGATCTTGGTTTTATATGAGGATGATTTGTTCCTTACTGGTGAGGAACATCTGATAGCTTAGACTAAGAGGGAGTTGTCAGCAAAGTTTGAAATGAAGGACTTGGGTCTTATGCATTATTTTCTTGGTTTAGAGGTGTTGTAGAGACCTGGTGAGATCTTTCTCTCACAAGGTAAGTATGCAGTTGATGTGCTTCACAGATTTGAGATGCTGGACTGTAATTCCATGACCACACCTATGATTTCTAACCTGAAGAAGTTACATGATCAAGCTACAGGTTCAGATCCAGAAGACCCTACAGTATATCGTCAAATTATTGGGTCCTTGATGTATCTAGTACGCACTAGGCCAGACATTTGTTATGCAGTGAATTCCCTTAGTCAGTTTATGTGTGAGCCAAAACACATTCATATGGTTCCTACTAAGCATATTCTCAGATATGCCCGGGGGACTATAGCCTATGGGCTTAGATACATTTCTAGTGGAGGTGTAATGCTTCGTGGCTATTCAGATTCAGATTGGATGGGCAGTATAGTGGACCAGAAGAGCATGTCTGGATATTGTTTCAGTTTGGGTTCAACGATGATCTCCTGGTCTAGCAGGAAGTAGGGCTCCATAGCCCAAAGCACTGCAGAGGCAGAATACATTTCTGCAAGTGTTGCTAGTAGAGAAGCAGTGTGGCTCAAAATGCTACTCTCAGATTTGTTCAGTGCCGAGATGGAACCCACAACAATTCACTGTGAAGCTCTCCGAGAATCCTTTGTTTCATGACAGATTGAAACACATTGAGGTGAGATATCACTATGTCCGGGACATGGTGCAAAAGAACATTCTCAGTATTGAGTATGTTTCGTCTGCGGAACAAACTGTAGATATATTGACCAAGCCCCCGTCGTTGACAAAGTTTGTGTACTTTCAAGACGAGCTTGGTGTTGTTGAGAATGCCTCTCTTGTTGAGAGGGAGTGTTAATGCAGTTGCAAGAGCCATTTTCTAGGAGGATGGAAAAGACCCTAGTTGTGATCTAGGGCCCCTAATGCACTCCTGTGATTCTTGGTCTGGGACCAAGTAGTTAGAGCCATGGAAAAAGACCCTAGTTGGCCCCCTAGTGTATTTCTGGGGTTCTTGGTTGGGGACAAAGCAGTTTGATGACATAAGCCCCTAGATGTGTTCTAGGGCCCGCGGATGTGTTCTGGGGTATCCTGGTCTGGGACGAGGCAGATTCTTGGTCTAGTACCAAGTTGATATGATGTGTGACCTTCTTCTCTCCTAGGATGGTCTATGTGACCTAGGAGCAGTTAAGAAGAAAGTTATGATCACATCATAAGCCTTCCATGTATGCAGTGATTATGAAAAGCTCCTAATATGTTTTATGAGACTTATGTGGTTTATATGCCTTAAGTGGACGTTGGTGCTTACCCTTGATGTAATGTTGTCTTGCTCCTTTTATGTGTTAAGTCAACTCTCCTTTTATGTGTTAAGTCGACCCTCCTTTATATGTCATGTCGGCTCATTATATTTATACTTTATATATGTTATTTTATTGTTATATGTAAAGTCGGCTCAGTCAAAATAAGTCAGGTCGGACCTAGTGGTTTTGAGGTCACGGTTAGTATATATATGAGGGGATAGTGCCTCATTTGGACACATCTCTTCTCCGAGATTTTTCGGCATGCTGTCTAAGGTTTTCGTCTTGAGGTTTTTGGGCCTTCTATCTGATCTTTTTGGCCTGTCGTGCTTGAGGTTTTCGTGCCTGAGGTTTTTTGTCCTGAGGTTTGTGTTGGTGCGTGCCAACCTCAGGGGAGATTCCCTAAGCGCTTCCTTGCTGTAATAAACCTGTAAAACCTGCAATTAAATGCCAAAAACTACATCAAGAAAGTTTGTCTTCGGACAACGGTTAAGCCAATGAAGGGTAGGTAACAAGATTGAAATTTAAATGGACGAAAACCTTGCAACATAAAGTATTTTAACGGAAAGAGAGATAGGAAGAAGCAATATTGTTAGGTTGAAAACATCACAACAATATGCGAAATCAAACTAATCAATGCATAAACATTAATACGATACCGACAAGATTCAACAACTTGATACCAACGCACCAAATCTTTATTATTGCTCTTGCCAAGGGCTGTTTGCACCACCAAACACAAGTACATAACTGGCCAAAGTATTGCTCTTTGATCACAGAATAGAATCTAGAAGTAAGAAGCAGAATATGAGAGAGAGAGAACATTGTTGCTGCTAAGAGAAAAGTCGACCCCAAATAAATGGTGAAGTCTCCGATATATAGGAGAGAGGGCTCACCAATAAACCAATAATAGGGAGGCCCACATGTGGGAAAATAGAAAGCAAAGTTGCATGGGATAAGTAAGTGGATGCATGTGAGTAGGCAATGTGCATGAGAAAAACAAAAAGGATACACACGTGTGGGATAGATAATGCATGAGGGTGTTGAGAGGATGCGCATGAAAGGATTGGGAGAGAATTAAGGGGAGAGCGCATTAAGAAGAGGGAGATTATGTGAGGAATATGGCGCATGAAGGAGGAAAAGGAATGCACCCTAAATAATAGGGATTTAATGTGCAAGAGATGAGGATAGGGAGAGTCATATGTGTGAGGAGAAAAGGAGTAAGCGAGGTGCATTAATGGACATATGTGCTAGGAATTAGGGAGATGGGAGTGATGTAAAGTGAGGGATGAGTGGTGAATAAGAGAAGTAATAAGAGGGCGCATAAGATAATAGGAACATGCACACACGTGGGATATGCATGGGGAAGTGCGCCCAAGAGGAAAATTAGGGAGATAAGGTGCATGGGAAGATAAGAAAGCGGGATTAGAGGAGTTAAGTGAAAGAGAGTGAGTTGAATGTGATTTAAATCAAACACGCCAACTTAATACACCTTATCCACTCACACGCCCTCATTAATTAATTAATTTCTTTTTTCTCTTTGAAAAGTGCGCCCCTCTCATAATTTTTCCATTAATGCACCACATGTCATCCACATGTTGGATTTCGTCCTGCCACTTGTTATTGCTACATGGTGGCCGCGCATAGCAGTCCGACCCTAAAAGATAGGAAAATGCCAAATATGTATAGGACCACTAACAGACTACTATGAAATATAGTACATCTAAAAATAGACACTGCTAAAAATATAATCTCCTTGGAAGTCAATGAAATATGCTCATCGGATTCAATTTTTTGTAAGGAATCCGGAAATATAATTAGAATCACCCTCTGGTCCACTAATCTCTACCTGCTTAAAATATAAAGTACTTGGATGTCATCCGGGAAAGAGATGATTGGGCTTAGAATGTCACTAGGATCAATACTGTATGCCCATAACTGACATGTGAGTCTCTGAACAATGTCTCCTAAAAAGCAGGAAACCTGCTAAAATAGACATCTCTCTCTATCCATGAAATGATGTTAAAACTTTTGTCTTTGAGATAAAGAACACTACCTGACCAATCTTGTGCCTGTGCTTGGTGGGAAACAACCCTGGCTCAAAAACACAACTGTCTCTTGGAAATTCTTTGAATGCCAACCATAATAGACCATGTTAGCTCTTAACCCTCAAGATTTTCAAGGGTGAAAATCCAGGGGTTAACAGTGGCAACTCAAGGGGATGAGATCCCCATGTGGGATGTCGAGAACCTCTGAATCTGTGTCTGAAAATTGTCTATGATGTTCTATGAGAAATTTGAAGAAACATACCAATAGACCCATGTATTTGTCAAGCTGACCTGTAACCCAAATGCCTATCTAGTGGGTAATGGGGTCAAAAAATATATGGTCCTCATGTTGACAAGTTGGAAAACAAGGAGTCTCATGCAAATCCGCTACTTGCTACCACCTACCATGTACACTCCTTGTGGTAAATGTATTGAAGTCGACACATGGGAGCGAGTCACTTAGTCAGATGTCAATAATGTAAACACATGCCAAGCGCGAAGGAAACCACCGATAATGTCAATGGGGCCTAAGGTACAAGCACAACTTGTCACTATGAAAGATGTACTGAAGTCGAACAATGACAAGGATCATTCAATCAAGACCCAATAATGCTCAGCCTTGTTGAATGCGAGATAACTGCCAATGAGGCTAACGACCATCAAGGTGCTCTATTTTTGGATCATCCCTAGATAATGTGTCGAAGTCGATGCAGGATGATCTGCTGAAAAGGAAAGCAATGATGGAAACTCTTCCCTCAGCATGAAATGAGAGCTGAAGAAGATATAAGATGTATGGTACCATGTCCCTACTGCTGGATGAGGGGGATGACTGACTCAAAGTAGATGACATCATTGAAATGCAATTAAGAGACAAAACATAAGATGACTCAAGACTCTCCTATGTCTCTTCAACTCTACCCATCCTAAAAGGCTCAATGCTTTGGAATATGAACAAATGGACCCTCATCTAGGCTCACTCTAATGATAAGACAACAAAAAGCTCAACAAATGTATGATAAGACACTCAAAGGCTTTCAATGAATCAGACAACAATGTAAGGAGAAAGCTACATCACAAGACACAACCACATGTTGATGTAATAAGGCAAAAATCAACGACTCTTACTTAGGCTTGGTAAAGGATGATTGTGAAAGGAAAAATCTGCAAAACAAATGGTTAAATTGCTGTCCTAAGACAATAGAAATCAGCAAGACTGAAATCTGAAAATGACATTGCAGAAAGGAAAGGAAACTACATCTAATCAACAAATTTGAACAAAGACTATACCCCCCCAAAACCCAAAATTTCACCTTACAACTGCCATGCTCAATGAACATACTTGAAAGATCAATGTAACCATGCAGCTAGGAGATTCGTTAAACGGGAAAGATCAACCTAGTCAACCTCTTCCAGTGCAACCAATCACGAAGTCTCATAAATCAGAAAGATGCCTTGATGCACTTTCTACTGAAGGAATAATTGAAGGCTATTGTTTAAAATTTGGAAAATGATACTTCAACAATGATGAGCATTAAAGCATGGGAGTTGAAACTCTTAGAATCTACTTGCTGAAATACCTCCATCATTCTTAGCTCAACTGGGTCACGATGAACCCCGATATCCAAGAATTGATCAGTCAAAGGATCCTCGCGAAGAACAAAATTTGAATGTGGGATCATAGGAAAAATGTAAGGGGTATCATCTTCCGGTTGAACCAAAAGTGGCTCCTCCTACTGCGATGGTATTTGATCAAGTTGTTCTTGAACGACCACTAGGATATGCAAGGAAGAAGTCTCCTGTTGATTGATTTCTACATGGTTGAGTTGTGGTTCTTCCTCTTGAAATTTATCATCACTGGAATGAACCAATGAACACACTTGAGCCCTCAACTCTTGATCTTCATCTTCATGGAACTTTGCATATGACTCAAGTGGTGTAGCTCCTGGTTTGTGATCATCCAAGCTTGAGCCATCATCATCCCGTTCATCTCCAGGAACTTGATAAGGTGCAAGTTGTGGTTCTTCTTCAATAACAAGGAATTCTTGCGCTCTTGTAACAACCGATGGTTGAAAATCATGGATTGGAAGAAACCCATACGCTGCAAGAAAATTTCTTTCTAACTTGATAACAATAGTTTGGGCCTCCTCTAGATTTTGAGGGTCCTTGCTCTTGAGACACATACCCAAATTTCCATCATACGACTCGAGATAATACATCAAAACCAAAGCATCATTAGGCGGCAGGCCTCATAGCAGTAGGAGTTTTATAATAATCTTTAGAAAAACAGGCATTAAACTCAGAGACAATCTCATTCTAATTCTTTTTAATATTCTCAAAAGCATTAAGAAAGAAAAAGTAGTTGTATTTATCCACCCATCTTTCAATGAACTTCTCTTGGAACGAATCCCATCCATCAATGGAGGCATCAGGAAGGGATTTGTACCATGTTCGTGCATCCCCCTCGAGGGTCGGCACAAACCACCTCATCACCACATCCTCATGTTCCACGTCATAATCATCCACCACTTTTAAAAAATCAGCCAAGTGATCCTCAACCAATACTCCAAACTTCCCCACAAACTAAGGTAAGCGTTTAAGATATCCATATGCAGGGAATTCACGAGGATAATTAGGAAATGCAACAAAACTCAATGGGACATAAGCAAAGAATCTAAACCTTACTGGATTCGCAGCTCCGACCATAATATTAATCTGAGATAAAAACAAGCACAGTTGCGGCCATAATACTAGCTTGAGATGAAAATAGTCGTGAATCAAAAGATGAAAGTGTCGAAGTTACAGTCACCATGGTGCTTGTCGAAAGAACTTACTGGAGAACTCAATATGCTTACCAACTCAAGAGGAGTTCTTGGCAAAAGAATATTTATGTTCCGAAAAAAATGTTAGGGTTCACTCAGGCGTGTAACTAGACCTTGTGTTGGATCGAACCTAGATGATCCTCTTGTATTTCGCAGTGGAGTTGACCCTGTTTCCTGTCGAGTTGCTAGGTGAGTTTAAAATAAAAATAAATGCAATGAACAAAAGCTCACCAAATATCGTTGCAATTTGAGGATTGTCGTGTCCCCAACAAGGACACCAATTTGTTAGCACACTTTTTAGCACCTAAATCAGATTTGAAACTCATGTAAAATAAGCAATGAAAAGTGGCTAATTCTAGGAGAGAATGCCCTAAGTGTCACTGACAAACCTCTCTCCGTTTGGGTTGGTGCTTGCCAACCTCAGGGGGGATTCCCTAAGCGCTTCCTTGCTGTCATAAACCTATAAAACCTGCAATTAAATGCCAAAAAATGTGGCAAGAAAGTTTGTCTTCGGACAATGGTTAAGCCACCGAAGAGTAGGTAACACAGATTGAAATTTAAATGGATGAAAAACATTGTAGTAGAAAGTATTTTAATGGAAAGAGAGATAGGAAGAAGCGATATTATCAAGCTGAAAACACTAAACAATATGCGAAAGCAAACTAATCAATGCATAAACATCAATATGATACCGACAAGATTCAATAGCTTGATACCAGCACACCAAATCTTTATTATTGCTCTTGCCACGGGGCTGTTTGCACCACCAAACACAAGTACATAAGCGGCCAAAGTATTGCTCTTTAATCACAAAATATAAGCTAGAAGTAAGAGGTAAAATATGAGAGAGAGAGAGAACACTACTCCTGCTAAGAGAAAGGTCGACCCCAAACAAATGGTGAAGCCGCCAATATATAGGAGGGAGGGTGCATCAATAAACCAATAATTGTTGAAATATTGTAACTTTGAAGAATATTCTAATTATATTAGAGTTATTATTTTATAGATCAAATCCCCTTTTGCGGATTGATCAAGTCGGGTCTTGTATAAGATCAAATTCCCTTTTGTGGATTGGTCAAACTATATTTGTATAGTGGTATTTGTAAAGTCGGCCCCTAGTAATTATAAAGTGGTTTTAGCCACTTCTAGGAGAAGTCGGCTCAACCAAGTGAAGAGACACAACCCTAGCGCCATCTCACACTTGTATTTATATGTGAGATTGTTGTCTCATTTACACACACTCACTCACTCATCTAGTGCGCATATCTTGAAGGCAGTTGTAGTTGAGGAGGAAGGAGAAGAGAGGCACATGCTCAATATTGGTTTGTCTTTGGTGTTTTGGTTTTAGTCTTGGCATTGTATTGGCAATCTATTATTGAGGAAGTTTTTGATGGGTTGTCTCCCCCATGAGGGTTTCCTAGGGTAAAATGTTGCGTTCCTTGTGATTGTGTTTCTTTCAGTGATCCTCTTTATACTGTTGTTTTGGAAATGCATTGAATGCTCATGTAATTTGGAAACAACCTGATAACAACAATAAAAACTTAACATGGTATTAGAGCTTGACTAAATAAAGCATATTTCACTTCGTGTCTTGACGTTTTTGTTGCCGTACAAGAAAATTAAGGCTTCTTATTGAAGAGGAAATTTTGACCAAAGACCACCTTGGGAAGTGTGCCTTTCCCTAGCGCATCTTTTGGCAGCTTGAGTGAACTTTTTCAGTGGCTAGATTCTTTGGAAAGTCAAACCCTAGTTTTGACTGGTACCAGAAAACGAGAAAACCAAAACTAGTACCAGAAGTACTAGTCCAGAATTGTGCAGGTCAAGTTTCAAGGGGTAAAACTTGGATTTTTCAAAAACAGTCAGCTCCAACAAACTTGCCTGAGGCCAGTGCATCTTCTGCAAGCACGAAGCTTGTTGACAAGTTAGAAGGTGTGGAAAATTTTCGTGCTTGGAAGTACAGAACTGGATTCATTCCTGAAGAGAATGACCTTGCAAAATTCATAAAAGAAAATGTACCGAAACTCGAAGAAAATGCATCCAAAGAGAAGTACAAGAAGGATATGATTAAGGCTAAAAGAATAATTGCAGATTCCATTAAAGACCACTTGATCCCTCAAGTGTCTTCTAAGAATACTCCAAAAGATATATTTTATGCCCTAACCAGAATGTATGAAGGAAGGAACATCAACTGGAAGATGAACCTGAGAATTCAACTCAAGAATACAAAGATGCAAAAAGGAGAAACAATTCAATTCTCAATTCAAGGAACAATTAGAGGCAATTGGAGACAACTTAGATGAAGATGAACTCGTGATGACAACTCTTAATGGTCTCACAAGACTTTGGGATGCCTTCATCCAAACTATTTGTGCAAGAAAAAAGAGACTCCAATTTGACAGTTTATGGGAAGAATGAGTTCAAGAAGAAGCAAGAGTGACCAACCGAGAAGCCATCCTATTAAGAGATGAAGATCAAGCCCTAGCTGCTCATGCTAAGGGTGGAAAGGGAAAGTCACATTTTCAAAAGGAGACTCATTTTCATAAAGAGTCTCACTCTCCGAAGAGATTCCAAAAATATCATAAAGATCAAAGAAGGCAAAAGATTTCTCCTCCTACCAGTGTTATCATTGTGATAAGATGGGACACATTGCTAAGAATTGTCCTGCTAGAAGGGAAGAATACAAGAAGAGAAATAACAAAAGACATCATGCCCATGTAGCTGAAGATGATGAGCGACCCAACAAGTTAGCTAAAGAAGAGATTGAAGAATATGTTTTGTTTTCTGCTCTCTCAGGATCTGTGACATCTGGAAAGGATACTTGGCTCATAGATAGTGGTGCCTTTAAGCACATAACAGGTCAGAAGAACACTCTCTCCAGATTTATAGAGAAGGACTCCCCCCAGAAAGTTTCACTGGGAGATGATTATCAGTACCCAATCAAAGGAATGGGAGAAGCCACCTACAAACATGATTCATGAACTTCGATGAGAATGAAGGATGTACTCTATGTACCAGGTTTGAAAAAGAACTTACTTTCTATTTCAGCCCTAGATAAGAAAGGTTTCAGGGTTGCATTCATAGATGGTGAAGTTCTTATGTGGTCTAAAGGAAAAACTATAGAAGATGCAGTTGTTATTGGAATAGAAGAAGGTGGTTTGTATAAGTTAAAGGGTCACTCAGATGTAGCTTTGACTCACTCTACTGAAAGTCCTTGTGAAATTTGGCATAGAAGACTAACTCACATCAACTACAAAGCCTTACCATATGTAAGCAAGGTAGTTACATGTTTAACAGAACTAAAGGTTGATCATGAAGGTGTATCCAAGGGATGTGCACAACGAAAGAACATAAAGAATCATTTTCCAAAGAGCGGCAGTAAAGCAGAAGGAATTTTGGAACTTGTCCACTTAGATGTGTGCGGTCACCGAAAATAAGCCAGAAGTAAGCCATCTCAAAATATTTGGTTGTCCAATATTTTTACACATTCCAAAAGAAAAGAGAACTAAGTTGGATCCTTCAGGAAAGAAGGGATTATTTGTTGGATACTGTGAGGTCTCTAAGGCCTTTAGAATTTACATACTAGGTTACCATCATATTGAGATTAGCAGAGGTGTAACCTTTGATGAAGTTGCAACACTCAAAAGATCAAGGAAATGCCAGCTTGAAGAAGTATATGAAGAAGAACATGTAGCTCCCAGAGTTGCAGAACTCGTAAAGGAAGTTGCAGTTACCCCTAATGATGAGATTCCAAAAGATCATGATATGATAGAATCTCAAGAACCTCCCCATATGACGATCTCTCACAAGAGAAAGCCAGCTTGGGCGAAAAAACTTATTCAAGATGTAGAGAAGTATGGTGCACTAGAAGGAACCATGAGACAAAGCAAGAAACCCAAGCCATTCTCCAGCTATATGGCCTTGATATGTGATCTTGTAGAAAAGGAACCTACTTGCTTTGATTAAACCGTTCAGAAGAAATAATGGATGGACGCCATGACAAAATAATACCAGCCCATTATGAAGAATGATGTATGGGAAGTAGTTTCGAGACCAAAGAACAAATATGTGGTATCTTCCAAGTGGATATACAAAATAAAACATGCAGCAGATGAAAGTATTGAAAGACATAAGGCAAGATTTGTGGCTCGTGGATTTTCTCAAAAGGAAGGTATTGACTATGAAGAAACATTTGCTCCTGTAGCTAGATACACTTCTATTAGAACCATCATAGCTCTTGCAACCAAAATGAAGTGGAAGTTGCACCAAATGGATGTAAAAACAACTTTCTTAAATGGTGTTATTGAAGAAGAAGTGTATATAGAAAAACCACAAGGGTTTGAAGTTGAAGATAGAAAGACTCATGTTTGTAGGTTGTTGAAAGCTTTGTACGAGTTGAAGCAAGCTCCTAGAGCTTGGTATGGCAGAATTGATAGTTTCCTGACAAGCTTGGGTTTTACCAAGAGTAAAGTTGATCCTAACCTATACTTCAAGGTTATGAATGATGAGCCAGTTATATTGCTACTATATGTGGATGATTTATTCTTGACAAGAGAAGAAAAGTTTATCACAAATTGAAAGAAGAAGCTCGCTGTAGAGTTTGAGATGAAAGACTTAGGCCCGATGCATTATTTCTTAGGTCTTGAAGTTTGTCAGAGCTCAGAGAAGATCTTCCCTAACCAAAGGAAGTATGCAGTTGAAATACTAAAGAGATTTGACATGTTTGAATGTAAAGCCATGAACACACCTTTGGAAACGAATTTGATGCTCCTGGTTGATACTTCGTCAGGGTTGGTTGATGCTAATATATACAGACAAATTATTGGATTGTTGATGTATCTGACGAATACCATGCCAGATATATGCTTTGTTGTGAACACCTTGAGTCAGTATCTGGTGGAGCCTAGACGTGTTCACCTTGTAGCTACAAAGCATGTGATGAGATACCTTAAGGGTATATTGGATTATGGTCTCTGTTATATTGGAGATCATGACTTTAGACTGTATGGTTATACTGATTCTGATTGGGCTGGAAGTGCTTCAGACAAAAAGAGCACTTCAGGATGTTGTTTCAGTTTGGGGTCAGCCATGACTTCATGGAAAAGCAGGAAGCAATCCAGTATTGCTCTTAGCACGACATAAGCATAGTACATTGCAACATGTTTCGTCAATTGTGAAGCCATATGGCTTCGAAAGTTGTTGATAGGTCTGTTCGATCTAGATATGGAAGCCACCGTGATTCTATGTGATAACCGTAGCTGTATAAAGATGACCGAGAACCCAATGTGCCATGATAAGTCGAAGCACATAGAGATCCGAAACCACGACAATCGTGATATGGTGTAGAGGGGAGCTGTAAAGCTCCAATATGTTGGCACATATGAGTAGGTTGTAGATGTGTTGATCAAGTCTCTGTCTCGTGTGAAGTTTGAGTGCATCCGAGACAAGCTTGATGTAGTCCGAAAGGACCTCCCTTGAAAGGGGGAGTGATGCTATTGATACTATGGTATCCTGACCAACAACGAGTAGTTCTGTCAGGATTTTATATCTTAGGGAATTGATTATCCCTGGGCAGATCCCAAAGTCTGGTAAGGACGGTCTGTCAGAGTACCTGTGCTTGTATATGCCAGTTGTGGTCAGTAGTGGTAGCTCTGTTAGGATTTTATATCCTAGGGGATCTTATGATTCCTGGGCAGATCTCGAAGGTTCGGTAAGGACGGTCTGTCAAAGTACCAAGTGGTAGCTTGTTAGGATTTTATATCGTAGAGAATCTTATGATTCCTGGGCAGATCTCGAAGGTTCGGTAAGGACGGTCTGTCAGAGTACCAAAAACGTTGTTGATGCACCTGCCTCATTCTGTTGCCACATGTTGATGATGTTGTTGTTCTAGCTTCGTGCTGTTGATGATGTCATTCTAGCTTCGTGCTATTGATGTTGATGTTTCAGCTTCATGCTGATGCTGATGATGTTACTCCAACTCCATGCTATAAACGATGATGATATTGATGATGAGAAAAACTTTCGATGATTTATAGATGTGCCGGTCAGTGTTCCAGATGTTGGTGATGATGCTACCCTGTCCTTATCTTGATGATGTTGTATTGAGTCATGTTAGTTTAATACCCTTCTCGTTAAGGGAGAGTGTTGAAATATTGTAACTTCGAAGAATATTCTAATTATATTTGAGTTATTATTTTATAGATCAAATCCCCTTTTGTGGATTGGTCAAATTGTATTTGTATAGTGGTATTTGTAAATTCGGTCCCTAGTAATTATAAAGTGGTTTTAGCCACTTCTAGGAGAAGTTGGCTCAACCAAGTGAAGAGACACAACCCTAGCGCCATCTCACACTTGTATAAATATATGTGAGGTTGGTGTCTCATTTACACACACTCACTCACTCATCTAGTGCACATATCTTGAAGGCAGTTGCAGTTGAGGAGGAAGGAGAAGAGAGGTGCATGCTTAGTATTGGTCTGTCTTTGGTGTTTTGGTTTTAGTCTTGGCATTGTATTGACAATCTATTATTGAGGAAGTTTTTGCTGGGTTTTGTCCCCCATGAGGGTTTCCCAGGATAAAATGCTGCATACCTTGTGATTGTGTTTCTTTTAGTGATCCTCTTTATACTGTTGTTTTGGAAATGCATTGAATGCTCATGTAATTTGGAAATAACCTAATAACAATAGTAAAAACTTAACAATAATATGGAGGTACACATGTGGGAAAATAGGAAGCAAAGTCACATGGGATAAGTAAGTGGATGAATGTGAGAAGGCAATGTGCATGAGAGGAAAATAAAGGATACACACGTGTGGGATAGATAATGCATGAGGGTGTTGAGAGGATGCGCATGAAAGGATAGGGAGAGAGTTAAGGGGAGAGTGCATGAAGAAGAGGGAGATTATGGGAGGAATATGGCGCATGAAGGAGGAGAAGGAATGTGCCCTAAATAATAGGGAAACAATGTGCAAGAGATGAGGATAGGGAGAGTCACATGTGTGAGGAGAAAAGGAGCAAGGGAGGTGCATTAATGGACATATGCATTAGGAATTAGGGAGATGAGAGTGATGTAAAGTGAGGGATGAGTGGTGAAGAAGAGGAGTAATAAGAGGGCGCATAAGATAATAGGAACATGCACACACGTGGGATATGCATGGGGAAGTGCACCCAAGAGGACAAATAGGGAGATAAGGTGCATGGGAAGATAAGATAGGCTGATAAACATGACAACTTTTTCTTAATGCTTTTGATAATATTAGAAAGAATGAGAATGAGACTGTCTTTGAGTTTAATGCCCGTTTTTCTAAGGCTTATTATAAAATTCGTACTACTATGAGGCCTAATGATGCTTTGGTTTTGTTGTATTATCTTGAGTCATATGATGGAAATTTTGGTATGTTTCTTAGGATTAAGGACCCTCAAAATCTGGAGGAGGCCCAACCTGCTGCTATCAAGTTAGAAATTTTTTTTCTTGCAACCTATGGGTTTCTTTCGATCCATGATTTTTAACCATTGGTTGTTACAAGAGCACAAGAATTCCTTGTTATTGAAGAACCACAACTTGCACCTTATCAAGTTCCTGGAGATGAATAGGATGATGATGGCTCAGGCTTGGATGATCAGGAACCAATAGCTACACAACTTGAGTCATATGCAGACTTCCATGAAGATGAAGATCAAGAGTTGAGGGCTCAAGTGTGTTCATTGGTTCATTCTAGTGATGATAAATTTCAAGAGGAAGAACCAAAAGTCAACCATGTAGAAATCAATCAGCAGTAGACTTCATCCTTGCATATCCCAACAGTCATTCGAGAACAACTTGATGAGATACCATCGCAAAGTGAATTCAAGGACAAGAAGAGGGAAAAGTGAATTCAGGGACAATAAGAGCAGATTGCTAAAGAGATCAACAAGACTAGCAGGCCGTACAACTACTGTAGCTGACTTTTTTTCACGCACAAGCCATGCACCTTTAGAATAGGCCACATGTTATCTTCTGTGGATTGCCGGAGTGTGGTTCAGTGTTGAGAGGAGAGAGCGAGTAGTTTGTTGTCTAGAAAAGGCAGAAACAGAGCTGTACCGTTTCCTACACAGGCTGTACTCTTCAGATCTAGGATATTTTTATGTCCTTATAGCTACTGATTCAAGTGGGCTGCAGAGGACACCTTGTAAGATTTCATCAAAGGAATGAAAAGCTGATTAGAATGAGAAATCCTTGTGTGTATGTTTCATTTCTTTAGTTCATTTTCAGCTATTGTCTGATTGATACAATCTTCAAAATTTAATTTTCAACATTGAAATAAATTTTGTTTTGAGTTATTTAATGAAAGAACATTAGGACAGTAGTCACCTAGGATTGAAGAATTCACATTGCATATGGCAGATCCAAGTCACTTGTTGTATCTGGTGCCTCGCTTTCACTTGAAGTTGATGAGAGCTCACTTGGAACTAACCTAGGGGTATCATGAGTCCATGCATCGAATGTCGAAATGTCTAAGGGGGATGCACTATGAGGCAGTCTCCGAGTTCCATGAAATGCTCTGCATAAAAGGCCATCTTTTGTCTCAAACTTCCAATGGGGATGATCCAAGTGACTTGGATATATTGACGGTAAATATCCTCCATAATTTTCCCATTCATCTCTTGCTTATAAGGTAAGAGGTGACTAGTGTCAAATTTTCAGGCAATCAATGCACTCAATTTCAGATCTGAAAATTACTTCCAAGTGACTTCAAACAGTAAACTAGGGCTGTTATCACTGAATAATTTTACACTGAAATTATGATAGAAAAATTACAGCGGAAACACAAAGATCAGAGAGAAATCATCCATGCACAAGAGACACAAAAATTTCTGATTGAGAATTTATGAGGACAAAAACAATCCTCTTCAACAATTTACAAACTCAACAAATTCTGGAAAAAACCCAACTTACAAATCTGCTGTACAGCCTGTTGACGTCAGCCACACGATTGTTGTAAGGCCTGCTGACATCAGTCGTATGGTCCACACATGTGGTCTGCACAGCCCATACCACATGTGCGACCTATTTCTCTGCTGTTGTCACATGTGCAACCCGTTTTAACACTTTTTTTGTCACACGTGCGGACTTCTCTCTCCTCTTGTCTTACGTGTGGCTATCTCACATGTGCAATTGTTCTCTTGGGCTGACAAATTGAAGAGAAAGAATGTCTAGAAACCCTAGGCCAAATTTGCCAAAGTGCAGAATATCCTTTGCCAAAATTGCCACCCAATCTCCTTGGCACAAGTGCTTACTCACTTATGCCTACTCCATAATGTCACAATGTCTCCTCACATTGCCTCTCCTTTTGTAGGAGTCCAAAGTGAGTTTAGAAGCCCTTAACTTACTTTAAGGAGTCCTCCACTAAATTCAACATTAAATTAGACTTGTTTATTCCTCCATGTGAGTGTGAAGCCCCAACACAAGCCCCCAGTCCAAACAAAAAGGGTTTTCACTAAAATGAAAATGCAATGTGAGTGCCAACGATGATTCCCACATGCCTGACACCAAGGCCAATGTGGGAATACCTCCTGATGCTACAAAACATCAACAACTAGAAGCATCCAAAGAGTACCTGAAAGGGGGGAGGTGGTATATCAATATCCCACTAATTGAGGGAAACAAGAAACTTATATGTTGAATTTAAAGCAGCTGCAAGAGCCATTCTCTTTGGAGGATGGCCTAAGACCCTAGTTGTGGACTAGGGTCCCCAGTACACTCTTGGGGTTCTTGGTCTGGGACCAAACAGTCAGAGCCATGGCAAAAGACCCTTGTAAGGGCCCCCCAGTAGATAACTGGGGTTCTTGGTTTGGGACCAAGCAGTAAAGACCCTTGAGAGGGCCCCCAGTATATGACTGGGGTTCTTGGTCTGGGACCAAGCAGTTAAGTCCCTAGATATGTCTAAGGCCCTGGAATGTGTTCCAGGGTACCCATGCCTAAGGCATGGGTTGATCCTTGGTTTTGTACCTTGGTGGATAAGACCCCAGATATGTTTTGGGGCAACCTGGTCCTTGATCACGTAGTTGTTGGTGTGTGACCCTCTTCCTCTCTTCCAGCATGGTCCACATGACCTAAGAGAGATTTTGAAGGCGGGCATGACCACATGAGGGATGTATCCCATATGCAGTGATGATAAAGTTGATTGGTCACCTTAAGAAGTATATGGACATGTGTAAACCTCTCCTAAGTCCCCCCACCCTTAGTTTTTGAGCTTGAGTTTGTTTGGGGTTTGTATTTTTGTTTTAGGGGTTAATATAAGAAATATTTAATTAATGTTAATTATAATATATTTAATTAATATTTATATTAATTAAATATGTTATTTTAATTATATTTCTTATTACCCTAACCTTTGCCTAAAAGTATAAATAAGAACCCCTCCCCCTTCACTATTCGCTCACTCTTTCCTTTCTCTTCAAAGAGGTGGCAGATTGCTCTTGTGGACTGCGGCCTCCTTGTGACAGTAAATCAACCTCCTTGTGACAATAGCTCGGTCTCCTTTGTGATATAACAGTTCAACTTCTCCTTTGTTTAGCTGCCAGGTTCCTGCTATGACTTTTTTGCTGCTGTGTGGGTGTTGAGAGTGAACCCATCTCTGCTGGAAGTGCTCTTGCTGCCACCTCTCTTGTCTGCTGCAAACTGGCCCTCTCCTATAGCTAGTGAAACCCTCCTTGAAGGCTATCGTCCCCAGATCTGAGATTTTTGAATGCCGCGACACCCTAGCAAGGTGGCTGGACCTTCATTACAGGCAACCGCCCCTCCTACTGGCAGTCTATTATATGTGTGAGGGTTTGTGGGGTTTTTGGGTATGCTTGTGTGATGTTTTTATGGTGGTTTAACAATCCTATACTTCTCTTGATAGAGATCTGATCCTTGAGGTAGATCCAAGATACTAAGACTTATCTGAGCATACTACAATGGATTATTATCTCTCACATGTGTTATGCTCCTCTTCATTCTTCAGAGGTAAGGAAGTCAAAAGGTAAGTTGTTGTTTACAGTCCTTGCATTGCTTAGATCTATTGACTAGTATAGTTTGTTATTGTTGTCTAGTTCAAATTTATCTATTGAACAAACTCATAAATATGTACCTAGTCTAGATCTATCTGCTGTGCAAACTCTGATCTATATTTTCTAAGTTCAGATCTGATTGTTTTGATTATTTAGAAATAAATCTTTTGCTTAGATCTAACTTATAAATTCTACTACAATTCAGATCTGGTTGTTTTTACAGTCAAGAATAAATCTTTGTGTTCAGATCTAATTCAAAAACTACTTATAGTTTAGATCTGTGTGTCTTACTTACTCATAAATACTTTTATGATTTAGATCTACTTTCAACTTTGCTGTTTTACTACATTATTGATCTGATTTTGCATTAGCTTTTTATGCCCTTGTTGGCCTATTTAAAAGAAAAATTTAAAAGAAAGTATCTTTTTGTTTTCACTAATATTACTAATATGGTATCAGAGCTTAGGGCGTGAAAAGAGCTCTAGGATACAAACTTGAGCCTGCGTAGATCCATATTGTTAGGGTTGTTTTGCAGATCAACAACATCTATTTCTAAATTGATCAAGATCTCAGTATGACTTCCACATTAGTTAAAGTTGAAGACAGACTTATAGGGGCCTCCAAATTCATTGCTTGGAAATCTAGAATAGTAAACATTCTTGAAGAGAATGAACTGGAAGAGTTGATTACTAGGGTAATTGAAGAACCCACTTCAAACACAACAAGGACAACATACAGGAAGAAACAAGCCAAGGTTAAGAGAATCATTTTTGATTCTATTAAGGACATCATGATGCCCATCATTGGTCATCTAAGGACTGCCAAAGAATGTTTTGATGCTTTGGCAAACCTCTATGAAAAGAAGGTACCAACTCAGAAAAGAATATTGAAGAATCAACTACGTACTTTGAGAATGAGAAAAAATGATTCAGTCGCTACCTTCTTCTCCAAAATTGCTCAAATCAAAGATCAACTTATTGCAATAGGAGTTCTTGTAGATGATGATGACCTTGTGCAAATTGCTTTTGATGGGCTTCCTGAGTCATGGGGAGTTTTTCTCGCATCTGTAAATGGAAGAGAAGTCCAGCCTAACCTTGACAGATTATGGCACGACTGCTTAGAAGAAGAAGGAAGACTCAAAAGTAGAAATGATTCTTCACTTCTAAGAGATCATGCCTATTCAGCGAAAACCAAGAAATGGAAGAAACTCCCTCAAGCTAAAGGCAAAGATAAGAAACCTCAAGGTAAGTTATCTCATCTTAATCCTCATTTATCTAAAGTTAAATGTTTTAACTGCAATAAGTTAGGACATTATGCAAGAGATTGTAGGAACCCTCCCTCTCAGCAGAAAAGAAAAAGAAGGTTCCAAGCCTCAGTTGCCACGGAAGAGACTAAACCTTAAGAGGAACCTCAAAGAAGACAAACCAGGGCAGCCACCAAAGAGCAAGAACAACGACAAGAATATTATCTTATTTCAACTCTTTCTGGCACCATTACCAAGTCATAGGAGATTTGGTTAATGGACAGCGGTGCTTCCAAACACATGACAGGCTTCAAACAAAATCTTGCAAACTATCAGGACACGAAATTCAATGTAAAGGTGGAATTGGGTGATGATGGTACTTATGACATAAAAGGTTATGGATTTGCTTATTTCTAACTCAAATCAGGTAATATCTTTCATATTGATGAAATTCTTTATGTTCCTGGATTAAAGAAAAATCTAATCTCAGTAGCAGTATTAGAAAGTAAAGGTTACTCAATAGTCTTCACCAAAGGAAAAACCCTCATGTGGTCCACAAATGAAGATATGAGGACTACTATGACTATTTGAATTCATGAGAGTGGACTTTATAAAATTTCAGGTCAGGTTGTTCAAGCACTAGTTCACGAGACGATAAATCCATATGAGCTTTGGCACAAAAGACTTGGACATAACTATAGCGCACTTCCAGGTTTGAAAAAGATGGTAACAAGTATGCCAATATTTTCTTTTGAGCATGATAGTGTTTGTAGAGATTGTGCATTTGGTAAGAATACTAAGAAACCCTATCCTCACAGCAATAAAAAATCTAATGGCATTCTAGATCTAATTCATTTTGATCTTTGTGGGCCTATGACTACCCCATCTATGAATGGTTGTATTTACTATATGATTTTTATTGATGATTTTTCTCGTAAAACTTGCATTTATTTTTTAAAGACTAAAGATGAATCTTTCAACAGATTTTAAGATTTCAAGAATCTTGTTGAAAATCAAACAGGCAGACACATCCGAGTTTTCAGAACAGACAATGGTAAAGAATTTGACTCCTCCAAATACGATGAACTTTGTCGAGCTTCTGGAATTAAGAGGGAGCTGACTGTATCGTATAACCCCCAACAAAATGGGGTAGTTGAAAGAAAGAACATAACTATCTGTGAAGCAGCCAGGGCCATGATGTACGACCAAAACTTACCTTTATCTCTTTGGGCTGAAGCTGCCAGTACGGTAGTCTACATTCAGAACAATTGTCCACACAAAGCTCTTGAAGCGAAAACTCCAGAAGAAGTTTTCACTGGAATGAAGCCTTCAATTGATCACTTGAGAATTTTTGGTAGTCTAGTGTATATTCACATTCCAAAAGAAAAGATGACTAAGCTAGAGCCCTCCGAAAAGAAAGGAACTTTTGTGGGTTACAGTGAAACCTCGAAGGCTTACAAGATTTATATCCCAGGTCAAAAGTTCATCGAAGTAAGCAGAGACGTGACTTTTCATGAAGAGACAACTTTTCGTTGGGCCAAAGAACTTCCATGTGATTCAGAGGAGTAGGAAGCTCGACCACTTTATTCTTCAGATTCTCCTCTTCTAGATGAGCAGAGGGAGGAAACCTCAGAACTTCCAATGGATCCTTCAAGGGATACTATTGAGTTTGAGTTTCCAATGGAGATACTTCCTATCAAAAGGAAACCAGCCTGGTGCTGAGAAATACTAAAAGAAGCAGAAACACATTCATCTCCTAAGGGCACCTTTAGAGAAAGCAAGAAACCAAATAAGTACTCCGGTCTTATAGCTAAGTTGAATATTGTGATTGATTCAGAACCTTCCACATTTGTAGAAGCCTCCAAACATCAAGTGTGGAAAGATGCTATGATTGAAGAATATGAGTCTATTCTAAAGAATGATGTATGGACAGTAGTTCCTAGATCTCGTGGCAAATCAGTGGTAACCTCCAAATGGCTTTATAAGATAAAGCATGCAGCAGATGGTAGTATTGAAAAATACAAGGCTAGATTTGTGGCTTGTGGTTTCTCTCAGAAAGAAGGAATTGACTATGACGAGATTTTTTCTCCAGTTGCCAGATATACTTCAATAAGAATTATTTTCTCTCTTGCAACAATTTTTGGTTGGAAACTTCACCAGATGGACGTTAAGACTGCTTTTCTTAACGATGAAGTTGAGCAAGAAGTATATATCGAACAACCTGAAGGATTCGTGATTCATGGGAAAGAATCTCATGTGTGCAAACTCAAGAAAGCCTTGTACGGGTTGAAGCAAGCTCCGAGAGCTTGGTATGGTAGAATAAACATCTTTCTACAGAGTCTTGGATTCACCAAGAGCATAGCAGATCCAAATCTTTATATAAAGACTGTACAAAATCATCCAGTTATCTTAGTCTTATATGTGGATGATCTGTTCCTCACTGGAGAAGAAAACTTGATAGCTCAGATTAAGAGGGAGCTTTCAGCAGAATTCGAAATGAAAGATGTGGGGCTCATGCATTATTTCTTGGGATTGGAGGTATGGCAGAAACCAGGTGAGATCTTTCTCTCACATAGTAAATATGCAGTTGATGTGCTCCACAGATTTGGCATGATGGATTGCAAGTCTATGACCACTCCAATGATCTCTAACCTAAAGAAATTACAAGATCAGGTTACAGGTTCAGGTCCAGAAGACCCCACCTTATATCGACAGATCATTGGGTTTTTGATGTACCTCATACATACTAGACCGAACATTTGTTATGCGGTAAATGCCCTCAGCCTGTTCATGTGTGAACCAAAGCATATACATATGGTTGTTGTTAAGCATATTCTGAGATATGTTCGGGGAACTATAGCTTATGGTCTCAGACACACTTCCAGTGGAGGTGTGATGCTTCATGGATTTATAGATTCAGATTGGATGGGCAATATAGTGGATCGGAAGAGCACTTCCGGATATTGCTTCAGTTTGGGTTCAACAATGATTTCCTGGTCCAGCAGGAAACATGGCTCCATAGCCCAAAGCACTGCAGAAGCAGAATACATTGCTGCAAGTGCTGCTAGTAAGAAGCAGTGTGGCTTAAGAAGCTACTTTCAGACTTGTTCAGTACAGAGCTAGAACCCACGGTCATTCACTATGACAATCAGAGCTGTATAAAGCTCACTGAGAATCCAGTGTTTCATGACAGGTCGAAACACATTGAGATGAGATATCACTATGTCCGGGACATGGTGCAGAAGAACGTTCTCAGTATTCAGTATGTTCCGATGGCAGAATAGACGACAGATATTTTGACCAAGCCACTGCCCCTGACAAAGTTTGTATACTTTCGTGACAAGCTTGGTGTAGCTGAGAATGCCTCTCTTGCTGAGAGGGAGTGTTGAATTTAAAGCAGCTGCAAGAGCCATTCTCCCTGGAGGATGGCCTAAGACCCTAGTTGTGGACTAGGGCCCCTAGTACACTCCTGGGGTTCTTGGTTTGGGACCAAACAATCAGATCCATGGCAAAAGACCCTTGTAAGGGCCCCCCAGTAGATAACTGGGGTTTTTGGTTTGGGACCAAGTAGTAAAGACCCTTGAGAGGGCCCCCAGTATATGATTGGGGTTCTTGGTTTGTGACCAAGCAGTTAAGTCCCTAGATATGTCTAGGGCCTCTGGATGTGTTCCAGGGTACCCATGTCTAAGGCATGGGTTGATCCTTGGTTTTGTACCTTGGTGGATAAGATCCCAGATATGTTCTGGGGCAACCTGGTCCTTGATCAGGTAGTTGTTGGTGTGTGACCCTCTTCCTCTCTTCCAGCATGGTTCACAGGACCTAGGAGAGATTTTGAAGGCGGGCATGACCACATGAGGGATGTATCCCATATGCAGTGATGATAAAGTTGATTGGTCACCTTGAGAAGTATATGGACATGTGTAAACCTCTCCTAAACCCCCCCACCCTTGGTTT